>CM053586.1:103168232-103196182 GCA_028646515.1 Pseudochirops corinnae
AAAGTCATTTGCTTCCATTTGCTCCACTCGAATTCTGAAGGAATTATTCTCTTCAGAAAGCTTTTGAGATTCTTTTTCCATCTGGCAAATTTGACTTTCTAAGGCATTCTTCTCCTCATTGGCTTTTTGGGCCTCTTTTTTAAGGTGTTATTTTCTTCAGTCAGGTTGTTGACTCTTTTTTCATTATTTTCTTTCATCATTCTCATTTCTCTCCCCAATTTTTCCTCCATTTCTCTTATTTGACTTTCAAAATCCTTCTTAAGCTGATCTGTGGCTTTTAACAAGTCTGCATTTTTCTTGGAAGCTTTTGGTACAGGAGTTCTGACTGTGTTGTCTTCCTCCCGTCCCATGCTTTGATCCTTTTTGTCCCTAAAATAGGATTCTAAAGTTGGATTGCTAATCTTACTTTGCCTGCTTATGTTGCCAGTCAATTACTTGACTTTTTAGCCCTGTGGAACTCTGCATCCAGAGGGGAAAGCTCTGTCCTAAATCACTGGGGTTTTCACAACTGCTGGAGCTATTAGGAGGCCGCTGTAGCCCCTACCAGCTGTGGCTCACTGAAAACGTACCTCAGGACCACCACCCTAGACCACGATCCTGATCCAGGCCAGTTAAGGCAAGAGCACTTAGTCCCAAATGATTGCTTGGCCCCCTTGCAATCTGCAGGCTGTAACCTCTGAAGCAACCACGTGGAGGTGGCTGCACCCCTTCTTCTGCTTCCTTGCTCTAGGGGCAGTTTGGCTGGACCCTCTCCCCTGAATTTAGGTGAGTTCCACTAATCTTTCACTTAGTCCTTATTTCTTATGGCTTGATATTTCTGGAAATTGCCACAGCTGCTGCTGATCCACTCTCCTGAAGGTTCCAGCTGCGGCTTGTCATGGCCACCCCCAGGCCAAGCCATGGTTGATGGGTAGTTGAGGTGGCTATGTGGGAACTGCGGAGTTTTCCTCCTTCTACGTAGCCATCTTGGCTCCGTCCCCCTAAAAAGGACATTTAAGCAAAAGAAACTCATGCATTGACTATGTCTAACAACATATTACTCTTTTGAAGCCTGGGGTCATTACCTCTATCTGAGCCCTCTAGAGTCTAGATCAGCAGTTCTCAACTTCTAGATTATGTTCAATTTAAATACATCCTGCATATCAGATATTTACATTATGATTCATAACAGTAGCAAAATTACAGTTATGAAGTAGCAACGAAAATAATTTTGTGGTTGGGGTCACCACAACATGAGGAACTGTATTAAAGGGTTGTGGCATTAAGAAGGTTGAGAACCACTGGTCTAGATGATTTGGTGCCTCAGAGTTCTGATGTCTTTTAAAGTTTTACCTTGATGTTATTATGGTAGTTGTTTATATTGGTTTCTTAGTTCTGCTTATTTTACTCTGGATCATTTCATGCAATTCTCAAGTTTACTGGAATCATTCATCTTTGCCTTTTCTTGTGATGCAATAACATTTCAAAATTTTATAGGTAACCTAAAGCTTACATCCTATTTATACATTCTCCTCATTGGTGGAGTTGTGTTACTTAATGCTCTTCACCTGTATGAGGGGCAGGGTTGTCAAGAGCTTGAGAGAAGACATTGGTTTCCAGCTTTGAGAGAGAAAAATGATTCCAGATATCCTTCAGGAAGAAGTCCTTGAAGGAAGAGAAAGATTCTGGGAAAAAGTGAAAATGCAGATAAGTCAATATTTCCTTCATATCCCTATTCCTACCTTACCAAATTAGAGACTTTAGAGAATTTCCTCCTGGATGAGAAATAAGACCATCTCTCTTGGTTGAGCTGAGATAACTTGCTTTCAGTAGAAGAGTTCATTCAGTCTGTGTATTGTCTGGTACATTTTCATCTGTTTACCTTCTCTGATTTTTGTTTGCTATCAGCCTGGAGATACACACACACACACACAAATATGCACACATACACACACATATATACATATGTATGTATGTTTATTTGCTATTTGTTTCATGTATTTGGCAGAAAGGGAGTCAAGTCTCAGATATTTAGCTTGAGGCACTCCTTCATTAGGAGACTAGAAACAGTTCAAACCTAAAAAAAAAAACCCCTCTCCTAGATTAATAGTACTTAAAAGAGCAGATTGATACAATTCTAACCCATTACCCCTTTCATCTGAGGATAGCAGAGTGATTAACACCTGGTAGTAACCTCCTGATTCCCCTCCTTGGAAGAATTAAATTCTTCCAGAGAAAGGTGGGTAGAAGAGTTTAGAAATGGGTATTTATACCTCCTTGTAAGCCACCTCTAGACAGACCCATGTGAACACAAATAACCTACATGGACAACATAAAGGACCTCCCTAGTCTCTCACATTTATACAAATATTTGTTCAACCATTCTCTGTTGTATTGGGAGCCACTTTATTTCCTTTTTTTTTTTTTTGGCTAGTATAAAAGAACAAAGAATGTTCCTATAAATATTTTGTACTTTTGTTGTACATTGACTTCCTTGGGAAGTATGTCTAGTAGGTAGATAACTGGATCAAAGGCTTTGAACAATAAAATGATTTTTCTCATATAGTTCTGATCTTTTTAGACTGGATAGACCAATTCATAGAACATAATGCTGTGAATAGTATACTGGCATTACTGTCTTCCTACAATCTATCCATTATTTACTATTTCCATTTTTTATCATCTTGCCCAAATTGATAGATGTGATATGAAAAGTCAGAATTATTTTATTTCTTATTAGTGATTCAGAACATTTTATGTGGTTATTGATCATTTTAATTTTTTTATGAAAACTTTGATCTCTAGTAAACTTTCCATTCTTACCATATTGAAAAGCTTTAACAGCCTGGAATATAGTGGAGGCCTTCAGTTTCAAATTTCAAATACATCTTGACTTCTTTCACTCACTCAAAATCCTATTATAATCTGGTTTCCTACCACATCGGTTAACTGAAATTGCTCTCTTCAAAGTTACCAATGATCTTTTAATTGCCAAATCTGATTCTCTTTTGTCAGTCTTCATTTTTCTTGACTTCTTTTGTAGTTGACACTGCTTGCCACTATTCCTGGATATCTTTCCCTCATTGTGCTTATCATGGCACTATTATCCTTGGATTCTCCTCATACCTGTCCCATTCCCTCCCTGTGTCTTTTTCTGGTTCATGATGGTGTTACTATGGTACTACTAGGACATTTCCTAAGGCCCTCCTCACTTTCTCCCCCATTGACTCTCATAGGTTTAATTATTATTGTTATGCAGATGACTTAGATTTATATGTAAACTTTCCCTCTTTCATGTGTGAACAGTTTGGTTGCTTGAAAGGGGCACAAAAAGAATATTTGTGCAAGGAAAACTGAGAAGATCATATTGAGGAAAAAATAACCTCTGATAAAATGTCGAGGAAAGATACAGATTATTCTGAGGATCATTTAAAGAACTGGCTTTCAGAAGAATGTGCTGAAAGCTCTGAAGACAGAGTAATGACACAACACAGTAGATAGAGGGCTGGACCTGGAGTCAGGAAGACTCATCTTTCTGAGTTCAAATCCAGTCTCAGACTCTTAATATCTGTGTGACCCTGGGCAAGTCACTTAACCCTCTTTCCCTCAGTTTCCCCATCTGTAAAATGAACTGGAGAAGGATGACAAACCACTCCAGTATCTTTGCTAAGAAACCCCCAAATGAGGTCATGTAGAGTCAGACATAACTGAACAACAATGATGCTTCTACCTTTGAGAGAGAAGACATGATTCCAGATTTTCTTCAGGGAGAGGTCCCTGAAGGAAGGAAAGACTATGGGGAAAAAAGAGGAATGACTGAAGTAATGATGGCAATAAAGCATTGTAGTCATTTGCATGTGACCTTTTTTTTTTTTTAATGTTTTGAAGGTTATAGCTAAGCATTTGTACATTTTAAAAAATGGTGACTTTGCGAAGATTATATGGGTCATACATGACAGACAAGTGAAATTGTTGAATTTCATACTGTCAGTTAGAGATTTTGTTGCTTATGAGATAGCACAGATTTAAGGCTTTAGGAGTCAAAGAAAAAGCTTTAGGAAAAGATAAACAGAAAAAGGAGGGTAAGCTGAGTATCGAAGAAGTAATAAGAAACTGGGAACAAGAAAAAGGGGACAGGAGAAACTCTTTCTGACTGAGATGGTTGGCTGATGACAGGTGCATTCTTCAGCTGCTTTGCTGGAAGCTTGCTGATGGGAAATGAAGCATTGCTTTGCTGATTAGGTGGAGAAAAGTTGGATAAGCTGAGAGACCTCTGGCTATTGTGCTGATTGGAGAAGAACTGAATGTTGCTTCTGATTATACAGAGATTTAACTTTATTATTCTCAAACACCAACTACAGCTTGAGAGAGGGGAAATCTTTCAAGTCTGTCTAGTTACCTTATGTCCTCCATGGACTTTTGTGGGAATTGTTTCATTGATCGTATTGATATCCCAGCACTCGCATGGTATCTATTAATTAGTAGATGTTTAATAAATGCTTGCTTGCTGGCTTGATTCATATTATATGAGGAGACCTGTATGGTGGTGGTGGTAGTAATGGTATTTTAAAGTATCTGAAAGTTTGTCACATAGGAGGGAGAATAAACTCTTCTGTTTGGCCCCAGAGAGAAGAACTAGGAATAATGGTTGAAATTTGTAAAGAAGCAAATTTAGCTTTGACGCCAAGAAAAATTCTCTAAAAATGAGCAGTATCCGAAGGTAGAAAGGACAGCCTTGGGAGGTTATTGCTTCCCTCTTGCTGGAAGTGTTTAACTAGAGACTGAATGATTTCAGTTGAGTAGATTATAGGACAGATACTTGTTCAGGTATAGGTTGTATTAGACGGCCCCTGAGGTCCCCTCCAACAGCAAGATTCCATGATTTTGTGCCATAGGGATATTTTTCACAGTGGTTCTTTGATGAAATTTAATTTCCTTTGAAAACTAGTCTTTATATGTATAGTAAATGAGACCTATTCTTTCTAAGATTAAGAGTTTGCTTTCATAATAACCACCATATTTTAAAGAAAAGACCACATGTGTGTGTACATATATGTGTATGTATACAAAAGTATTCACTCTATTCAAGTTCTACTCAGAAGCCTCACTATGAAATGGAAGTGAGCCTGGAATCTTGAAGTTTTGCTAGGGGAGTACAAATTGGAAAGTCTTACCAGGCTGAATATGGACCTGGTAACAAACTGTATATTTCTAAAAATAAGTGTCAGTTAGAGATGACTTAGATTTATATGTAAACTTTCCCTCTTTCATGTGTGAACAGTTTGGTTGCTTGAAAGGGGCACAAAAAGAATATTTGTGCAAGGAAAACTGAGAAGATCATATTGAGGAAAAAATAACCTCTGATAAAATGTCGAGGAAAGATACAGATTATTCTGAGGATCATTTAAAGAACTGGCTTTCAGAAGAATGTGCTGAAAGCTCTGAAGACAGAGTAATGACACAACACAGTAGATAGAGGGCTGGACCTGGAGTCAGGAAGACTCATCTTTCTGAGGCCACCAGGGAATGGATTTTTTAAAAGATGACAATAAACCATAAACCCACTGAGCAAGGTTTCAAGTAACTACCTGTGTCTTTGAAAGGCATCCCCATGCTAATTAAATCATGTATTTCTGGAAGTATAGAAGGTAAATAGAGACATAGTATATGTCAATATAGATGCATACATATATGCTACAAAACTTCAATAGTGCAGATTGAAAAAAAAAAAGCAGTGCTGTGGAATTAGTAGTCCTGGGGTCAAATGCTTATTCTACTGCTAATTACTTGTGTAACATTAGGCAAGTCACAATTTCTTTGGGTCTCATGTATAAAGAGAGGGAGTTAAACTAGTAGCTTCTAAGGTCACTTTGACCTCAAAATCTATGGTCCTCCATCTTTCCAAAAATCTAGGAGGAAGAAGGTTGACCCAATATTTCATAAGGCATTCTCCGGATCCCTTGATTTTGTCTGGTTACTCAGAAGCATACGGACTATACCTTGGCCAACTTTTGCCTTTGATCTATGACTGACCCCAGTTCTACATCTCTCCAATGATGTTCTTTATGCTGCTTCTTCTACACAATTCTTTGCCGATGATATGTTGCAGTTTACTTGTGTCCACCATGAACTTCTTGGTTTCCCTTTGGCTGGCCCTCCAATTTTTTTCTATAATTGCTTCATAGCTATAGAGAATTGTAAGAAAAACATTGACATCAAAAAGGTGGAAGGATCTTGGAATCCTTAAAAGCACAAGATATTTTCACAAAGGTATATCCAGCTCACCCTCTACCTTCTGTTCAATTCTGAGTCCAGTTCATTTTCCATCCATAATGTCCCCCTCTGATCAGAGATGACCTTCCTCTTTCCTCTCCTCATGGGCCTTGGGTAATAATGTGCTTGTTTTTTCTTATGCACTTAGCCAGTGGTATTATTTTGTGTCTAGTTATCTGTGCCCAAGTCCTATTATGCTTTTAGTCTGGAAGCTTCATAAAGACAGGGATCTTCTCTTATATGAACATCACATTTAGCCCAGTACCTAGCGAAGGCTGCCTTGCTAGGCATTAGGTATATTATAAACATTTGTTGAATTGAATGGGATTGAATACCTCCATTGTCCCTTGGATCTGGCCACCAGAATCCTGGAGGAGCAAAGCCCTAACTAACAGCTGCACTTTTGGCAGGCTTCTTCTGAGGCTGTATTGGGAGAATAAAATGTCAAGCAGCAGTGCAGAAGTCCATTGTCTACCCACCCTCCTTCAGGCATGATGTAAGAGCTGTGTCTGTGTGTAGGCATCCCAAATTTGTTCTTGGCAGATGAGTTCCAGAAGGGCCATGGAGCTATAAAGGTCTTAGATCTCAGGAGTGCGTACAAGGATGGAAACACTATGGGATGCCTATTTTTCAGTTTCCATAATGGGGCAACTGTTTACCATTTGTGACATGCTGGAATGGAAACAATAGAAAACTCCAACCAGCTAAAGAAAAGGGCCCAACAGATCTGTGACTTAAGAAATTTTTGGGAATCTGAAGCACTCCATGCTTTTGTGGTCTGAATAACTGACATAGTGGTTAAAGACACAGTCTCAGAGTCAGGAAGGCTTAAATTCCAAATCCTGCTTCTGATCCTTATAGACTGTGTCATCCTGGGCAAGTCATACAACATTTCAATGTCCCAGGCAACTCTAAGACTGTAAGATGAGGAATTGTTGCATTGGTAGGGAGAGTTTCCTAAGTGGGAGTTATTATATCAATGCAACTTCAGGTCTGGCAAAAAACAAAATGAAACAAAAAACAAACACAAGGAAACAAATACACAAAAAAACAATGAATGACTCTAGGGAAAAGGGCTCTTTCCACATGGTGTCTCCAGCCCTTGATTGTATATGTGGGTCTATTTCTTATGAAGAAAATAATAAGCAAAGCTAGAACAGGTTGGAGGATGTATGATCTCCAATGACACTAGTCCTCATTGTTATCCTGAGTGTGCCAGTATCTTTGATGAAAATTTTGTGAGGATCCATGTAAACCAATAGTGGGTTAACAAGGTTAGGCATGGTCCATGAGCATTCCTCTCATCTATTGCTCTTCTGCTGACTTGTTCCTTCTATTGTATTTCCTTTACTCACCTGGGCTGTTTAATTAGCCCCTAACTTATGGACTCACTTGGGGTGTGGAATTCCTCCATGATAGGAGATCATTAGAGTTGTTCCTCTATACTACCTTCACTTGTGCAGTCACCTCCCTTTCTTCCCTTCTTGTCCTTTTTGTGACCTATCCTTTGACGTATCCAGGTCTAGTCCTCCTGACAGGAGCCTCGATGCTGAGTCAGGCTCCCTTGCAGTTTTCAATCCGTTATTAAATACTGGTGATCTATGAATTACCAATTCATAAGTCCTCCATTACAGTGATTTAAAGCCATCTTTCCTCATATTTTATGCAGTTCTAATTTTGAAAAATGTTGCCTGATGATACCTCATAGTTCTGATCCCATCTGTACACTATTAAATGCTTCACACATCAAGGAAAGGAGCATAATTCCTCAGCCTGATGAAAACCATTGACTCCATGGAGAAGGACAATTTTATTTATTAATATAAATGGTCAATTATTTATTGTATTTTGACAAATGTAGATAGATAACTTGGATTCAAACATCACAGTTGTTGCATGGGGGGCCTTGGGAAAAGCATTTGACATGTCTGGGCCTTAATTTACTTATATATAATATGAGGGGAGCAGTCTTGATGACCTCTAAAGTCCTACACGATTACAAAAACAACAGCCATAACTACCAATTGTAATGATACTGGGATTTGAAGATTTTTCACGCCCCTTGAACTTGCTGACATAGCAGGAAGGGGAGGAGCAAGAGAACTAGTCTCCATGCGATGCTGACTGGAAGCAGTGTCAGAGGCAGCGGCTGCGGTTGTGGCATGAACTCCTTTTTCTTTGAGCCTGCCAGAATCTCTGCTAAGGACTCTTGCTGAGGACTGCCAGGGACAGGAACCGTGGGGATCTGGAGCTGCTGGGAGCAAGCTGCCTGGACGCTAAGCAATTGTCATGAGTGAGGAGAGGAAGATCTTTGCCTGAGGTAGCCTGTCCTGTTTTGAAGGCTTGAGAATGTGGGTATTTACTACTTTAACTACATGTGCCAACTTCATAACTACTGTGTTGGCTTTGACTTTCTGGTTTTGGGACTCAGTTTTCTGCTATTTAAATAAATGCTCTAGCTATATGTCTTATGTAGAGAGCCTGCTACATTTTGTGATTAATAACCATATCAGCATACTTATAGTTACTGTAGGCATTGTGAATGCTGCATTGCTGATACACCAATCATATAGCATTTTATATAACATATATGCTTTGCATGCATTATTTCATTTTGTCCTCACAAATGCTAAATCCTGTAAGTCACCTGAACTATATATAACAAAGAGTTATTGACCATGATTCTTATATTCAACCTTAACCCAGTATTCTGAAATCCCTTACTATTCTAAATTCTTTGATTCTATGTCACTCTGGGAATTCAGCAAAAAAAAAAAAAAATAGTGCAAAGAGTGGAGCTCCAAGCCCACCTCAATTAATGTAATAATAGAAAGGCCTGGGAAACTTAATTTAATCAGTCAACAGACTGACAGTTTTAAAGATATAAACAAGATGGTTCCTGTGATCCCTTTATGAGATATGAATCTCTCTGATTATATTAAGAGGGAAATAGTTGATTGGTTAAAAAATAAGCTAACTACACCTCTAAGGGCTTTAAATAGCTGGAAGAATTTCAGCAATTGTCCTGTCTAGCAGTAGAGGACACCAAGTTTTGGAGTTGAATTAGAGCCAAACCTCCAACCATTGACCAAGTCATTAAAGAGACTGAATCAGTAAGAAACCACATATAAAGCTGGAATTAGAGGGTTACACATGAAGCAGAATTATAGTCACCTTGGAAGGAGGTAGCTTCAAGGAATATGACCCTTTGCACCCAAGAGGAATGCTGCCTATGGACTCAAGGAAGAAATTCCAAGCCATAGAGTACCAGCACTTGGGAATTACCCCTTTGCCACAGGAACCTTACTACCATTGTACTACAAGTTGGAGCCTACTCTTCCCATTGACCTTTATGTATACCCCCCAGACTTTTGTTGGGAAGATGCTTTGTATGTAGTATACGTTAGTAAATACCTTTGTTTTCTTTCTAAATTAAATTAAATTTTTCCCAACTAATAGACATTTCATTTGTGTTATTGTCAACCTTTATATTCATGGAGAAAAATTTTTGAAAAAGAAAATCTTTGTAACACATATGCAGAGTCAAACAAAACAGATTCCCATATTGACCATGTCCAAAACTTCATGCCCTTCTCTTCGTATTTAGTCCATCACTTCTCTGTCCGGAGGTGGGCATTATTTGTTTTCTATTATTCATTATCAATCCTCTAGAATGATGTTTGATCATTGAGTTCTTCAGAGCTCTTAAGTCTTTCAAAGCTTACCATTTTTATAGCATTGTTACAGTATAAATTTTCTTCTTGGTTACCTCTTCTTCAGTTTATACAAGTCTTCTCTGGTTACTCTGAAACCACCACTTCATTGTTTCTCACTGCACAATTTTATTCCATTACATTTATATACCATAATGTGTTCAGTCATTCCCCAGTAGATGGCCACCCCTTTAGATTCCAGTTCTTTGCCACAACAAAAAAGAGCTGCTATACATATTTTTGTATATATGTGACCTTTTACTCTTTTGTCTCCTTGGGGCATAAAACCAGTAGTGACATTTCTAGGTCAAAGAGTTTGCAAAGTTCAATAACTTTGAGGTGTGGTTCCAAATTACTTTCCAAAATAGCTGGACCAATTCACAATTCTACCCACATTGCATTTTTCTATGTCTGTTCTCACAATCCTTCTAACATTTCCTGTTTTTCCTATTTATCAGTTTTGCCAGTCTGACAGGCATGAGTTAGAACCTCAATGTTGCTTTAATTTGTATTTCTCTAATTATTAATGATTTGGAGACATTTTCAAATGGCTATAGATAGCTTAGATTTCTTCTTTTGAGAACTGCCTGTTTATATCCTTTGACTTATTGAGAAATAAGACAGAAAATTGTTGGAAAGATTTTTCCATTTAACTGTTTCTTTTCTGATCTTAGCCATATTGAGTTTGTGCATAAACTTTTAAATTTTATTGTAATCAAAATCATTCATTTCATCTTTGGTGATCCTTTCTATTCCCTGTTTGGTCTTCAACTCTTTACCTATCCATAGTCCTGAAAGGTAACTTCTCTCTTATTCCTCTAATTTTTATGTCTAAATCACATACCCATTTGGAGCTTGTCTTAGTATATGGAGTAAGGAATGTAAATAATTTTTTCAAAGCTAATTTCAGTCTGGCTTCTTGAGCGTTAAAATACATCAGTGGAGGTTTGTGAGTTTAGAAACCCAACCCCTCAGTGTTATCCTTAGAACCCTAAGAGTAAGTAGGAGTCACCCTCTAGGGGCCTTAAACTACAAGTTGAGAGTTAGTTGGAAGAGTAGCAGAGAGGGAGTGTTACTATAGGAATATGTAAACATTTACATTATTAGGCTTGAGCTAGTGGGCTACCTGTCATTGTAACTATTCCATCAGAGGCTGGTCAACCACCTGTCTGAGATGTTGTAGAATATTGACTAATTGGTCATATAGGTCACAGCCTTGTGGTGGGAGTAGTTTCAGATGGATATTAATAGGCATCCACTGAAGAGCTATGTCAATCAATCAATTAAGCATTTATTTAAAAAACCTTAGGCACTGTGCTAAATGCTTTACAAATATCTCATTTAATCCTTACAACAACCCTGGGAGGTCAATGCTATCTACAGTTATCCAGTCTATATCATGGGGATGAGGGGTGTGCTGTGCACCTCTATGATCTGGAAAATCCTTGCAAATTTTTTGACCCTTCCTTTGTACCAGAGAAAAAAATTGGAAATTTTTTCTTGGCTTTTTTTTTTAATGGGATGCTTACAGCACCTTGCTGTAAAATTTGGGTTATTTGGCCATAGGTTCTCTGTCATCTACTGGCCTTCATGTGTCATCTGCAGCTTCCACAAAACTCCTCTAAAATTCCCATCTAATTTCTTATGCCAACCTGAGATATATCAAAACTGACATGGGGAAAGTCTAGATGTGGAAGGGATAGCTGTATTATTATCTCCATTTTACAGTTGAGGAAACTGAGGCAGACAGTGATTAAGTGAGGCTGAAGGATCACAAATGTAGTAAATGTCTGAGACTGGATTTGAACTCAAGTCTTCCTGACTTTAGCCCAGTGTTCTATCCACAATGTTACCCAGCTGCCTCTAGGTGTCATAGCAGACTAACCTTGAGTAATTCTACCTGTGCCTGGACTCTGGAGCAAAATCTCAATTCAAATAAAAGTATGTAAAATACTCCAAGGAGAAACATATATACCATCTATTCTCCTGGCTAACTCATTGTATGGATAAGCGTATTAGAAAGGCATATTAACACAAGTGAATAAGGACAGTCCTTGGAGAACTCAACACCACTGCAATTGTGATGCTCTGTTACAATTGAAGTCTCACCACCCCCACTGCACTCTGCATACAACCAATCTGCTTTCTCAAAATGTGAGTGGTTAGTTTGTGAATACAAAGTGTGGGAGTCTTGCCTTTTTTTTTTATATGTACTGCTTAAAAGCAGCTCCAGAGTGATACAAAGGGTGGTGAAATCCTACAGGTCTATGAACACATGCTGATGCCTTCCTGCTTTGCAACCGAATTTTCCTACCTGTATCAATGAGACAACATATAAGAAGACCCCTTCTTGGGACAGAAGATTGTGCTGAACAGCCTCTAAGTCCCTTCCATCCCCAAGATTCATAGCCTCCAGATTTTGCAAAGACATTATTCTAGTCCATATTAATAGACTCAGTTTTTGTCAGTAAGCAGCTCTATATCATTATATTCTGCCTGCTAGATATGAGCTGTTTGTGTATTGAAGAAGGGTTTCAAATAGATGAGGGGAAATATTATTGCCTGCATTGCCCAGAACTTGAAAAGTGGACAGCAGGTGGCTCTTTGATCTGCAGTCTTTGGCTTATCACACGTTGATTGCAGCAGCTGCCACCCCAATTGACCACAAGAAATATTTATGAACTTGGGTGGGTCCTTTAGAGACTAGTAGAATTGCCAACAATGAAGGGGAAATGGGAGAAAGTTCAAGGAGGGAAGATGACCTTAGCTGTTCAGTTATATTTTACATTTAGTAGAAATGAGTATAAAACCTCTCCTTTCTGCAATAAATAATATAAAATTCTTCATATTTTTCATTTGTGGCAAAATGCTTTAGATAGCAGTTGAACTAGATGTCTCTTCCAACCCTAAGATTCCTGGCAATGAGGCAATATAAGCGTTATTAATACCATTTTATAGATGGGGTCACTGAAGTTTCAAGAGGTTAAATGGCTGTTCACACAGCCAGTAAGTGACAGAACCAGAATTCAAACCCAGGTTTCTGGAGACAAAGTCTAGCACTCTTTCCTTTACACCACATGCTTCCTCTAATATTTCCTGTTACAAAACCAGGAGCCAGATACTTCTTTATCTCTCATTATTTATTTTAATTGGACCTGCACTTTAATCAATGTAGGGAATTTCTGAGAGAAAATTCCCTTCCCTTGGGAGTATGCAGAGCAATAGTTGCCCTTCAGAATGTACTCATGGAGAGTAGGAAAGTAGGAGAGCTCTGACCAAGCACCTTCTATCTCTGCTGTTCCTGTACCCTGAAGAAAAGTGACCAGGGACTGGGACAGTTGACTTCTATCTGCCCAAAATGACACCCCACACCTCTTCAATAGGAGAGTTCTGCTTTCTGCTTTGGCCACCTGGTTTACAGATTACTTCTGTCATCCTCACTCTATCACTAATTTTCAGTTTCTTCTGGTCTCCTGGCTCCTTCGGGTGAGAAAAGGAGTGAAGCTTCCTGACTGAGAGACTTTCCTTGACTGAGCCTTCATTGTGCTGTGTGTGTCCACTGAGAAAAGGCTGCCAGAGGTTGGTGGAGCAATTTCCATCTGAGTCACCACTTCCTGCTGCCCTGATGTGGAGAACCTCCAATGGAAAGAGAAACAACCTTCTCTTTGCCCTTAGACCTTCCATCTCCTGTAGTACCTGTCCCTTGAGGGAAGAACAACAGGGAAGTCAATGGAAAGTGGGATTCTAGCTCTTGCTTTGAAGTTTTCTGTCTAATCTTTGCCTTTGGAGAGAAGAAGAATAATAAAACAAGACCTCCCATTTGACCATCTGCTTTCCATCTCATGTTCCAATTGTCTTCAGTCCTATCTCTAACCTCCTCTGGGAAGATGAGTGACACCTCCCACCCAATGATGAACATTCTCATACCTGGTCATACCCTGCACATCCCAGTGATTCTAAACTCTTGTAGATCTTCATCCAAATCCCATTCTCCATCTCCCACCATCCAATTACTTATTCCCATCCCCATCATTCCTTCTGCCACAAAGTCTCCACCAAAAGCTCCCCTTGTCACCCCTGTGCCCTCTGGAATTTCTGTGTCATAGGCAACAAATTTCTCTTTATCCTAAATCTTTTTCTTTTTCACTCCTTCCACCTTCTAGCTATTACTAAAGCCTGACTCATCTGTGATGACAGTCTCTGTGGCTATCCTTTCCAGTACTGGTTACATCTTCACTCATTCTCCTCAGCTCACTGATCGAGGCTGGGAAGTTGGAATACTTCTTGTTGCCACTTCTAGATTCTTCCTCTACCTAATCCCTTGGTTCACTTGATCTACATCTACTACGCAATCAAAATCCTGTTAGCTGTTGAGTATAGACTTCTAGATTACTCCTCTTCCTTCTTCAATGTGTTCAATCCTTGGATCACAATTTTTTTCTCCTCTCCACTCTGCCCTTACCCATAAAACGCACCACTTCCATGTCCAGAAGTCCCAAATCCCCTTATCTGATCATATTTTATTGGCTTTCACCTTTCTGTCTGCCTTCCTTTACCAAACTCCACTCTATCCATATCATGACTGCTAATCTCTTGACCCCTCAGTTCTCTCCTAGACCATCATCCTTGCATTAGTTGCTTTCTCCTCTTTTCCCCATCTTGACTCATTGGTGAACCAGTTCACTAAACTGTCCTCTTCTCTTTATCATATTGCTGATCGCTCCCTGCCAAGCCTCAGTCTTGGATCACTTCCTCCATCTCCTATACATGTGCAGTTGAACAAAAGTGGAAAAATTCATGCATTTGTTCTGATTGCACCCACTATAAATTTTGTTACAAAACAATTCTGTTACACCTTGGCCTGCAATGTTGCTAGTCAATCTTTTTATAGCACCCTCATCAATTCATTATCCTACTCTCTACAATTGCTCTCCCAAACCTTTTCATCCTTCCTCAAACTTCCCACAGCTGTCCTTCCCCCACCTTCCCAGCTGAGAACCTTGTCTAATATTTTACAGAAAAAATTGAGGTCATTGTCCACAAGCTCCATCTTTTCCCCTCTTCTTTATCTCAGAACATTCATGTGCTTTCTGCCACTATCTCTTTCTTCATACCTGTGTCACATGAAGAGGTGGTCTTACGCCTTGCCAAGACTAGTCCCTCTTCCTATACAAGCAATCTCATCCTATCTCATCTCCTTCAAGAGATTACTTCTGTCATCCTTACTCTATCACTTATTTTCAGTATCTTCTGGTCTCCTGGCTCCTTCTATACATCCTATGATCATTTCCATCCTCAAAAAATCCTTGTTTGGTCCTTCCACCCCCACTATCATCTTTATCCTTTCACTGAAACTACTCTCTCTCCAAAGTTACCAATGATCTCTTAGTCGCCAAATCCAATGGTCTTTTCTCAGTCTTTATTCTCCTCCACCTCTCTGTAGCCTTTGACATTATTGGTTACAATCTCCTCCTTGATATTCTCTTCTCTCAAGATTTTTGGGACACCACTCTCTCAGTTCTTTTCCTACTTGTCAGACCCCTTTTCCCAGTCTTCTTTTCTGGATCCTTATCCACATCACATCATCTAACCATTCTTTATCTTATCTTATCTAACCCTCTTTATCTTTTCCATCTACACTATTTCACATGGTAACCTCATCAGCTCCCATGGATTTAATTACTATCTCTTCACTGATGATTTTCCAATCCTGCCCCAATGTGTCTGCTCATCTCCAGCCTCACATCTCTAAGTGCCTTTCAGTCATCTTGATATCCAATAGATATCATAAACTCAACATGACCAAAACAGAATTCATTTTCTTTCCCCCTAAAATCCTCCCTCCTTCTAACTATATGATTACTACTATTATTAACTATTACTGTAGAGAGCAACACCATTCTCCCAGTTCTTCAGGCTCACAACCTAGGAGTCATCCTGGATTCCCACTGTCTCTCAGTTCCCAACCTTTGCAACATCTTTTGAATAAGTCCCCTCTTTCTTCTGACACTCTAGTGCAGGCTCTCATCCCTTCATTCCTGGCATACTGCAATAGCGTATTGGCGGGTCTGCCTGCATCAAACCTCTCCCCAATCCAACTCGATCTCCACTTGGCCACCAAAGTGAATTTCTTAAAGCTCAGATCTGACCGTGTCACTCCTCAACCCAGTAAACAAAAGTGGTTTCCTCTTACCTCCAGGATCAAATAGAAAATCCTCTGTTTGGTATTCAAAGCCCTTCATAAGCAGCCTCCCCCAATCCACCTTTCCAGTCTTCTTACACCTCACTCCCTGCCAGGTACTCTTCAGTTCAATGACACTGGCCTCTTTAGTTTTCCATGAACAAGATACTCCATCTCTTGGTGCTGAGCATTTTCTCTGGTTGTACACCATGCCTGGAACGCTTTCTTTCCTCGCCTCCACTTCCTGGCTTCCTTGAAATCCTCGATAAAATCCCATCTTTTACAGGTAGTCTTTCTCAACACCTCTCAATTCTAGTGCCTTCCCTCTTTTAGTTATTTCCTATCTGTCCTCATTGGTACATATCCATTTGCTTGTTATCTGATCCATTAGATTGTGAGCTCCTTGAAGGTGAGGACTGTCTTGTCCCTTTTTGTATCCCTGTTACTTAACATAGTTCCTAGAATATACTAAATGCTTAATAAATTTTAATGGATTGACTAAGAATAGCTTGGGGTCTATGTGAAGTTAAGGGACTTGTCCAGGGACACACAGTCAGTATGTGTCAGAAAGAGACTGACCCAGGCCTTCATTGCAAGGCTAGCTCTCTATTTCCTTTACCATCCTAACTTTTTTCACATCTTATATACAGCTAATAGAATAAGTAAATTCGCAGTTGGGACCCTTGATACTTTAAGTGATGCTCAATTTTTCTTTTGTATCTTTAAACATATGGTCAGAAACATATCATAAAAATAACATCAATAAACAGTGACAAATAATACAGAGAAATAAGTTTAATTCCATAATGTTGCTTGCAAAAGCCAAAGGTGTATAAGGAGATGATCAAACATAATTTTCATAGAGATTGTCTATGACTCCTACAGCAATAGAGGAGCCACATCTGTGGGTGGTTTAAGTGACTTTTTGCCTCCAATTAATAAGACTACTCATTAGGCATGAACTAATTTACCAGTGGAGCTATAAATATATGAGTCCTTAGAAAACCCAGAAAGAGAGATAAAGAGAAGTACTGATTTCCCTCCTTTCCTATATTAGGAGGATAGGCAGGGCAGTAGTCTTTTAAAAATTTGAGTTGTTATTATCATTACCTTTTCAGAAGATGCCAGATTTCCATCTTCTCCAGAATGTCAGTCACCACATCTTAATAAGTAAATAGTTGCTTTGCCAATCCAGTGTGTATTTCTTGTCTTATTGCTCTCTTTAAAAAAAAAAAAAGAATCCATTATTTTCTCAGGGGTATGGAGCTTCTCATGAAGAATAGATCAACATCTTCTTTGCATTTTATAGTCCTCAAGAATTTTCTGGGGCATTGAAATGTCAAATGACTTGCCCAAAGTCACACAGACAGTATGTGTCAGATTTGCTTGTCCAAACAGTTCTTCCTTATGGCAAAACCAGCTCTCTATCCACTATACCAACAATAACCTTCTGAGGTTAGTAGGCCACATGTATTATTAGCTCTATTTTATATGTAGGGAAATGGAGCCTAGCCAGCAATTACATAGTTGGTAAGTAACTGAATTTGGATATGAACTCGAATTTTTTACCTACAAATCTAATATTCTCTCATCATTTGCTTGGGGAAAAAAACAAACAAAATAAACCATTGCACACCAGCCGCTGGAAAAGGGAGAAAAATGTTCAGTGGGGAAAATGAACATATATTCAATCATGAAATCTAGGGAGTTTATAGCGCACAATTATTTATTTCAAGAATGCAGGGCTCTTTGTTGAACTATTGTGAAGTAGCAGCCAATGACTGCTAGCCTGGGTCACCAAGTGCTGTTCACACCAATGGATTATCATGGCAACAATTCAGCAAAACATTCCCCCGGCATAAACCCTTGATTCAAAAAGTTCAGCTCCTCTACAACTGCTGGAAGATTATATTACCACTTGTAGTAACTTCTCATTTATGTTCTTCCAGTCTCATAACAAGGGCTTTCAAAACATTGTTACTTGACACATTCCATTTCTATATAAACAAGATAGTCTTTGAGTGAGATGCCTTTCCAAGCTAGGTTAAATTTGAGACGTAAGTGCACTTCAGAGTTTAAATGGAGTGGAATACTAATGTGAGCAGAAGAAAGAGGCACCTTACACTGGTCTGCATTTTTGATGTAACCTGTAAGATAGAAGAGACGTTGGGACCTTTACTCATTCACTGTCCCCACAGCTTGACCTTATAGTTATTTACAGCTAATTCCTCTGTTTGATTTTGTAACTTAACAAAAGCATCTGGTGAATTGGGTGGCCAAAGAATGGAGATACAAGTGGAGGAAAACCCTTTTCTTTTTCATTCTCTTTCTTTTTAAAGTTTTTAGATTGCAGGGTAAGTCGAAATTTATCATAGCAAATATAGTGGGGTTCTCTCCTTTTTTTTTTCTGGAGGGGAGAAAGCAAGGCAGTCGGAGTTCAGTGACTTGCCCAAGGTCACACAGCTAGTAAGTGTGTCAAGTGTCTGAGGTGGGATTTGAACTCAGGTCCTCCTAACTCCAGGGTCAGTGCTCTCTTCACTACATCACCTAGCTGCTCCAGTTCCCTTCTTTTGAAGGTTGGATTTCAGGACTAAGAAACAAATAGCCTCTACACAGATATAGAAATATCTAGAGCAGTGGTTCTCAACCTGTGGGTCGTGACCCCTTTGGGGGTTAAATGACCCTTTCACAGGAGTCACAGGGGTCGCCTAAGACCATCAGAAAACACGTATTTCTGATGGTCTTAGGAACTGAGAAACAGCTCCTCTATCTGTCTTCAGGAGGGTCTGCCCACATGCAGATACGCCCACATACCAGTATCAAAAAGAGTCGCAGCATTAGGAAGATTGAGAACCATTGATCTAGAGCATCCATCATGGAGTCATAGATTTAAATCTGAAAGTGACCTTAAAAGCCATCTAGCTTAATCCTCTTATTTTATAGGTAAGGAAACTAAGGCCCTGAAAGGTTAAATGATTGATTCATAGTCACAGGTAGCAAATGTCAGAGGTGGGATTTAAATTTAGGTGTTCCTGACCCCAAGCCTGGCAAGAGATTCACTATGCCAAGCCACAAGGGCGAGAAATCTTGGCCTTCACTTTCTCTTCTTTTGGGGGTCTCTAAGTCTTTAGAGAAATTATTGTGAGTATCATTTTTGTGGTATCTTTCCAAGCTTTTCCACTCTCCTTAAGTTTCCAACCTTACCCTGTCTGTGTCTTACTTAGTATGACTTTGCTTTTATTTTGTTGAAAACATCGAGTCATTCAATTCAATTCAACAAACATTTATTAAGTGCCTACTATGTGCCAGACACTGTGTTAAGGATACAAATAAGAAAAAGAAAGGCAGTCCCTGAAATCAAGATCCCTAAAATGAAGGAATTTGCAATCTAATAGGAGAAGACAACATGGAAAGGTGTGAGGGAACCAAGTAGGTTCCAGGAAGGGACCATCTTGAAACCAGAGCTTCATATGGAGTGAGCTATACAATCCAGGTCCCATATTTTATAAGGGGAAGCTTTGGGTGCAGTTGAGTGCTCCATCCTCCAGACCTTCAATCAAAGAAGGGAGGAAGCCATGGGGGTTGGGGTGGGAAGGCATTGAATGTTTAAGTTAGCAGCCTGCTGATGAGATCCAGAGTGATGAGTCTGTCCTGGGAGGGATATGTTCTGTGAAGCTGAAACCAAACAGAGCTACAGATGGAAGGTGGAAAGGTGGAATCTGCCACAACTTTTTCTTCCATTCCTTGGCATATCTCTCTAACACCATTCATTGTCTTCTCCATTTCCCGTTTTCAGAGGGGTACTCTGAGTTTCTAAGTCTCAACCTGAGCTCTGACACTAGACTCGTTGAACTTTCCTGGACTTTGCTCTGTTTGTCATCCATTTTCTTTCTCTCTTTCATTTTTAATATCTCCCTCTCTGTTCTCTCTCTTTTGCCTAAAAAAATCCAAAGATTATTTTTAAAGGTCTTATAAACCTCCCCTTTATCCAATTGCTGCTTCAAGCTACCATATTTCCATACTTCTTGAACTGTCAGACTTCAATAGAATAGTCTATACTTGCTGCCTCCAATTCTTCATCTGTTAACCTCTTATAGTTTGACTTCTAATTCTTTGATTCTATGGAAACTGATCTTTCCAAGGTTACCAATAACTAATCCCACAATCCAATAGCTTTTCCTCATTTCTTAACCTCTCTGGATCATAATATACTCATGATCATGCCTCTTTATTTGGATTTTGATGTTGCTAATATAATTTGAGGTTGAGGTTCATAGAATCCTAGTATTCACTTTTTTAAGTGTAGGGGAATCTGGTGGTTGAGCATTATAATGGTAGTGTTACATTAGTCATTGTCAGTGTAATAGTTGAATGATAGATTTAATTCCAAATTGGGCAGTGGTGAGAATTATAGTTTATTGATCTTTTGCTTCCTCAGTGAGGTCACTGACAGAGCAAATTTTAATATGCCCTTTGGGGCTAAATGACTTTATTTTTCTCCATTTCCCGCTTTCTTCTCTCTTTTACTTTTATTTAGTTTATCTTGAAATAAAAAAATTTTTTTGTGAGGGGGAAGAAAATAATATGTCCTGAGATCTAGGTAGCAAGACAGTCAATTTTTCAACATTCTTCTGATAAAGATAATATATTCCCTAATAGTGGAATTTTCATTTTTAATAATTCTTTTGTGTTTATTCCTGTATCTCTGACAGTTATTTTTCAAAGTTAAATATTTTATTAGAAATTTAAAATCGAATATTAATTCAAACAATTCAATTAATCTAGTGGCTACTTACATTTCAGTTAATTAATTTCAAAGCATAATGTATCCTAACACTTTTTCAGTCTCTCCCGCTGCTCAATCCCCAATTGTCCATTCTCATTCACTTTTTTCTCATATTTTTTTTTTGAAATCAGAGAAAGGCACATTTGGAAAGGGTATCAAAGAATTCTTAATCTGTGATCATCATTATTCTTTTCTCTTCACCTATGAGCATGGGTGCCATTTTTAAAAGAACGGCAATGCCTTCTAGAATTTATGCATTATAAGTTGGCAAGACTTGCTCTGGTGCGAACTCTGTCTAAGCTGCAGTTTCTAATTCTAGCCTCTTGATTATGGGTGTGGAGGTGATAAATGAAAACAGAAATAAAAGTTGTCCTGGTCAGTAATGTGCTAACAACCACCATGATAGTTAACATTCATATACCACTTTATGACTTACAAAGTATTTTTCCTCCAACAGGCCTTCAGGCTGTGCCTGAAATATTATCCTCTCCATTTTACAGATGAGGAAACTGAGACTCAGAGAAGTTATATTACTTGTGACAAGATTATACAGTTGGCAAGTGGTGAACCTGGAACTCAACTACAGGAATTAGAAGAGTTTATTTTTAATTAATCAAGGACATTGCTTTGATTTTTTAAAAAAATGGTTAGTGGTGTTGGATAAAAAAAATTACAAAATGTTTCCTTGTGCTATTTATGTGTATGATTATGGGGAATAGAAGAAAAAGAGAACAAAAGATGTATTTAGGAATCAAATGAACATGGTATACTGGATAGAGCACTAGATTTGGAGTTAGTAACTCTTGGATTTGAATCTTGCCCTAGACAACTAATAGTTATGTGATCCTGGGCAAGTCACTTAACCTCTCTCTTTCTGCCTCCTTCCCTCCCTCCCTCTCTGTCTCTCTGTCTCTTTCTCCCTCTCCTTCTCCCTTTCACTTTTTTCGTGTATAAAATGGGGATAATATTAGCACCTACCTCATATATTTCAAGTGTTTTCCACACCTTAAAAAAATCATATAAATGTTAGCTATCATTATCACCATCCTTGTTATCACATAAGATGGAGCCTAAGGTAGGAAACCTAAAAACATGATCTCCATTCAGTACTGGCTGTAGATGTTAGGCCAGACATTCTCTGTATGTAATCTAAGGTTCTCACTAATTTTAAAGATCTCATATCTTGTCACACCACTCTTACACATAGAGATGTTCTTTCAAAAGTGCCAAGGAATTGAATAATTCACTTGGGTCTGGTGAAAGAAATAAATGAAAGTAATAAATAAAAAAAGTGAAATAAATAAATGAAACATCATTACATGTCCAATAAAAATGGATTGATTTGTTAGTTTTTATTAATGACTGATTTGTCATTTAAATCCCACAGAACTGGGAAGAGTCCTCGTATGAAAAGCAATTCCTCATTTGTAGAATGAGTGGGTTGTACGGGATAACCTTAGTGATCCTTTCTAGTTTTAATAATTAATGTGTCTGTAAACTTATGGAATGCTCAGTATAGAGCAACTGAGAAGTGTGAATGATCTTATTCCAAGTTCTGTCTGTCAAGCAACCACATATAATATTTTTGCATTTAGAGGTTGGTTCAGAAAGGATGAAGATTGGGGTGGCTAAGTGGGGCAGTGAATAGAGTACCTGCCCTGGAGTCAGGAGGACCTGAGTTCAAAATCCGGCCTCAGACATGAAACACTTATTAGCCATGTGACCTTGAGCAAGTCACTTAACACCAATTGCCCCTCCAAAAAGCAAAAACAAAAAAAAAGAAAGAATGAAGGTAGCTCATAACTAACAGAAAAACCACTAAGAGAAAAATAACACAGGTTTTGTTTGAGATCGAGACTTTACCTGGTCCATTTTGTCCCCCTCCACCCATCTCTTCCCCAATTTTCCTATAGTAGTCTTTTTTTTCCTCTGGGAAACCAATACAGTACTGGTGGAATGTGTGAGCCACAGGTGTGGACAATCTCAGAAGGCAGGAGATTAGAGCTGAGCTTTCCAACTAGTGAGAGGGTTGAAAAAGATTGGGCATCACTGAAAGATACATGTGTGCACTATCCTTGTAGGAAAGTAGGGTCACAGCTGAAGATGTATAGACTAATCCTTGATTTTCCCCTCCACTCTTTTCTCTTGTCTTCTAGCCCATTTGGCATGTTTCTGCAACCACAAGGAATACTGAATAACAATTAGATTCACTTCAATTCAGTACAAATGTATTAAACATCTTCTATCTGCCAGATGTTGTGATGAGTGCTGTGGATACAAAGCAGTTAATCAACCAATCAAGGAAAAGGTATTTTTTATGTCTATTGTGTGTTGGACATTATTCTAGGTTCTGGTAATTAAAAAGACAAAACTGAAACAGCTCCTACCTTCAAGGATTTTATGTTCTCTTGGAAAAAAAGACCATGTATGCAGATAAGTAAATAAATGCAAAATATATATTCAAAGTAATTTTGATAGAAAGACTAAAAATTAAGGGTGAGTAGCCCTTGAAAGATTTGAAGGAAGCTAGGGATTCCAAGAGGCAATAGTGAAGAGGGAGAGCATTCGAGGCATGGGAAACTGCCTGAGTAAAGACATGGAGGAGAGATATTCAGTGTCAAGTATGGAGAATATATAAAGTAGGACAGTTTGGCTGGAGTGTAGCACACATGAAAGGGGAGTAATGTGAGATCAGTGTGGAAAGATCAGTCTGTCGTAGTCAGAGTATTGAGAGCTTCAGAAATCATATCTAGTCCTAGTGTTCTTAATCTTTTTGGTATCGTGGATCCCTGTGTTGACCTATTGAAACCTTTGGACCCTTTAGCATAGTGTGGTTAAAAAAAATGCATAATTGAAGGATATATTAAATTCCAGTTAGAGGCTACCAAAAACAAAGATGCATTATTTCCCCATTCAAACACACAACCTCTTTGAAATCTATTCACTAATCCTAACCTGGACATCAGGTTAAAAAACCCTGATCTTTCTTTTTGCATTTGTATAAATTCTCAGAGAAATTAAATAATGATGCTCTCAAGGTCACACATAAGAGTGAGAAGAATTGGAATTTGAACCTAGGCTCATTGGCCACTGTGCCACACTGTGCTTGGACCCTTCTTTGAGTGGGTTATCTCACTTCTGGGAACCAAGAAGGAAGAAGAGTAGTCTCATATCTTCCTCTTGGGTCACCCCCCCTTTCCATTGTTTTCTCTTTTTAAGGAACTTCTCTCATTGCCTCGCAAGGTCTATCTTTTACCTGAATGTCTTTCACCAGAGAAGGAATTGAAGAAATAGATTTGCACCTAAAAAACATATAGGAATCTGGAGAGAGTGTCCAGAGACTTGATGGGCACCAAAGATAATGGTAATATGCTCTCTCACACTTTTAATATATACCCTCATGACAGCATGGAGTTTCTCTTCCAGGGCTCGGTAATGATTTCTTTGCCTGCCAGTGAGGACAGAGAGAGAGAGAGAGAGAGAGAGAGAGAGAGAGAGAGAGAGAGAGAGAGAGAGAAAGGGCTTGTCCCACTTACAGACAGAACACTGTCTTCTAATAGGCTCTAGAAAGTGATAGATGGGTAGCAGATGCTTCCACTAGCCTCAGGCTCTTTCTCTCAGTCTGAGGTCCCTGACAGAAACTCACTAAAGATTGTTCAGCTCCTCAGCAGATGACTCCCAGAGAAGACAGGGCATCTTGGCCTTAGTAAATGTGCTGACTCTAAGAGATTGGGGTCCTTAAGAAGAAAGAGTTCCTTTTCCTTCCCTGTCTTGCCTGTAATGACTGCCCCCTTACCTATAGTACTAGCACTGAAACTGACTGTGATCTCTAAACCAGGGGCCAAGTACACTAAATTTGGTCTCTTGGGAGCATGATCCTATATCATCAGTCATCCATCTGTCTGTGAGTCACTGAGATGCCCCAGGACCAAGGGAGAGTTTCTTTCACTCTCTCTTTCCATTCTCCACTTTCAGCAGGCACATTGGGCAAAGCTCCCCCAACTTGTGCCTGACTAGTGACCCAGACACCTGTCTGTCTGCAACATTATCCATAGATCAGTACTGCCTTGCCTCCAGGAGGCCTGACTCAAACCCTTTGCACTTTGTTCAGCTTGGCTATGCAACAATCCTTGGCCTGTCCTCTTCTGGCGTTCAAAAGTAGAGATGACTCTGCCAATGATCAATTTTCATAGCCTTAATCCAAGAGCAATGCCAAGACTCACTGAATACACTCTTTTAGGGTCAATTTGCACATGGGGGCAGGGCAGAAAGGCTTTTTCTTCCCAATAGGTATAGAGTTAATGATGTCCAGGACTCCAAGCCCACCCTAGGCTTCCTTTCCCAAACAGCTGAACTGTTTCTGGTGTGTTTCAGTCCTTAAACTGAGTGAGCAAGGGAGAGAGTCTGCAACTGATTGAAGCATCTGTTGCCCATCCATCACCTCCTCCAGCCAGTTGAAGCAGGACATTTTGGTCTGTGTCCTCATACGGCCATCTCTCTCCCTAACTGCTGACTGTAGCAGATGAAGAAATCACTACTATTCAGTGGTTGGCATAAGAGAAACACTAGGTTGTCATGAGGGAATAGATTAACATATGTGAGGACTCATTACAGTTGGTACTTCATTAGTCCAAATACCTTCTAAATCTACTGATGTGCTGTTTGCTTATGGGCCTGGGGGGAAAAACTTATTTGATTCAATTTGATACAACAGTAAATTACTCTGCTGGGTGATACAAAGACAAAATTTAATTTAAAAAAATTCCTGCCCTCAAGGGGTTTATATGTAAATATAAATTTATATGTAGTCCATATATTTATATGTAAAATATATATAAATATATAAAATAATATATAATAATATGTAATATATATAATTTATATATATAAATACACATATAGTTATATGTAACTAGAAGGTATTTTCAAAAGACATAGAACACTAACAGCTAGAGTTATTGGGGAAGGAAGGAACACCTGAGCTAAGTCTGAAAGGAAACTAAGCGTTTTAAAATACATAAATGGTGGGGGAATGTATTCCAGGTTTAGTGAACAACATGTGCCAAAATATAGAGGCAAGAGATGGAATCCTTGTTCAGGGAATCCTAGGGAACAATAGGATATTTTGGATGAAATATAGTGTATATGAAGGGTAGTAATGTGGTACAACAGATAATATGCCAGGCTTGGAGTCAGGAGAACCTGAGTTCAAATCCAGCCTCAGACACTTAATAGCTGTGTGACCTGGGCAGGTCACTTAATCCTGTTTGCCTCAGTTTCCTCATCTGTAAAATAAGATGGAAAAGGAAATGGAAACCACTCTATTATCTTTGCCAAGAAAACCCCAAATGAGGTCACTGAGAGTTGGACTGTGCTGAAAACCAGTTAGACAGTGGCTAGACTTCTGGGCTTGGAGTCAGGAAGAATCATTTTCCTGAGTTCAAATCTGGCCTCAGACACTAAGTGTGTGATCCTGGACAAGTTAATTAATCCTGTTTGTCTCGCTTCCTCATCTGTAAAATGAGCTGGAGAAAGAAATGGCAAACCACTCCAGGATCTATCTTTGCCAGGAAAACCCCAAATTGGGTTACAAAGAATAGGACACAACTAATTGATTAAACAATGTGAAGTAATTCTAACAAGATAGATGGAAGCTAGATTGTGTCTGTCAACACCTTTAGGATCATAGATTAGAATTTAGGGCTGGAAGGGAACAATAATTTATTAAGTGTCTGCTATGTTCCAGGCACTTTGCTAAGCACTTTATAAAGATTATCTCATTTAAGGCCTCCTAGGCCAACCTTCCTTCAAATTAACTTATTAACAGATTTCAGAGGTGCAGTTATGGTTTTGTCATTCCACATTAACAAGCTTCAACCAATAATTAAAGGTACTAGGTGTGAAAAAGTATAATTTTAATTTTAATGTAAATTCGTCATGAATGAGTCAGAATCTATGAATTATTTAGATGATGGATTAACCATCTATTCAACAAGCATTTTTAAATGCTTCCTATGTACTGAACACATTGTGTGTATATATGTGTGTAGAATCACATATTTAGAGCTAGTTATATGTCCATAAATATTATGTCACTCACTGGTCTCAGGATTCCTAGAGAATGTGTTTTTTAAGTGTTTTGCCCAGTGTCACAGTGAGGGATTCGAACCTAGGTCTTCTAGCTACAAAATCAGCTCTTCTTACTCTGTACCAAGATAATGTTTTTTAACAAGGACATCTTTTCTTTTTCCTCCCTTATGTGAGTGGCCTTTGTTCTTAGGACCTCAGGGCTTTTCTCTTGCCCCTCCTAATTCTGCTCTGTTTGAATTCAGGCCTTCTGTCTTCTCTTTCCTAGATTATCACAATAGACTCTTAAATGGTCTCTTACCATTCACTCCCTCCAGCCTCAAACCTATCCTTTGCACAGCTTTCAAAATGTTATTCCTAAAACAAAAATCTGATTATGTAACCCTTCAACCCTTCCTCCCCAACAAAGTCATCAATGCCTCAAGATTGCCTCTAGGGAAAAAAATCCTCAGGCTGGCACTGAAAACTCTTCACAATCTGAGTCACATCACTTTTCTAGTCTTCTTTCCTATCATTCCCTTTCACACAATCTCTGCCCTACTCAAACTAGCTCAGTACAAACTACTCCAGTCAAACCACTAGCTGTTCCTCACCCATGGGATTCCATTGCTTCCCTTTGTCCCTTTGCACAAGTGATTTCTCAGGATGGGCATAGACTTTCTTCTCACCTTGGTTCTGATGCCATCTCTTCTAGGAGACCTTGCTCATCCTCCCAGTTAGTAACATCTTCTCCCTCTTGAAGTTATTTTTTCATATCATTAAACATAATATGACATATCATGTCATATTATAGGATGTGTGTGATAATAATAATAATAGCTAAGATTTATATGATGCTGCAAGGTTTACAAAGAGGTTATTGAATTTGATTCTTACTACAACCCTATGGGGTTGGTGCTATTAGTCTGGTTATTTTCATTTTTTATCTATT
>CM053586.1:103196682-103227990 GCA_028646515.1 Pseudochirops corinnae
TATATAATGTATAAATATATAATTTCTTATGTATTATAATTATATATTATAAATATAGTACTATTTATTATTATTGTTGTTATCCTCATTTCACAGCTGAGGAACCTGAGATGGAGAGATAACTGATCTTACCAACTTACTAACTCACACAGCTTGTAGATATTTGAGGGAACATTTGAAGTCAGGTCTTTCTGACTCCAAGCTCAAGGTTCTATTCCTTGCACGTGACTTCCGATATGTACTGAGAGAGATGTCATTGCCTTTCATTGAGATGTTCTCTTCCAAGGAGGTTCTCATGTCAAATTGTATAATACTATGGGTGGCATGATGCCATAGGCATGATGCACCATGGCTCATATCACATATGATATGGTGACATAGTGGCAGCATGATGATAATGTGACATATGACACTAACTTGTCCCAACAAATCACACAATGCCATACATGACACACTACTAGTGCAGCACTTTTGTGATGTTATGCACACATCGACATGTCACCACAAACATGTACATCACAGGAATGATGCACAATATAGGCTTGATAACGTGATGTCACAAAATAAAGGAATATCAAGGAGAAGAAAGAGATAAGAAAGGCCTCATGGAGGGGTTGACATCCGAGGAGAGGTGAGAAGGAATTGCGTTCTTGACATGAGAGTCCACTCAGTTAAAGATGGAGAGGCAACAGGTGGAAAGTCATGTATAGGAACTCATTCAACATGTGTATGGACTTGGAGTCAGGAAGACCTGAGTTCAAATCCTGCCTCATACATTTGCTAGCTGTGTGACTTTGGGTAAGTCGCTTAACCTTTATCAGTCTCAGTTTCCTAATCTGTAAAATGATATAATAATAGCATCTACCTTCCAGGGTTCTAGCGAGTATCAAATGCATTAATATATGCAAAGCACTTTGAACACCTTAAAATGTTGCATAAATGTTTGCTGTTGTTATGGTTATTATTCGTGTCAATTGAATTAATATTTAATAATAATTTGTATTATTCGTCTTGAACTTTTTATTACTACTATCAGTGGGAGGCATCATGTCATAGGGTAAGAGAAGGTTGTTCTGGGGTTATGACTACCTAGGTTTAAGTTCTGCCTTTGACATATGTTAGTCATCACTTGTCCTCTTTGCTCCCCAGGCAGGCCTGTAAGCCTTTAAGTTATGGAGCATTCCTACAGTGAGATTCCTCACTAGGAAGCTACTTATGCTAACTAAATCCCAGGTCTGGATAAAACCAAAATTAAACCTATTGATAAAATTACTTTTCACTGATGGCAAAAAGGAGAGGGGAGCAGGATGTGGAGCAGAGTGAAAAGAGAGACAGACACTCAGGGGGGCAAGTGAGAAATCAACGGAAATGAGGGTGGTTGGAATAATGTGGAAGCATGGAAAAGATGAAGAAAGGATGCTCATTAAGAGACTTCATAAGATCTGGTGAAAAAAGAGGAAGAAAAGGGAACAATGAAACATGCATGGCTCTGGAAAATGTGCAGTTTGAGGTGGTCATATTTCTTACACCACCTTCGTTTTGCCTTTCCAATATCACTCACCAAGAATCATTTGATTCTGCCTCCTTCTCTGGGTATCTTAAAATGTGACCCCACTTTCTCACATGCCCAAGACCTGTACATTTCTCTCAATACTGCCCCATCCTTCCCAGCCATTCTCTTGCCAAGCTCTCCTCTAATCTCCTGCCTTCCAGCATCCTGCACATTCCACAGTCCACACATTCCTGGAGGTCAGGACACAGCTCCCAGGGCTCTTTCATCACTCAAAGAGCAGACTATTGCTACAAAGCAGAGGACACAGGGCCAGGCAGCCCAATTAAAATTCATTCACACTATTCTCCGATTGGCTAAAGCCTGGCTGCTGGTGGGGACTAAGATCAACCCATTTAGTGAACTGTCATTCAAAAATAGATTGGACTTCAACACTTAGACTTGATTGATATACCCATTAGGGGGAGAGTGGGGGTAAGGGAAAGAGCACTGGACTTTGCATTTTGTTGTCTTTGTATTCTGAGTGTCTAGTCCAGTGCCTTAGCAGAGTAGACTTTCTGATTGTTGATTTTGTCATTTATGCTCTGATTGACCGTGTTTGCCTGTGTGCACACACATGTAGCATATAGAACATATGAGCCCTTTCAACTCTCAATCCTCTGATCCTCTGCCCCCAGCATATGTCTGACTACAGGGAAATTATTGTTATTTGTCCTTCCTTCTCAAAGAGGACCCTGACATCAGGAAGATGATGCCATGACTTAGTATGCTTCGATCTGCATTCAGACTCCATAGCTCTTTCTCTGGATGTGAATAGCATTTTCCATCATGAGTCTTTTGGAATTGTCTTAGATCATTGTATTGCTGAAAAGAGCTAAGTCTATCAAAGTTGTTGAACTTTTCTCCATGTTCAGAAGGATTTTTATTTTTTATACACATCAATACTTTGGTAACATCAAGGCTACCCTTGAATTTTTATTTATTGAATTTTTATTCAATGTATAAAAGAATGTATAAAATGTATAAAAGAATTAAATGAATGAATTGAATTGTGTGTGTTTTGTTATGTTTCTTTACGTATCTACCCGTAGCACTTGTTTCATATGGTTATTGCAAGGATCAAATATGCAAAAATTCTCTGGCTTCAAAGCTCTTTATAAACTGCCTTTGCACCTTCCAATCTTCTCCCACCTTGTACTCTCCCATCTGCTCTATGATTCTGTGACGGTGGCCTTCTTGCTGTTCCGTTTTCTGACTCTCGGCATTTTCATTTACTATATGCTACACCGTCAGGGCTCTCCCTCTTTATCTCAGCCTCCTGGCTTCCCTGGCTTCCTTCAAGTCCCAGCTGAGATCCCACATTCTCTAGGAAGTCTTTCCCAATCTCTCTTGATTCTAGGGTCTTCCTTCTATTGATTATGTCCAATTTATTTTCTACGTGACTTGTTACGACAGTGTTGTTTGCAGGTTTGTCTCCCCCGTTAGGCTGAGGTCAGAAATTGTCTCTTACTTTTCTTGATATCCCCAGCGTTTAATACAGTGCCTGGCACATAGTGGGTATTCCATAAATGTTTATTGGTTGAATGACTTGATAGCACAGCAAAACGTTAGTTATCATTGCTATTCATCCTTGTCCTTGTGGCCATACAGGGATTTTGCAGGCATCTGTCTCTGAACTTGGGTAAAGTCATACCCATCCTGCTCAGATTTGCAGGTGACACAAACCTTGGAGGGATGACAGTGTTAGGATTCAAAAAAATCATATTAACTGGAAAGACTTACATGAGCTGATGCAGAGTGAAGTGAACAGAACCAAGAGAACATTGTACACAGTAACAGCAGCATTGTGCAAGGATCATCTTTGATAGACTTAGCTCTTTTCAGCTATACAATGATCTAAGACAATTCCAAAAGACTCATGATGGAAAATGTTATACACATGCAGAGAAAGAGTTATGGAGTATGAATGCAGATCAAAGCATACTATTTTCACTTTTTAAAAATTTTTTCTTTCTTATGGTTTCCCCCTTTTTGTTCTGATTCTTCTTTCACAGCATGATTAATGTGGAAGTGTTTTTAATATGATCATACATGTGTAACCTATATCAGATTGCATGTTGTCTTGGGGAGGATGGAGGAGGGAAAAAATTTAGAACTCAAAATCTAATAAAAATGAATGCTGAAAACTAAAATTTAATTAATTAATTAAAAAAAAAAGATCAGGTAAAGCCAGTCTGGAATATTTGGTTCAATTATGTTATGGTGGGTTGAACCTGGGCTCTGGAATCAGAGGATCTGGGTTTAGATCTTATCTTTGATGCTTGCTACCCAAGTGACCTTTATTTCAGTCTCTGATAGTCATGGGCTTCTCCTCCTCACTTTGACTAATACCTCTTCCTCTCCCCTTGATCCCATTCTGGCCAATCTTCTCCCATGGATCACCATCTCAATCATTTCTACTCTTTCTTTTTGGTCTCTTCTTATCTACTGATTATTTTCTAGTTGTCTAAGAATTAATAGGGATCTTCAAAGTCATTTAAAAACATCCTCTACAATATTCTCAGCAAGTGACCATCCATCGTGATTGAAGATCTTCAAGCAATGGGGAGCTCATTACTTCAGAAGGCAGTCAATTTCATTTTTTGACAACTTCAGGTTACTGGAAAGTTATTCCCTATGTCAAACTAAGTTCTGCATTTCTATAGCTTTTACCTGTTGGTCCTAGTTCCATCCTCTGGAGATAAGTAGAATAAAGCCAAACCCCATTCCACAGAAACACACACACACACACACCACACACACATGCAATCTTCAAATATTTTAAGGCAATTATTGTACTCCACAAATCTATTCTTCTATAGACAAAGTATTCACAAATCTTATATATAACATCATTGTGGATTCTTTTCTTTCCACCATATCACCACCAAAATAATATGATATGATCAAGGAGTCAAAATATTTAACATGGTAATATGATAACAGCTAAGTGGTGCAGGGAATACTAGGCCTGGAGTCAGGAAGACTCATCTTCCTGAGTTCAAATCTGGCCTGTGTGACCCTGAGCAAGTCACTTAACCCAGTTTGCCTCAGTTTCCTCATTGTAATGATAATGTGAATTTGGAGATCTTCCCTGCCCCTTAATAGGTTGAATGTAATCACACGGAGCCTGTGGTGGTAGAAACTTGCTGAATGGGTGAAGCAGAGCCCAAAGGAAGCTGGGAGTCAGAGCAGTTAGAGCTGGAGGGTGGAGAGGATGCAGGCAAGGAGACAGCTAGGTATGGAGTGCCTCCCTGCTGTGTTATGGTGTATTAACTTCTTTGTTGTGATGATGGATTTGGTTTTTCTGGTGTTGGGATTCAGCTTTCTGGTGTCTGAATAAACTTTAGTCTGTTATAGTTTGCGATCCAGAACTATGCCAGCATATTCACAGTCACTATCAATGCTGTGAATATTGAGTTGGCACTAAACTCATCTATAAAATGATCTGAAGAAGGAAATGGCAAATCACCTCAGTATCTCAGCCAGGAAAATCCCAAATAGAGTCACAAAGAATCAGACACAACTGAAATGACTGAACAGCACCAATAATAGTGGCCAACAGTTACATAGCACATTAAGCTTATACAAAAGACCACCCTTACAATGCGTCTATGAGGCAGGTAGAATACTAAGGCTGGAACCAAAAGAAAATATACTAACAATAATATTTATCATTTAAGGAGTGCTTGAAGGTTTGCAAAGTGCTATACAGATATTGTCTCATTTTATCTTCATAATAACCCTGGAAGGTAAAGTATTATTATCATCACCATTTTACAGATCAGGAAACTATGGCAGGTAAAGATTAAATAACTTGTCCAGGGTTATACTGCTAGTAAATGTCTAAGAAAAGATTTGAAGTCAGGTCTTTCTGACTCCAGGTCTAGTGCTTAAGCCACAATGCCACCTAGTTAAAAAGGGCATAAGACAGTAATTGAAGACTGGCATCCTAATGAACTCAGCCAAATCTCTTAATTTTTCTGAGATTCAGTTTTATCTTCTGCAAAATGAGAAGGCTAGATGAGATGGTTTCAAGGGTCCCTTCTAGCTTTCACATCTTATGGTGCTCTTCAGTGTGATAGATCACCAAATATGGCCCTGATCCTCAAACCTCTTAGGTCACATCTTCCATTGGCTAAAACAGTAATCTCTAAACTTTTTTGATCACTCACCTCATCAGTAAAATATTGTCAATCATGCATCACAGATATCTGCACATTTATTTATAAATCACATCAATATTACATTGTTACACACGTTATATTGTTATGTATTAATTATATATTATGTTACAATGTATTACATATAATCAATGTAGATATTATATACATTATAGAACAATCCAATTAAAAAATAAGATAAAGATGAAATCAATAATATTTTAGAATATTTTTATTTTCTTATTAACATTACAAAAAACCTATTTGCTCTTAATAACAATATGACTGAATTTGCTTCATTATTTTTGGGAAATCCCTGTCTACGTTTTGGAGGAACAGGATAAATTTACAAATAATAGTTGTTTCTTAGTAATTAAATATTCAGTTTATTTGTTCTCTAAAGCTAACCAAACAGGCAAATTTCTTTTTTAAAATGCTTCTAAAAATAAAATATATGGCAAGCTATTAATCAAATAATAGGTCATAACAGCCGGTGACCGTAATAGCTTTACAGCAGGCATCGTGTTTCGCTTCTCTATAGCTTATTACTTTCTATTTGTCTTGGGCATTATTTGTTTTGTTTGGATGTTGGCATGTAGGTGGCCCAGTGGCTAGAGCTCTGGGCCTAGAATCAGTAATATCTGAGTTCTAATCTCGTCATGGACAACAACCTGTCTGAACCTGGATGAGTCACTTAACGTGTTTCAGTTTTCTCATCTGTTAAATGGAAATATTAATAGCAAAAATGGGTGATATTTGTAAAGTGCTTTACAAACCTTAAAATGCTATATAATTATTAGTTGTTGTTATTGCTCTCATTAGCCTTAGGAGTTGATTGAATTGTATAGTCAAAGCTTATGTGTAGCTCTTAGTCAAGGAGACCCAGAATGGGGATATGTTAACTGAGTTAAAGCCTGTTCTTGGAGTGAATCTCATGGAAAACAGTATTAAGAAGGAAGGCTAACCCTTGGGATTTGACAAACCATTTATTCCTGAGTGTACTGTTATTCTTAGTGACCTAGATGTACCCTATTCAGTGAGGACCTGAAGAGTTACATCTGTGTAGCCTTACTGTTCATATTATGCGAAAGCACCTTAAAAATTATTTGCCTCAATAATCTAGCATCTCCAGATTGTGAGATTATATTTGAGGCCACTGTTAACAATGAAAAAATAATATGTAAAAGTGATTTCAACTCAGCAGCAAGTTTTCCAAATCATTCCATTACTCTTTCTTTAAATGATTTTGCTTAATCTATGCTAATGTACTTTAAGGGTTTATTTGTGTCAGAATATTTCAGTTTTCTCTTTGTATGAGGAAGAGGAGCAGCAAGAAGACCAGGACCAGTTTGGTTTGGTTGCACTATAAAATGTAGGAAGGGAAGCAATGTGTAATAAGAAAAAAAAAGATGGTTTGGGGCCAGCTTTACGTACCAAATGGAGGAATTTATATTTGTTCTTAGAGCAGAGCTCTCTCTCTCTCTCTCTCTCTTTCTTTTTCTCTTTCTCTCAAGACTTTGGCAGTCTAGTGAGGCCTAGGCACCCCTTCTAAAATGCATACAATTACAAAGGAAATAAATTATATTGAAGTAAAATATTTTTTCCTCCATACATTTTCATGGACCCCTAGAACACTATTTAAAACTGCTTTGGGAGTCTATGGGCCTCAGGAACCCTGCTCTAGAGGAAATAGTGTGCCAGTGGAGTTAATTGAATAAGGGGTGATATAGTCAGTCTTACACTTCAGGAAAAATAACTTTGGCAGATATATGGAGGAAAGATAGGAGTGGGGAGAGAATTATGGAAGAGAAGACAATTAGGAATCCATTGCTATAGTCCAGGAAAGAGTCAATGATGGCTTGAACTAGGCTAGTAGCTATGTGGGTGGCCATGTGGGACACATGTGGAGAGTGTTAAGGAGGTAGAAATGGCAAGATTCAGCCATTTTGGTACAAAATATTTTGGGACAAATAAAAGTGAGGATCCAAGGATGACAAGGGGTTAGAGAACCTGAGACAAAAATGGGGAAGTTAAGATGGAGGGTGACTTTGTCTAGAAGATAATGTAACAAGAGCTTCAATGCATATTTCTACCTCCATGCCTATTCATCCTGTGTGATTCACTCTGTTCTTTTCAAAATGAAGGGAAAGGACAGGGGCACAATCCTGTAAGACATAAGAAAACCTACTCTATACAAGAAGGTAGGGGCAATGGGTAGGTCCTGGAATGTTTCCAATGCACTTGTGCAACTGGGTGCCTGGGTTAAGATTAGATTATAATTGCTCTGAAAGATAGGCATGGCTCCAGAAGCTAGGAAGGTGGGGTTATTGTACAATGGTGGGAGGAGGTAAGTGTGTTTGTTTTGGAGATAAACACCAGGATTGTGTGTGTGTGTGTGTGTGTGTGTGTGTGTGTATCACATCCCCTTAAGGCATCCACTGGGATTTTCCAAAAATAATGAAACGTATTTGAGCATATTGTTGTTAAGAACAAACGGTTTTTTGGTTTGTTTGTTTGTTTTTTGGGTGGTTTTTTTTTTTGGTAACATATGATCTGTGTATATGAAGGATACATAGCATGGCTTGCTGACTGTTGTCCTCTAGACCAAAGTGAAGAGACAGTGTTGCCCAGTGGGTAGAGGACTGACTTTGGTGTTTGGAAGTCTAGAGTTCAAAGGCTGATATCAGACACTCATGCATTGTATACCCCTGAGTAATTTACTAAGCTTTTCTGGGCTTCAGTTTCCTCATCCATAAAATGTGAACAACTATAGTATCTGCAGTAATTATTTCACAGGATTGTCGTAGGGTTGAATGAGATAATACATTTGTAAAAGATCATCTTAAGACATTGACGTTATAGGACGTTCTCAATACACCATCCTTTTAGACTGATTTCTTAAGTGTTTTCACAGTGTCATGTGGTATATTATATAATTAAGTGTTTCTTCATGTTTCAACATTTTTCAGATGGAGGCAAAATGTGTTCTTTCACTGATTTTTGCAGTGACCACCCCGCCAATACTGCAGTTTTAATAGTCTTCTAATAGTGTCTGAAATCTTTCTCCCAGGTGAGTTTCCTTCAATGACAGTAAAGCATGACATCCCCTTCTTCCATCTTTTCTGATCCTTGGGACAATCAAACTTGGGTATATCCCACAAAATCCCCCGTCTCTCAATCTTCCCACTCCAGAGATCCTCAAAACCCAAGTTCCACCTAAGTATCCAGGAAGACATGAGTAAAATAATCTTGACAAATTTTATTCGAGCACTGGTGATGTGCAGAGAGGCAGGCCTCAATTTACATCAAGATTTTCATGACATGCAAGTACTGCTCTGATGAGAGATTTCATAAATCTTCGGGAAGAGAGAGACAGTGTGGGAATAAATGCTTAGCAGAGAAGTGAAAAGCAGTAGGGAGAGAGAGGCGAAAAGAATGAACATGGTGTTTCCCTCTGACAGGCAGAAATTTCACTATTCGTCATATGCTGAGGATGTCAAGGAATTTTAAGGCTGCACTCTTTGCATTTTTCGAGGTTATTAATGAGATAGCATAGCAAGGTGAATTACATTAAACTATTTTTTTCTAACCATTCCAGAAATCTCCGTCCAAGTTGGCACGGAGCTGGAAAGTCGTGAACTTTTGACCGGAGCTCGGATTGCTGGGAGACACATCCTCCCTGTTAGTTTCGGGTGACAGCTCACTGTACAGGAGAGATTCACTTGTAGAGAAAGAGAGAAGAGGGGGAGAAAGATTTGCCACAGCATTTTCACAGGGCAAGAAATTCCACCCAGCTCAAATGTGTGTTTGGCTTATTGCCTGAGGCCTTGTCGAGCACATGACTATCACTCTTCTGCCTATTTCTGGCCCGGATTTGGGTCCTGGTGGCTAAGCAAACCCCAGTAGTGGCTAAAATTAGGCAGTCAAGTTGTGACAACACATGCTCATCTCCCACAAAGGAGAGACATCTATTTTAAAAAAAGAGAAAGAAGCTAGACTTATTCAAGGGTCAACGTCAGTCACATGTAACTGACTAGTTTCTGTTTCTATTATTCAGATAACAGCTGAGGTGCCCTTTGAGATCAACCCACCTAAATAGACCACTTCCTGTCCAACAGCCATCTTGAAATGGCTGACATTGTTGGCAAGACCCAAACTTGCACTTTCTGTCGTCAGCAATGTAGCCCAGCTGGAGAAGATGATGAGGAAGTATTACAAACATCATGAATTAGAGGGGTATTCAAATAGAAGAAGTGAAAAGTGACTTAATGTGCTTCTGCCTTCCAAAAGATGTTAGGGACTGGAGCTATTTTTCATCATTATGTGAAGACTGTACTTGAAGGCTATACAGATCATAGCTTAGGCTCATAGATTTAGATCAGGAAATGGTTTTACAATCCAACTAACTTATATCTCTGTAGATTATTCCTCATTGACTTGAAAAGTAGTCAACTCAAGATAGAAAATTTTCTAAAAATGAGGCTTCATGCAAAGATTATTATCCATAATCCAAAGATTATGACCCATTCTTCAATTGTGTTTAACTCTTTGACCCCATTTGGGGTTTTCTTGGCAGAGATCCTAGAATGGTTCACCATCTCCTTCTCCAGCTCATTTTGCAGATCAAGAAACTGAGGCAAATAGGGTCAAGTGAATTGCCCAGGGTCACACAGCCAGTAAAAATCTATGAGACCAGATTTGAACTCAGGTCTTCTTGACTCCATGCTTGACACTCTATTCACTATACCACCTACCTGCCCAATAGTGATAATGACTGGCATATGTATAGTGTTTTAAGGTCTGCACAGCATTTTACAGATATTTTCTCATTTTATCCTCACAACAATCCTGGGAAATAGGTGTTGTTATTTTCCCTATTTTATTGATGAGGAAACTGAGTCAAACCAAGATTAAATTAGTCCAGAGTCCAGTTTAATAGTCTGAGGTTTGATTTGAACTCAGATCTCCCTAACTTCAGGTCTAGTGTTCTATCCACTGGATAAAATGTCTTTTCACGGAAAAAGCTGGCACTTTGTTCAAATTGGAATTGTTGAGTCTAGGTGTTTTAGTGGACTACCAGTTCAACATAAGTTAACAATGTAAGTTGTTGGGTTTTTTTACTTTTCCATTTCTTTAAGATATAATATATATTCTTTCTTTTTCATAGCCAAATTCTTAGAAAGCACCTTATACGCTTGCCTCAATTTCCTCACCTCCTGATCATTTCCCAGCTTTTTGCAATCTGGCCAATGAAATTGTTCTGATCAGTCACCAACGATGTCTTTTCTGTTAAGTCTGACAACCTTTTTTCAGTCCTTATTTTACTTGCCTTCAGAAGCTTCTGAAATTGTCATCTTATCCTTTTTTCATTTTTTTTCCAGTTCAAATTTATTTCCAGGTGCAAATTCTCTCCTTCTCCCACCCCTCCCCAAAGCACTGAGAAAAGAAGAAAAACAAAACCCGTTATAGATATGTATAGATATGCAAATCAAATTTCCATAGCGGCCATGCCCCCCCCCCCCAAAATCAAGAAATATAAGAAAATGTGCTTCACTTTGCACTCTTAGTCCATCAGTTCTTTTTTCTAGAGGTAGATAGCATGTTTCATCATGAGTCCTTTGAAATTGTGGTTGGTCATTTGTGAGGATCAGAATGACTGAGTTCATCATAGTTGATTATCTTTACAATATTGCTGTTTCAATATAAAGGGTTCTCCTGCTTCTACTCACTTCACTTCATATCAATTCATGTTCTTCTTAGGTTTTTCTGAAGCCATTGCCTTCATCATATCTTTTAGCACAGTGGTATTCCATCACATTCCTATACCATAACTATTCAGTCATTCCCCAATTGATGATATCCTCTCAGTTTCTAATTTTTTGCTACCACAAAAAGAGCTGCTATTAAGGTTTTTGCACCTACAAGCCATTCTCCGCTTTCTTTGAGTTCTTTGGGGAATGGTGGTCAGGTGGTCAGAAAATGGTGAGATTAAGTCATGGCTTTACCAACAATGCATTAATGTTCCTGTCCCTCCAGCATTTGTAATTTTCCTTTTCTTTTGTCACCTTAAGTCAATCTGATGGATGTGAGGTGGCTCCTCAGAGTGGTTTTAATTTGCATTTCTCAATTATTGATTTAGAGCATTTTCATATGGCTATTGATAGCTTTGATTTCTTTTTTCAGAAAACTGCTTAATCATATACTTTCACCATTTGTCAATTAGGGAATGGCTTTTATTCTTGAAATTTTAACTCAATTCCCTATATATTTTACAAATTTGTATTTTATCAGAGAAACTTGCTGCAAAGATTTCCCCCTGGTTTCCTACTTGTCTTCTAATTTTAGCTGTATTGGCTTGTGCAAAAATTTTAAAAGATTTTATGTTATCAAAATTGTCTCGTGAACCTCTCTGTCTCTTGTTTGGTCATGAATGTCCTCTCTTATTCATAGATCCAACAGGTAATTTCTTCCATGCTCCATTAATTTGCTCATGATATTACTTTTAATGTCAAAATAATGTACCAATTTTAAGCCTATGTTGGTATGCAATGTGAAGTTCTGGTCTATGCCTAGTTTTTACCAGACTAACTTCTGGCTTTCCCCATTGTTTATCAAATAGTGAAGTCTTGCCCCAATAACTGGGCTCCAACACCAGGTAATTGTGCCTGATTGCTTCTGTATATTGTGCACCTAATCTGTTCCATTGATCAATTTTTCCATTTCTTATTCAGTATCAAATTGTTTTGATGATTATGGATTTTTGGTATTGCTTGAGGTCTGGTACTGTAAGTACCCCTTTTCATTTGTAAAAATTTATTCCCTTGATATTCTTGACCTTTCATTTCTCCAGAAGAACTTTGTTATGATTTTTTTTCTATTTCTACATAGTAATTTTTCAGCAATTTCCTTATGTAGTATTGAATAAATAAACTTAGATAATATTGTCATTTTTATTATATTTGTTCAGTTTAAACATAAGTAATTAATATTTTCCCAATTATTTATATCTGAATTTGTGTGAAGAGTATGTTATAATGGTGTTTATATAGTTCCTGTGTGTCTCTTGGAAGTTAGACTCCCAAATAATTAATTTTATTTCTTTTTATTTTAAATGAAATTTCTCTTTCTATCTCTTCTTGCTAGATTTTGTTGGTGATGCAGAAATGCTGATGATTTGTGTGGGTTTGTTTTATATCTTGCAAATTTTCCTGAAGTTGTTAGTTGTTTTGGTTATTCTTTAGTTGACTCTTTAGGGTTCTCTAAGTAAACCATAATATCATCTATGAAGAGTGATAGTTTTGTTTCCTCGTTGTCTATGCTTATTTCTTAAATATCTTTTTTCTTTTCTCATGGCTATAGCTAACATTTCTAGTACTATATAGAAAGATAATGGTGATAATGGACACCATTGCTTCATCCTTGATCTTACTGGAAAGGCTTATAGCTTATCACCATTACAGGTAATGCTTGCTTTTAGTGTTAGTTAGATACTGCTTCTCATCTTAAGAAAAAGTTTATTCCTATGCTTTCTAGTGTTTTTAATAGGAATGGGCATTGTATTTTGTCAAAAACTTTTTCTGCAGTTATTTATCATCTTAAGGAAAGCTGTTTACTTCTGTGCCTGAGTGTGTATGCATGTGTGTGCATGTGTGTGTGTGTGTGTGTGTGTGTATTTAAACAGGAATGGAAGTTGTATTTTATTAAAAACCTTTTTTCCTCATCTATTGAAACAATTGTATAATTTTTGTTGTTTCTTGTTGCTAATATGTTCAGTTATGCTTATACTTTTCTCAGTTATTGAACCAGTCCTGCCGCATTCCTGATATAAATCCACCCTAGTCATATTGTATGATCTTTGTGATAAATTGCTATAATCTCTTTACTAGTATTTTATTTTTTTTCCTCAATATTCATTAGGGAAATCAGATTATAGTTTTCATTCTTCCTGGCTTAGATATCAGCACTATATTTGTGTCATAAAAAGTTGGTAGGATTCTTTTTTTTTCTTTTTACCTATTTTTCCAGACAGTTTGTATAGCATTGGAATTAATTTTTCTTTAAAGGTTTGGTAGAATTTATTTATAAATCCATCTGGGAGTTTTTTCCTTCGGGAACTCATTTATGGTTTATTCAATTTATTTTTCTAAGACAGGATTATTTAAGTATTCTATTTCTTATTCTGTTAACCTGGGTAATTTGTATTTTTGTAAATATGCATTCATTTCATTAAGATTGTCAGGTTCATAGGCATATTGCTCCATTGAGACCACACCACGTTCAGACTACTGTATAGGCAAGTAGAAATGCATTTTGTTTATTTGACAGTGGAGAATATGGGTAGTGGAATACATGTTTTCCTAAGTTACCCTAAGAAGAGAACGATGGGCTATTCCTAGAAATCCTGGAAATAGAGTGTGGAAGATTTTCAGATGAGCTATTGATATATTCCACATTCCACACCTTAGGGATCATTTGAACAACTATAGAATTATATTTTTTTAGAAGAAATTCAAATGCATACACCTCGTGGCTCTCCAAATTCCAAAGAGAAGAGAATATGACCTCCTTTTAGGACAGATTATAATCTCTGGAATTGTCCAAGATGAATATTCACGCACAGATACAAGTATATGGCAAAAATTTTAACACAATATGAGATCACAAGATTTGTTTGTTGAGGACAAGTTTGTTGAAGGCAATGACTATGTCTTCTAGCTTTTTTGTTTCCTCCACAGTTCTTTGAACATGAGGTGCTAAATTAATGCTTTTTGTTTATGGTGAGGCTCTATTAGAAGCCCAAGTTTTTAATAGAGATCAGACTAAGGCTTAATCTTTTTATCACCAATAGAATGTTCTGACCACTAAAAAGAAGAGACATTTTAGGAGAATAGGTCTATTTCATCAACAAACATTTATTAAACACCTATAAAGTACATTGTAGTGTTACAGGGTCTATGGCCATAACTGCATAACTATAGCCTCTGAATACTACAAAGGAGAGAAATTTACAGATAATAAGTTTATTTCTCCCACAAATGTTTACTATATACCTATTATTTGCAATGTTCTACTGTGTACAAGATTCTAAGGCCACAGAGATAAAGCAGGATCAGAAGACAATTTGAATAAGAAACTGAAACTCCAGAATGGAGTTAAAAGGTTAGAGACAATTTATATGGAGGTACTAATCTAAACCATGCAAGTAGATGCAATTACTCAGAATAAGTGAAAGCACTCAGAATGAGAAGAAAAGAAGGGAGGGGAAGATGTCTGAGGATGTGGACTTAAGGATATTTTTATTTGGGGGCTGGTAAAGAAACCCAAAAAAGGAGTACTCATTCAGGTATGAATAGAAACAGACAAGTGTGGTATCCAAAAATCAGCAAGTCATTTCTCATTTTCATGATAAAGAAACTACAGAAATTATAGAGAATAATTGCTTTTAGATTACTGCAATAGTCCCTAACTCTTCCCACTTAAGTAATCCTCAACTACCAGACAGATCCCCATAAATAAAAAGGTTTCATTATGTTTTATCATGCTCAAGAGCCTGCACTGGATTGCCATTACCTTTAATGTGAAGTAAAAAGCCCTCTACCTAGTTTGAGTGTCCCTATAATTGAGTCCCCGAGGTGCTGTATCAAATGGATCTTTGATCTCATTGATTTAACTGCTCCCTCTAATGATGCAGGTTGCAAGCCATTCATACCTGCCCAGCCTATTTGCTTCCCCCTCCCCATTATCCTATAAGTTCATTGCAGGGAATCCATAAAGCATGCAAGAGCCTTCTTTTCTGTCTCTTGACATCACAGAGACATTGCTGAACACTCTGGCTGCCCACTTGCTATTCCACATTCTTACCACATGACTAGTTCATCTGTCTTCCTATCATACATTTCCCTGAAGACAACTGTTATTCCTATTCTTCAAAGTTCCTTGTTGGCTAAATGTTGCACCTTCTTCACACCCACCATGTGCCTTTCCATTTCCTTCTCTGTGATACTTATTTTAAACTCTCGGATGACAATTATACCTCATGTTTCGTGTCTCACTGCCACACAGCAACATAGGTAGAATGTTGACATTAAAAAGATGGTCCTTGGTTTCTGAAGAAAGCTTGGGATGATTAGAAGTGCTTGGCAATTTCTCAAAGGAAATTCAGACTTCTCTCTTCTTTCTGTACTATTTCACATCTGATTCATTGTCCAACTGCGCTGTTTGGCTGAATGAATGAAAAAGCACTTATTACCTAACCTTTGCTGCTCAGGCAAATGATCGTAGATAGCATGATGGGGCCTAGAGCTCAGAAAACCTGGATTCAAATTCGGTCTTAGATACTTGCTAGCTGTGTGACCCTGGGCAAGTCACTTAACCTCTGTTTGTCTCAATTTCCTTAACTGTAAACTGTGATAACAAAAGCATCGACCTCATCAAGTTGTGAGGATCAAATGAGATATTTGTAAAGTGCTTAGTATGATGCTTGGTACATAATAGGCTCTATAAAAATGCTCATTCCCTGGCCTTCCCCACTTTTGTTTCATTCCAACTTTTCCTAAAAACACGTCTGTGACATTAAAGTGCAAATGTGGTGGCTTCACCATCTCGATGGAGAAAATGGTTTGTCACAATAATTTCTGAAGAACTTTTCCATTTATATTCCCCTTCTTGTTCTTCTTTCTCCTTAAATACCTTAAAAATCTTCGTTTTAAATACCCATTAGAAGCATATTACTTAGATGGATTACATGCATCATTACATACAGCTTTTGCTAGTTTTACTCTCCATGGTTTCTCTCTTCTTTATGAAGTGATACTGCTTATAATCACCCATCATCCTTCTCTGTAGGATCCTACAAACAGGTTCATATTCTACATATGTGTTGTCATTGGCTATTATCTATCTACACTTGAGTAGTAAGTCAAATATTCACTGAATAAGGATTTTTTTTTTCTTTTTGGAGGGCAATTGGGGTTAAGTGACTTGCCCAAAGTCACACAGCTAGTAAGTGTGTCAAGTGTCTGAGACCGGATTTGAACTCAGGTCCTCCTGACTTCAGGGCCGGTGCCACCTAGCTGCCCCAGGAATTTCTTTTGGTCTTATTCTAGGCATTGGTTTGTATTAGTTCAACTTCTAGCTTAAATCAAATGTGATTTTTCCCCCCCATTTCCAATTTTTTATTATCACTAACTTGTTTTAAAAGTTCTGGATCCAGTTTTGTCAACTGCACATCAAATCATTTTCTGATTATTCCTCTTCTAGATTTCTACTAATTCTATTCATTGCTCTGACAAGTTAGTGGCTGGACTGTATACAGACTGATTCAGCAATGACTTCTACATCAACAATTAGTCTTCTCCCGTCTGTTAAAAATGTGTAAATTTCATGTTTATGATATGTAGTGCTTGCCATCTCCTACAACCACCAACTGTTTTCTCAGAGAAAGTGTCCAGCATTGGAGGAAGTGGGGAAAAGAGTGCAGAGACATTACAAACCATGTTAAACTTCCTGTGTTAAACTTCATGTTAAATTTCCTGACCAGGAAAAGATCTTTATAGCATCTTTTCATGGTCAGGTAGTTTAACCAGAGAATTTGGGCTGTTTAAATGAATCTAAGAATCAATTAAGAATGGGAAGGGGAGAATCGTTGAATCAACCAGTTGTCTAGTTTACATGATGACAGCTAACAGCTGATTTGACTGACCTTCACCCCTGTAACCACATATTTAGGAATTAAGGGAAAGAGGCCCAGCTCAATTCAGAAAAAAACTTACCTAGCTACAGTTTATTGACATTAAAATCAAAGATACAATAAGGATACATTTGATACTCTGTAACATAATCTCCTACATTCCTTGCCTGACTCTGAGGCATACCACAGCACCCATCAGGAGCTGACCAGCTCTCTCAAGACTGCAGAGTGACTGATTCGCTCCTTAAGATTGTGGTTTACATGGTTACAGTAGTAACACCAAGAGTCTTACAAATGCACCATTGTAGGATCACCAACCTACAGGTGCTTTTGAATGTTCCACTAAAATCTAGTAGATATTTATTAAACATATGCTCTGTGCTGAACACTGAGATAAAATGAAAAACATCATCCACTACACTTGAGGAATATGAATATACAAATATGTGTGTATACATATATGTATGTGTATGTATATGTGTGTATATATGTATATTATTTATAATAAAAGGAGAAGGAAGGAGAGATTACTAGTAATTAAGGATTTCAGAAAAGGCTTCCATAGGAAGTGGCACATGAACTGAACCTTGAAGGAAGCCAGGGATTCTAAGAGACAAAGGGGAGGAGAGAGAGTACTGCAGGTATGGGGCACAGCCTGTGCAAAGGTATAGAAGTGGGAGATAAAGGGTCAAGTTTGAGAGGTACTAAGTAGGCAGTTTGATTGGAATGCAGTTTATTAAGGGGACTAATGTACAAAAATAGAAAGAGTTGGAGCCTGATTGTGAAGGGCTGAGAAGTATACATTTCATTCTATAGGTAACTGGTAACCAACAACATTTCTTGACCAGGGGAGTGATATGAGCATACTTGTCCTTTAGGAAGATGATTTTTGTAAATGAATTGGAATTTGAATGGCCCATCATTAATAATCTAAAGAAAGATGAACTTATAGGTTATAATAGTTCCTTTGATGCATAAAGGGTACACCTATATATGTCAGTTGCATTGTATGTTTTCTCCTCTATGTCCTACATTTCACTTTGGTGAACTGGTCAAGTATGACTAACTAGGTGGTCATACTTAACTGACTAGATTGGTAGAGTGAATAGAGTGCTGGATTTGGCATTAAAAAAAAAGACGAGCTTAAATTCTACCTCAAACACGTTAGTAGATCTGTGACTCTTGGCAAGTTACTTAACCTTAATAGGCTATAATTTCCTAATTTGTGAAATAAGGATGTTGGACTAGATGGCCTCTAAATTCCTTTCCAGCTCTGATCTTTGATCCTATGAACTGATTTTGGCTTCACAGAACAAACTGAACTGACTAGTTGTTACATAGGAAAAAATGGTACACTAATTCATTGTTGGTGGAATTGTGAACTGATCTAGCCATTTTGGAGAGCAATCTGGGATTATGCCCAAAGGGTTATTAAACTTTCTTTGATCCAACAATACCTCCACTAGGTCTATTTTCCAAAAATCATTAAGGAAAAGAACCTATATGTTCTAAAATATTTATAGTAGCTCTCTTTGTGATGGTAAAGAACTGGAAATTTCAGAGATTCCTATCAATTGGGGAATAACTGAAGAAGTTCTGGTATATGATTGTGATTATATAATCTGTATTATAAGAAATGATGAGTTTGATGATCTTAAAAAAACACAGATAGACTTGCACGAAATAACGAAGAGTAAAATGAGTGGAAACAAAATAATGCTGCATACAGTACTAGCAATGTTTATTTTAAGAATAACATTGAATGGTCATTTTGACTATTATAAATATTGATATTTATATAAATATAAATTGTCATTTATATAAATTATTATAAATATTTATGTTTATGTAAATATAAATATTCAGATTCACTACAAAGGCCATATGAAGGAACATGCTAATCGCATTCAGAGAAATAACTGATAAATAGAAGTATGTATAGAATGATTTTACATATATATGCACACACATATACATATTTACAACTAATGGTAGCCATCTCTAGGTTAGGGAGGAAGAAAGAAGTAAAAAAGAGAAATTTACTGATTATTATATATTTAAAAGGAATGGTAAGTTGTGCATAATAGATTTGCAGTTTCATGTGGAAAATATTTTTATTATATTATGTCATGAAAATGCTTGTTTTATTCCATTAATTAAAAATAAATTTAAAATTTTTTAAAGTGATCACAGTTATCCTGATGCTCTCTGGGAATAATTCATTAAAGTGTTCTGTATTTTGTGGCCCACCACCAGGATCAACATCTCCATTTACATTAATTGTATTGGTTTGTGTAAAAGCATTTACTGATAGATTTTAAAGGGAAAACAGAGACTAGTCTCTGACTTGGTCTGTCTGAATAGCTTTTGAGAATTGTTTTTTGGGCCACCGGAGAAGCAAAAAAAAAAATTAGGAAAAGTCAGTGGAGAAAAAAACCTTTTCCCCTAAGCAAAACAATGAAGGACAGCTGTTCATGGGGAAGTCAAATGAACAAAGAAACGAGTGTATGAAACAGTGGTATTTGCACAGATACTGCACTGATTTCAGAGTATCAAGCTGCTTGTGGTGACAGAGCCATCTGTTTGATGCCTGTCTTTTTTAATTTCCCTGTCTGTCATTAAATTTCTGAAAAGACCCTGAATAGCATCCCCTTCTTAGTGACCATACTTGGAAACAAGGTATGTGACAGGTATGGGGGAATGGCACTGCTTGGTGGAGGCTTCCAGGTGGGCTGATGGAAGATAGGAAATTATGGGAGATTATGGGAGATTATGATTGGGCAGAGCAGATGAAAACAGCTAGCCTGCTTTGAAGCTAGTAGTAGTAAAACAAATATGTAGAATGCCAGTGTTGCATTATGTCTTGGAATTTGGTGCAGACTGTAAACACTTGATCTTTATAGATCATAGACAAGAATAAAAATATTTGAAGAGAGTTGTCCATGTAAGTGGGAAAGAGATTATTGTTGAATCAAGTGGGCTACCTCTCGAGGTCAGTGAAGTATAGGTTCACCCACTTCCTTCTATGCAAGGCCATTTTCTCTTTATTCCCCAGCACATACATTCCCTCCTCCCTACCAACTCTTCTGAGGCAGCTCTTCTGTCTCATTAAAAAAAATAATATGCAGAAAATAGTGCCCCATGAAAATACTTCCAAATGTTTCTGGTTTGGGTTTTTGCTGCAATGACCCTTTTCTGGTGACTAGTTGAGCTTGGTTTTATGGCACTGGGTTTTGGGAGGTCAGATTTCAAGGCTACATTTGAAATAATCTCCTTGAAATCTCATTTCTAAAAAAAAGGACTAAGTTATTATTGTGAATATTACCTAATGTTCAAGACTGTATAAGTGAATGTTTAAGAACCTACATAATATTGTGAGTCACATAATGCCCCTACCCAAACAACTTGCTGTTTTCTAAAAATGGAATGGAATGAAAGAAATGAGTTATTTTGAGCATTATGGTTTTAGGCACCAACATCTCTCAGAGTGATGGAGAATATAAATATGTACTCTGCATGTTGTTCTCTCTCTATATATGTATGTATGTATGTATACACACATATTAATAGTTAATTGACTGGGATGCACATTTGTCATTCTAGAAGTTAAGTGTAAGCCATATGAGGGCAGAGAAAACATTCTTTCTGTTACATTAACACCAGTACAGTAAGTACATTCATGTACCCAGTGGACTCTCTGTAAGCATTTACTGATAATGGTATGAGAATAGAAGAATTCTGCCTCCAAGTCTCAAGAGATGTGCAATTGAGGAATACAGTAGAACTCTGGATATAGAGAAATCTGATTGATATTGCAATTAACTGTAATTCTCATCATATTTTAATGAACTTCATAATGGCATTAAACTGAAATTTATTATCTCTTCTCTCAGATTAGAGTAGCAAATACTCTCATAGAATTTAGAATTACAAAGGATCTTAGAAACCATTTAGTTCAACTCTCTTGTTTGACAGATGAGGAAACTGATACACAGAGAAACAAATGGACTTGCCAATGACCATTCTATTAATTAGTGGCAAAGCAGGGGCTAAAATCTGGGGTATGCTAGAGCCAGTTCTAATTGACTTGAGAGAAGATTGCTAAATTTTCAGTGAGACAATCTACACCTCAGAAGTCAATTATTTTTTCCTAGACAAGAAAGTATTAATAATACAGATTAAACTTAAAAGTCTATGCGCATACTTTTTGGGAGGTGGGAGAGTTTTGTTGTTAAATATTTACAAACAAACCCCTGTATTGCTCTGGAAGCATTTCTTGAGCTCAGCAAAAATATAGTAGATGGCTCAGGGAATGAAGTCATCACCAGACTGGAGGTCTTGTGACTTTATGTTCAAATAGGAATAAGATAAAGATTAATAACTGGTATTTATATGTTTGCAAAGCACTTTGCATCAATTTCTCATTTGAGCCTCATAACACACCCATAGATAAAACCCAAATATCCTGACTCCTACTCCATATCACATTAGGCCTTTTTCAGTTAATCTACTTACTTGTTATGAGAAATAGGCATCAGAATGTAACATTGTGTTGGTGTGGGTTTTTTTTATTTTATTTTTTTTTTGCTTTTTGGAGAGGGGAAGGCAGGGCAATTGGGGTTAAGTGACTTGCCCAAGGTCACACAGCTGGTAAGTCTGAGATCGAATTTGAACTCAGGTCTTCCTGATTCCAGGGCTGGTGCTTTATTCACTGCACCATTTAGCTGCTTCCTGATAGTGTTTTTTTAAGGGGGGAGGTAATGACTTTACTTTAATTTCCCCCCCACTTAATAGCATTTTTTCCAATTACATATGAAGATAATTTTCAACATTCACTTTCATAAGATTTTGAATTCCAAATTTTTCTCCCTCCCTCAGATGGCAAGCAATCTTATACAGGCTAGACATATACAATCTTATACAGGCTGTATACATGATTGTACATGTATACAATCATATTAAATATATATCCACATTAATCATGTTGTGAAAGAAGAATCAGAACAAAAAGGAAAAAACTATGAGAAAGAAAAAAAAAGAAAATACTATGCTTTGATCTACATTCAGACTCCATAGTTCTTTCTCTGGATGTGTATAGCTTCATGAGTCTTTTGTAATTGTCTTAGATCATTGTGTCGCTAAGAAGAGCTAAGTCTATCAAAGTTGATCATGTGATGATATTTTGTGACGGTGGTAGGGAAGGTTGAGTAATACATTCTAGATCAGGAAATGTAAAATGAACTATTTTTGTGTCAAGGAAAGAATTCTGGACTCCAGGTAAGATCTGGGGACTACTCTTGATTTGGGCAATACCTGGATATATGTAGCACAGAAAGGATAAAGGTTCACTCTCCCAACCCACATTTCAACTGACAGATCCCCAGAACCAAGGTCCTGCTTTCTTGAGTTCAAAGGGTATTTATTTAATGTTCTCTCATAAGTCAGCATCCAGTGTGTTTTCTCCCCAATATCATTAGCATGTCTTTGATATGAATCAACAGTTAATACTGCCTCAACATTAATCCGAACAGTCATTTCTTCAATATAATTGCTAACCAGTAAATATAAATTCATTTTTACTGAGGAATATTTACTGAGAAGTTATAGCAAGACCTGGAATTCAAACACCTTTGAAATTGACAGTACCTTCCTCTACCACCTGTCAAGGATTACTGGATTACCAGAGAAAACAGACTTAAAGTGGCTGCTATTAAACATCACCACTGGTGCCCCATCAAGTTTGCATCCAGCTGAGGTGTGGCTAATGGACAAGTTGTTCCATTGGTGGTAGAATAAGGCATCTGGCTATTAGGTTGATCCACTGTTAGGTTGGGTCAAGAGAAGGTCATTCTTTAGGGCTAGTTTCACCATGCTGGCTTACCAGCAGACATTTTTGTGGACTTTAGTTGCAAGATTTCTGATAGCTCTTCCAAACTTTTGGTTATGACCTGGTATGTTTTTATCTCTGATTAACTGAAAAACAGAAAGAAGAAACACATGAGAAGCAGTATGTATGTGTTTACAGTATATATGACAGTCTATATGTGCACAGGCAGAGACCTGGGTAGAGAGATAAGGCAGCTTGGTAGCAGCACTTGCCATCTCTCTCTGGACCTGGAGGCTCACAGTGGTTGCCTCAATTGCCACCAGGGAAAAGAGATTTTATCTGGTTTTGTCTTTTGTATGGACACTCAGTTCTGGTTCAGTCATTTAAAAAGCTTTTTTATTACCATAGAAAACCAACAGGACACAGTTACAGAATACCTGTGCATACTCAGAATCAGAGGTAGGACCCCTCTATTATACAGCATCATGCATTTCCTAAAGCAAACTCAGTCAGTCTCCACATGGAAATTTATCTAGCAAAAACAAAAACAAAAAACTACACATGCCCCAAAGACAGGATCCCACAGATCAGTCTTTCCCTGTTATATGTTGACCTTGACCAAGTAATTTCCTTTCTCTTGGCCTCAGTTACCTTATTTGCATAGTAAGGATATTGGACTAGATCATCTCTGGGTCTTTTCCAGTTCTGATTCTATAGCATAGGGAGAATAATCCACTTGTCCAGGCTACATTTAATAAATTATATTAATGTAATATTGCACTGAATGGCATTTTGCTGACTTCAAGTTGTCAAAATGCCTTCCAGCTCACAAAGAACCACCTGGTCCCTAGCCAAGGAACAGGCCCAGTAATAGCCTTGTTATGGATTACTTCCCATGTGAACCATCTCGAAACAGAGAAAGACATAGAACTACTACAGAACATTCTAAGAAGCCCATGGCATATAATATAATATAATGCAATTGCTATGGGTAGAAACCCCTTTTCTTTTTCTGCTGGAAAAAAAGAAGACAGTCTCATAAGTGGGCTATTACCTTAGCCTGATATAGCGAGGCTAGAGCAAATTCTTTTAAACAACTCTTAAAATTCATCTTGTAAAGAGCCAAACAGTATCAGATCATTGGAATGAACCCTTCTATAAAAGGTCAAATCACTCTTCCTAAGAGGGTGAAATCTAGAGAAGACTTTGAAAAGCCAGTATGTCATGAGCAAACTGATGAGACCAAAGCAGGCACTGAATGATAAACTGCTTTTTATTTTGTTCTTAAAGGAAGCAAAACATGTGTGATTCTTCCTTTTTCTGGTCTGAAATGACATTTGCAAATATGAATAATCCAAACAGTGAAAAAAGTAGACAATGAATATTGAACCAACATAGGTTTTCTTTTTTTAAAATGTAAGTGTTGCTAGAAGAGAGTTTCTCTTGACTCCACGTATTCAAAAAACCTTTGGAGAAGACCTGAGTTACACAGAAGCTGTCGTGTTTTATGGGCTGATAAAAACAGACATAAGCCTGCTTTTTACACAGAGGAACTGATAGTCTGGAAGAAGGCCCTTTATATAAAAAGAGTGTGAATCACCAGCAGAGCCTGAAAAATGACTTTAGAAATTACTAGTTGACTAATAATCCTGAACCTGTTGAAATCTGCTTCCCCCACCCCCAAATCTTGGGTACACATAAGACTATATGTCCTCTCTTCCATCACAAACTCTTAGATGTAGTGGTCACTTCCTTCCAAAGTCTGCATAATTTCTATCCTAATAAACTATTCTTCCCTTTAATGAAGAGTAGACTCAGAGTAGAATTTCCCCTGATTAGTTTCTCCTTTTGAAATGAGCATGTTTAGCTTGAAAAAAAACTGCTATTAGGTTAATACACTAAAAAGATCAAAGAAAGAAAAAAAAGGTCCCATACACACAATATTTATAACAGCTCTTTTTGGGGTGGCAAAGAATTAGAAACTGAGGATATGCCCATTAATTGGGGAATGCTTGAACAAGTTATGGCATATTAAAGTGATGGAATACTATTGTGCTATAAGAAATGATGAAAGGTATGGTTTCAGAAAAACCTGGGAAGGCTGTTACAGAGTGAAGTGAGTAGAGCCAGGAGAACAATTAATACTTTTAATACAATTAATTTGTTAATACAATACAATACAATTAATAATTTAATACAATTAATAATTAACAGCAATATTGCATAGCTAAAGAACTTTGAAAGACTTAGTAATTCTGATCAAGACAATGACCAATTGCAATTCCAAAGGATTCATGATGAAACATGCAGTTCACCTCTAGAGAAGGAGAGAGAGCAGATAGACTTGGAGTACAGATTGAAGTAGCTTCCCCTTCCCCTTTCCCTTTTTTCCTTCCCTTTCCCCTTTCCCTTTCCCCTTCCCCCTTTCTGAACAATGCAAGAAGTTGTTTTGCTTAAGGATATGTATTTTTAATGGGCTTTGTTTTTCTTGCTTTTTTCAATGGATGAGGGAGGGAAAGTGGGAGGGAGAGATTTCAGAACTGAAAATAAAATAATTTTTAAAAAACCTCATAAAATATCTGAGTTCTAGTTCTGAATCTGCCACTGTTCTATCAACCTCTCTCAATTTCCTTAATGATTAAGGGAATAGATTAGCTCAGGAGTGGGGAACCTGTGGCCTCAGGGAGGCACATGTGGCCCTTTAGGTCCTTGGGTGTGATCTTCTGACAGAGTCAAAAATCCCCTTTTATTAAGGAGATTTGTTCTGTGAAATTTGGACTCAGTCAAAGGGCCGTACTTGAGGACCTAGAGGGCACATGTGACCTCTAGGCTGCAGGTTCCCCACCCTTAGATTAGATGATCTCTATGGTTCCTTCCAGATCCAAAGTCCTATGTCTATGTTCCTATGGGGAGCCAAATGTTTATGTGGGAATTTTCCTCATGCTATTTCCTGATTTGTCTTGTAATTTCTTTTTGCCTTCTTCCTTTTCTTTATATAAATATTATCTAGCCCATATATTGAGAATAAGTAGAAATCTATTCAAGTACCCAATGGCTTTTGTATCTGAGGGTATTTGTATGTTGAGATAATGCTTGCATTTTTGTAATTAGCCACACGAGGGAGCTAAAATTTAAAGAGGCTAAGCCTATTTTCCAAAATGAAACTGTATCCACTCTTCTATAACCAAGCTGAGTAGCATGGTACATTTGAAAGAGAGCTAGCTCTGGAGTCAGAGGACATGGGTTCAAACTTTACCAGTTGATTACTACATGTATTACTCTGGGCAAGTCAATTAACCTCCTTGGATGTGTTGAATGTGTAAAATGAGGTCCCTCCTCAGCTTCAGATTTATGATACCATGATGCTTAGGAACACAAAGGCAATGACCAACACAGTTCTAGAGACAATTTTGAAAAGGATCCTTAAAAATCCCATTAAATGAACTAAGAAAGACTGTAATGTACAAGCACAGCTATGAAAATTCAAATGAGCTTCAATCGGATTCTCTGGTGGGTGAATGAGGGCTGAAGTAACATAAGTTCTCAGAAGGATGGCTTCTGAAATTTTTGCTGAAGGTGGGAGACTAGATTTTCCTCATGATGTCATATTTTGTCACTCTTTGGAGTAGGAAAGCATTATCCCAATAAATAAGTAGCCTAATTGCATAATAACTGTAAGCCTTACTACAATTATGACTGGTACCTTTAAAAAATTTCAAAATGTTCTTTTAAGTTTTTAATCACATAAAATATCAGTGACACCACATTTCCAAAGAAGTTACAGAAGAGATCATTCTACAGAATTAGGCTTTGATTGGTATTTTTCTGTGGTTGTTGGGAAGAGGGCAATTGAGAGATCTAGGCAGAGCCAAAAGAAAGAGAATCTTAAATATTCCTCTATCAGTGGTTGGACAAGGTTCTGATTATTTGATAGGTTAAGGTATTTTCAGCTATGGAATTACTCTATCAAATTGACTTCAATGTGTTTGATCTCTGTAAGTTTAAAAATGTCTTTGGATAGAGAGGCTTAAAGGTTGGGATGTATACTTAATGAAAACAGGGAATGTGAACAAAGGATTGCTGTTGATATATACCTTAGTCACGTCTCCACCTGCCCTAATTTGTGCCTTGTCCAACTCCCTACATTTCATTTACATGGGAGACTAAAGTATTTTGGAGGGTTCAAAATATCTATAAGGCATTCAAATCTCTTGGGGAGTTCATTTGTTTTGCAAGAGCCCTGCAATCATTTTTGAGGGCATAGGATCTCTATGAGGGGTTGAATGTGAGGTATGAAGAATTTCTAACACTAAGTCAAATAGCTGTCTGGAACAAATATTGGGATTCAGGTTCAGACAGAGCAGTTTCTATGACTGCAGACTCTGTTTAGCTAACTAACTTTTCTATGTTACAAGACAACTTGGCCAGACTTTCTGTCTGGACAGAAAAGATGCTAACAGCCAAGTCTCTGGGAACTTACAGAACTTCCTCTCCTCAGCAAGAGAAAAAATTGAGGATTATTTTCTAGTACGATATTGAGACATCCCCATGCCCCAGAAAGCTTCTTATTGGGAAAATCTCATCATCCTACAGCAACTGTCATAAATTACCTCATCTATACCCTCTGCCTCTCTGATTGGAGGGTAGGATCATGAACTCCAAAAACTCCATTTAAGTGGGGAACTCAGCTCAGAACTAAATCTCATTTCTCAACTGACTGCACTACTTTGGGACTTATCTGACTTCTCCACCATTAGGCCCTCAGGTTGGATACTTTTCTTTCTGTCCCCCTCCTTTTAGCTTCCCTTTTGTGTGTCATTTTCCTAATTAGACTGTAAGCTCCCTGAAGACAGGGACAACCACTTTTTTTTTTTCTTTTTGTATTTGTATCCCCAGTACTTAGCACTGTGCCTGGTTCATAGTAGACAGTTAATAAATGTTGACTATTAATGGTTTCTGTGAAGGACCTGACTCCCTCATAAGATCTAATTTCCCCACCCACTCAATACTTAACAAATGTTATAGGAAATAGGGAAGTAGTAAATAACACATGCATTAATTTTTGTTAGACCTGTAATTTCATTGGTTTAGGGGGCTCCTGGTAAAGAAACACTTTACTAACGCTACAGGTAATTGTCAAGGCACTTATTTATTTTGATTCTTAAAAAACCTTAGGTATAGGAAGTCTCGCTCCATAGCTTAGGTCAAAATAATATATTCTGGGAATGAGTTGTGTAGTTTTGAAGTCTTGTCTATCTGTTTAATGTATCCATATGCCATGCCTACTTAATTATAAACTCTTTCAGGGTAGGGATTATGTCTTACTCATCTTTGTTACTCCTACGATGACTAGCACAGTGTCTCAGAAAGTAAGTGCTTAATAAATAGTTATTAAATGCTCGAACACCTCCATTTTCACTTTCTTTTGTGCAGACATAGCCTCTCTGCTCTCTTCCTGTAGAAAGAAAAGCCATTTAAATTTATTCTTAGATGTAGAACTACCCCTCATGGATATAGCTTATATTTCAGAATGAAAGTTGGCTTGTGTGCAAGGGAGGTAAAAACAATCTTGACTGTGTTTTTCTAAGCTTTTATTGAGTGCTGACAGTGCATCAGAAGCTCTGTGAAAGAGTTATGATCTCTTCCTGGTGGGCCAGCCATTTAATCAGTCCTAAAAAGTAATGAAGACATCATAGGGGAAAGAATGGACAGCTAACACCAAAGAAGAGCAAGCCTGTCATTTACCACGAGCTCTGGTTTCACTCTGTTTGTCTTTGCCCTTCACCTTTAACCACTGCCACATGAGGCAGTCAATGAAAGTCCAAGAAGGCTTTGGGGAAAGATATAGACTTATTTTCCTGAGTTCAAATCTGGCTTCAGACACTTATCAGTTACATGACTCTGGGAAAGGCACTGTTTCCCTCAGTTTTCTCATCTGTAAAAGAAAGCTGGAGAAGGAAAATGGCAAACTGCTCTAGTATCTCCAGCAAGAAAACCCCAAATGGGGTGGCAAAGAGTCTGACATGACTGAAATGACTAACCAACAACAAAAACATTGATACTTATTTGTCCAGTAAATATGATCAAAAGGAAGGGAGGTCAAAGGCAAATGCCTATCATACCATGTCACTAATAAGAAGCCTAAGCTTTTCAGTGTTGGCCACTTTATTAATGGCTATGGAAAAATTACACAATGGGCTTTAATTATTTATTCCTAAAATATTATGAAACTAGTCTTGATAAAAGGAAGCTGATATAATGGAAGGAGCTATAGATCTGGATTCAGAAGATGATCTGTCTATAAATTCCAGGTGTACAATTCTTAGATGTTCAACTTTGGGTTCTGAGCCCTAGTTTTTTCTAAAGAGAAGGCACAAAAGTGTAGTTGATAGAGAGCTGATGTCCCAGTCAGGGATGCTTAGATTTAAGTTCCAATTCTGTCACATACTGACTGTATGACCCTGAGTAAATCACTTAATCACTTTGTTCCCCAGGCAACTCCAACACTATAAGTTGCATGGCAGGTGCAGATATTCTTTGGTCAAGGAAATTCTTCATCAGGATCTTCCTAAACCCGCGAAATCACAGGCCTGGTAAAAACAACAACAGTGCACTCCTGGGATAGTAATATTTATATTACCTATCTTAGAGGGAAGTTATTGTGTGGAAATCACTGTGTAAACTATAACATTTCCTATGAATATATTATTTTTCATAAATTTGCTTTATCCTGAGTTGCCTATCTGAAAATCACCATTAAAGAAAGCTGTAATTTTTCAAATATTCTCATAGCAGCCCTTGGCAACAAACCAAATACTGGATACTTATTGAACTGTGCCTCTTGTACCTAGTAGTGCAAACATTAGAGTATAACCTCTTGAGGGCAGGCACTGTCTTTTTGCCTCTTTTTGTTTCCCTAGCACTTAGCACATGCCTGTCATGCAGTAGGTGCTTAATAAATGTTGATTGATTAATAAGTTGATAGTACTGTTGAGACTGGTCAAGGGATGAAAAGGCCTGAGTTCCAGTACTAACAGTGAATAAATATCTATGGCACCTTGGGTGAGTCACTCATGTTTTCTATGCCTCAGTTTCCACATCTATGAAATGAGGAAAAGCATAGCTGTATCAGCTCTTTCATGCCTTTTGAGGATCAGAGAAAACAATTGGTATGAGTGCGTTGAAAATGTTGCCGCTGGGGGCAGAGCCAAGATGGCAGCATAAGAGCAGCAACATACTGCAGCTCTCACATAGCCACCCCAAAATACCCATAAAATATGACTCTAAACAAATTCTAGAACTCCAAAACACACACAAATATACTTTCTGCTAAAGTCAGCTCGGCTACAAAGAACCATCACGGCCCTGTGAGCCGAAACCAGCCTAGTCTGAAAGCTCGGCTCTGCCCCAGAGGTGGCTGGACGAGAGGAGCCAAGCCCCGGCTGGAGCTTTGGGAGAGCGGATCTGCAGCAACTGTGGCAATATCCAGAATTAGGTTAATGGAGCTCAGCAAAACTGGGGGAGAAAAAGCGCCAAAACGCCTCCAGGGCAAAGAAGCAGGAGGAAGAGGTTTTGCACGTGCCTCCACACTGCTGCTTCAGAGCTCCTAGCCTGCAGACAACAGGAGGACCAAGCCATTGTTCAGAAGCCAAGTGCTCTCTCATTGAGCGGCCTGGATCCGGATTGCAGTCTTGGGCATTGGTCTTAGGGTTTGTTTTTTTTTTCAGTGAGCCGGAGTGGGGGAGGGACCCAAAAGCTTCCTAAGAGCTCTGGCAAGTGGGAAAACCCCAGCGATTTGGGACAGAGCTTTCCCCTCTGGAAGCAGAGCTCCACAGAGATAAAAAAAAAAAAATCATGGACTGACCAACCATAAATAAGAATAAGCATAAGAAGCAAAGTAAGAACAGCAACCAAACCCTAGATTCCTTCTTTGGGGAAAAGAAGGATCAAGGCAGAGAGTGGGAGGAGGACAGCACAGCCAGAGCTCCCCCACCAAAAGCTTCCAATAAATGTGAAGATTGCCTTAAAGCTAGAGATCAGCTGAAGAAAGATTTTGAAAACCAAATGAGAGAAGTGGAAG
>CM053586.1:103228490-103254531 GCA_028646515.1 Pseudochirops corinnae
AGAAAATTTGTAACTCAAAATTTCATGGAAATGAATGATGTAAACTAAAATTAAAAAAAAAAAAAGATAGAACCATAGACAGAGCCTGACTGCAACCTAGGAGATATGTCCATCAAGCCTGATGTTGATCTATTCATCAAAATTTTTTACTGTGAATCTATACAATTATACTATTTTCTAATCCAAAAAAAAAAAAGGAAAACAAAAGAAAGAAAATGTTGCCGCTGCAACTGATTGAGTTATTGCATTAATTAATTTCTGATTATCGTATGGTTAGAGTTGTCAGTTTGTCCACTCCTAAAAGTTTGCCTTCATTCCACCTCCTCAAAATATTAGATTGCTTTAATCCTGATTAAGGAATTCCTATAATGGTGCTGCATTTTTTGAGCATAAACATTCAGAGGGGGCAGGAATGGCTACTGCTGAATTTCTTCTCTGTTCAGTAAAAACTACTACCATGATTCTATTTCATCATCCTTAGCTCCCTTCCAAGACAATTTATGGCATTGGTAATCTGGGACCGAAGCCCAACAGTGTATTATCATAAAGAGGAAAAGAGGACAAGGGATTCAGGAGAAGAGGACAGTGCAGAGTTGAGCTGCTTCACCAAAGGGTCAATCTAGGGAAGGAAGGAGAGTATAATCATTGTAGGGGTGATGACCTGGGAAAGAACTAAGGGGTCAAAGGACTGCAGGTCATAGTGAAGAGGAAAAACGTGGTTTGGGGTTGCAAGGCAGAGAAAGTGTTGGAATGACAACAGATGTGATCAGCTAAGACTATTCCAGAGTTTGTGAACTTGCAACTTGTGCATTTATAGTGCATTAAAGGCGGTGGCAAGATCAAGGGTGTGGTTAAGGCAGAATGGAGGAGTACGTCCTGTGAAATGAGTAAGTTGAGAAAATGTGAGGTAAGGGTACTTGAAGGAGTATCTTTATCTATATTGAAGTCAGCTAGTATGAGGGCAGGAGTTGGGGAAGAGAAGAAAACTCTAAGCTAGTCACTGAACTCATTTAAGAAAGAAGAGGAATGTCCTGGAGGTGGGTGGACCATAATTACCAGGTATAGATGGAGTGAACTTCAAAGGAGATAGTACTGAGTAATAGTGATAGAGGATGAGCTTAGAAGTGGCTGTGCGGAGCTAGGAGTATTCCAACTCCCTCCTCCGGCTCCATCACCCAGGGGGGTGCGAGTAATTGAAAGTACAACCAGTACTGGAAAAAGGAGCCAGGAAAGCTGTTATCAGGAGGGATTACAAATCAGTGAGATCTAAAAGATGAAAGGAGTGAGAAGGGAAAATAATAAAGATAAAAATCAAATTTGTTGTCTATTGGAATAAGCATTTCAGAGAGCATAGTAGAAAATGTAGGTAGCTTTAGAGTGGGACACTGGGATTGAAGGTATTGGGTTGAAGTTAATAGGAATAAAGAAGTGTGAAGCTGAGGGTTTCAATGATGGCAGCCAGGAATGAGTTCAGAATCACGGGGATGGAGAGGGTAGGATTGGATAGGAGTTTGTTAATCAAGAGTTCACGTAGATGAACAGTACTAGGGATTTGGCCTTGGAGGAGAGGCCTTTCAGGGTAGTAGGCAGCTAAAGCTAGGGGACCAGTATATAGAGTTGATGGAATCTGTTCCTCTCCTATCCCTGCAGGTAAGTCAACCCAGGAGCTAGGCTGAGGGAATAGGAAGGAATGGAATGGCATCTCTCTAACTCCCACAAGCAGGAAAAATCCAGCCTAGGAGACCAGAATGTGATACAATTGAGTCTCTCCAGTCACCTACAAGCAGAAAGAGGTCATTCCAGATTAAACTTCAGTATAATGGAATCTTTCTGATCCCCTGCTGGCAGGAAGAGGTTAACCCAGGAGACTGCAGTCAGTGGAATAGCATATCTCTGGTCCACTACTGACAGGGAGAGATCAGTTTAGGAAACCCACACTTGTTGGAACAGCCTCTCTCTGATCCCCTGCAGATAGGAAGAGGCCTACTTAAGAGACCTATGATTGACGTAATGGTATCTCTCCAATCCCCTCCTGGCCAGAAGATGCCAGCCCAGGGGACCAACACATGATGGGATGCTAAGGCTGATCACTAAAGGTTATTTCAGGCAATAAGCCTTTATTATCAAATAAATAATATGGGAACTTCAGGAGTTATAGCAGGGCCAGCAGAGACAATTCTGGGAAGGATGTGGTAGGAATCTTTCTCAGCGCCCCTCAAATCTCTCCATCTAGGTAAACGTCCTATTTTCTCTGTCTGCATCACTCTACAGCACTTGGCTGACTTGAGGGACACTCCCTGAATAATAGTTAAGCATGGCAAAAGATCTTGGACTCTTTGTACATCAGGAGCTATAGAGAAGCAAACTAAAATAATGATAACGCAAATTAATCTCTGCACTGCAATGGTTATACTTCAAGGGAAGGCAGGAAAACACACCACATAAACACTGGGAATCTCCCTTGACAACTTACTTTCTCTTGGAAGATAGACAGGTGAGAGGAACAATGAATAAGTTCCCCTGTGTTTCTTCCCTGGGATTTCCCATTTTTATTTCCTCTCCAGGGTATAGAGACTAGAATCTTGTCCTAAACTGTAATCAGAGATTTTATAACTGAGGGACATAGGACAAGATGGGAGAGGTGATTCGAGAGCCTATTTTTAAAGGCTACATGGAAGAAGATACTGTCATCTAGGTCAGCCACCTAGTTCAGGACTAGGAATCTTTTATCAGCTAGAAGTAGATTATTCTTAGTGAGCTGGGATGCCCTCTTTACCCTATATGTCAGCTGGTCTTGAGGCCCACAAACTAGTTAGTAGTTAGCAGCAAATTATAAAGGACCAGGAGTCTTTTAAGACTAAGGAAGTTGAATGGCAGTGTCTGAGGGCTGACGTAGGTCTAGGAATTAGAGCAAGCCTGAGCAACAGAATCAGGAAAGGGAGCTGGAGTTAAGGCACCAAAAAAGGAAAGGATTAGGACAAGTGTCAGGTAGGACCCTGGAGAACAGGACTTAGTAAGGAGGGCCAAAGTCCCAGATAAATAATCAGGAACCAAGATGAAGTGAAAATGCAAGGGTAAGCAAGCAGGAGAACAAGAACAAGTCACTAGTTTCAAAGAAAACCTTGATAGGCTATCTTGAGGGTTGTAGGAGTAAAAGAACATATGAGAATCTTCTAAAACACTGCACACAGGGCTTCCTTCTTGATATTTCTAAAGCATGAGGCTGACTTTGTCACTCTCACATTGAAGAAGCTTCAGTGGCTGCTGGTTGTTTTTAGGATAAAATGGAAACTCCTTTTGGACATTTAAAACCCTCTACTATCTAGCTTGGCTGTGCTCTTAGGAAATTGCATATTATTTCTAATCCCTCCCTACAGCAAACTCTACCCTTCTATCAAAATTGCAGAACCAAGAGAACACTGTATGCAGTAATAGCAATATTGTTTTAAGAACAACTTTGAGTGAATAAATCTTTTTTATTATTATAAATACCCAAATTAACTACAAAAGACCAGAGAAAGAATTGATAAACAGTATGCCTAGAATGATTTCTCATATATGTATATATGTGTGTGTGTGTGAGTATATATTCATATATACACGTACATATAATGGTAGCCATCTCTAGGGCAGGAGATGGGGACATATCTCACTCATTTTATTCTTCTCTCTATCTCAGTATCGCTGGATTTATTTTCCTATTAGTTATTTTATTATGATCGCTGAGCTGTTCTCTAAGCTATACTATGCATATATTCCTTTCCTTCCCCAGACCTCTTAATCTTTGCCCAACATTTATTGAAATGTCTCCTAAAAGTTGGCATTATTCATGAAATCATCCCCAATAATTATGGCATGGCGTAGCATGGCAAATTTCCCTTTATCCTATCCTAACTATGTTAACTTCTAAGACTTTCCTTTGGTATATTATGCTTTTTCCTTTGTGCTTTATCCCTTTATTTAAAAGCTTGGCACCCACAGGGACTGTCTTGTGTAAACATTGTGTCTCTTTTAGCTTATAAAGTGGGGGCAAAATTGGGAAGGTATATAATCATTTATATAATACCTAGGATGTGCCAAGAACTATGTTAAGCGCTCTCTCTCTCTCTCTCTCTCTCTCTCTCTCTCTCTCTCTCTCACACACACATACACACACACACACACACACACACTTGATCCTCATAACAACCCAGAGTTAGATACTATTCCCATTTTTCAGTTGAGGAAACTGAGGCAGACAGAATCTAAGAGATTTGCCAGAGGTCACAGAGGTAGTAAGTGTGTCTAACAGTCAGATTTGAACTCAGATCTTCTTGAATCTAAGCCTGGCACTCTAAAACGTGCCACGAGTCAATATCAAATGATCAAAGCAATAGGTTAGTACATATAGTGAGTTCATTCAAAAACATTTGTTAATGAAAAGAGGCAGAAGAATAAATGTAAAACCTTAGTGTTAGGTTCAAAAAATCATCTTCCTAAGTACACGATTGGAAAGCATGGCTAGACTGTAATTTGGAAAAGGTCTATCACTGTTTGTGGCTGCAAACTCAGTTTGACTCAGCAGGGTACTATAACAGCCAAAAAAGCTAATGAGATCTGAGGCTGTATTAACAGAGGATTAGTATTCTGGAACATGGAAGTGATAGCCCTGCTGTACTCGGCCCTGGTCAGATCATATGGGGAGTGTTGTCTTCAGTTTTGTGTACCATATTTTTGGAAAGATTCTATCTGGAGGATCACAAAGAGTTGGACATGACTGAAATGACAGAACAAACAACAAAAAGAAAAACAAGACATTTGACACGTGCCATAAAAGAGGCCCCGTTGGTAACTGAGCTATAGCAGTCTGTGTGTGAAGCATCCGGTTTTCTGTAGAGAGTATTTTTTAAAAACCTACAAAAGATAGAGCAGAAATAAAAAATAATGGTTGTTTTTTGATATACATAAACACATATTTACAAGGTATATACATGCATATATGTTACCTATACATGTATATGCAGTTCATTTATTTCATGGAGGTTAAAGTTAATTTTAAAACAAAACGAAATTCCGGGTTAGTGGCAAATGTTTTTATATACTAGAAAGAAGTGAAATAAAGTTAAATTCCTGGCCTATCAATAATCATTTATTAGGCACCTATACTGTACTGTATTTCAGGAAAGCTGAGCCATGTTCTATCTGTGAATATAGAGAGTGTTTAATAAATGAATTAATTTAGAGGCTATTGTTTTAAAGTCATGTCATGACTTTTCTTGTTCAGGAGTCCTTAATCTGGGGTCCACAGATGAGCTTGGATCAGAAAAACACATCTTTATCTTTCTTAACCTCGAACTGAAATTTAGCATTTCCTCCCATTATGAATTTTCAGAAAATTATTCGGAGAAGTCCATAGGCTTTACCAGGTTGCCAAAGGGGCCAATGACACAAAAGAGGGTAAGAATCCCCATCACAAATAACGTGACAAACATTTGAAGTGTCATTCTTTGCTAGGCTTAGTCCTGTCCATTTCAGACAAACCGATTTCAGCCTAGGCAATGCTGTGTTTGTGACTGTGGGTAGTCTTCCTTGAAGCATTAAGAGAGCCAATTACCCCAATTTTCAGAGGAAACTGAACTGAGAATGATTCTCTCCTCTCCACAGACTCTAACAATCAGCGGTGGTTGCTAATCTGTCGCTCAGCAGAAAGAGCCAAGGAAAAAAAAAAGTGCACAAATGAAAACATAAAAGAGGACCCTCATCATTTGCATAGCTGGCATGTTTGCCCATAAATCACCCTGAACGCCTAAGAGCCATCGGCCTGAACTTGAGCGCACTTTAGCTCTAAGAATTGTCCTGTCCTCTTCCACCAACACTCCATTATCCCTATTAATTGATTAAACATTTTCATCACTCCCTGAGCAAACCAGCCATACCATCTATTTCTACCTTGGGCTCTGTTTATGGTTTAAGTGTGCCAAGCATCCAGACTAAATGAAAATATACCCTCCAGCAACCATGCATGGCATCTCACATAACAAGCTGTAGAAACTCTCGAAGGCATGGCTGCTATGTTGTGGGGAATCTTGAGAATCTTTAGCTTAACTCCCTGTGTCTCCCTAGTCTTTAGCAGGACTGAAAGTTAAAGATGGGGGGAATAATAAGCCTCAATGATTAGCACACTTACACCTGTCGTTTTGAGGGAAAAGGAGAGGACTTTCAAGTGACAAATTCATCGTGGCTGGGAATTTTGTATGAAGCAGTTTGGTAATGGGAATTCCAGGGAGCTCACAGGAGTGCACAGAATGCTTCTGTAGCCGAATGAGTTCAGAACTTTGGCAAGCCCAGTAAAATCCATTTCAAAAGAAAAAAAATAATTCTTTTCATTCTTCAATAAAGAATTCTAATATCCAAAAAGTAAAATTATCCCTTTCCCTTTGAAATCTCATAGCATGTTTGTATTTCATATTTTCATTGCACTTTGGCTCTGCTCAAATTGTATATTTATATATGGGCGTGCCTTATCTTTCCTACTGAACTAGAAGCAACTTAAGGACAGAGACCTTTTCATATTCATCTTTGTATCCCACCATAGCATGCGGCACAGTGTCTCACTAAACATACATACATACATACATATATATATATTATATATATATATATATACACACAAAAACATTTATGTATATTGCTGACTTGAATTAAAAAACCTTACTTTTATGGCCCTAAAATCCATTATCTGTATAAATCTCCTGCAGATGCATTTTAAATGATTATTATTTTGAGGAAATATATATATATCCAAAAATTAAAATATGTAATTTCATATTTGATATGTGACATATCATATATCAAAGATTCGAGTGTCATAATAGCAGGCATTTTATAATACTTTAAGGTTTGCAAAACACTGTGCATACATGATTTCATTTGATCCTAATAATATCCCCCTGAGATGAGTATGATAGGTTCCCATTATCCCCATTTTATGCATAGAACAACTGAGCCTCTAAGAGGTTAAATAACATGCCCGTGGTCCCATAGCTAGCAAGTGTTGGAGATGGGATTCAAACATGGGTCTCTCCTGCCTTCAAGTATGAATCTTTTGCCAAGGATCAAACAAAATAATCATTTCCTACTGAAGGTAAGGTTCTCCAAATGCTTCTAATTCCAGAGAATATCATAATAATTTCCTCAGTTTCTAGAACACTACAAAAGCTCTTTAGAGAAATCTGCAATAATATGAAAGAAATGGGTTTAACCATCCACAATGAAAAAGTGTATGAAAAACCCATATTGCACAGATTATAATGAACAACTGAAAGGACAGCTCATTGAGTCAAATTACTACTATAGATGTATGTAAATGGGTATATATGTATGGGTATATATACATAGACAAATATAAATATATATGCCCATATACACACCCATATAGTGAGCATGCCTATACATCCTCACTAATATATAATGTGCATATATGTATATGCACATATAATATATACATATTATATATGTGCATATAATGATATATAGTAATAATATGTATATATTCATGCACATATCTAGGTACATATGTATGTATACATACACACAACTAAATATACATATACACAATGACATACATATGTGTATATCTGCAAATGCAAAATGATTTGGGGTCAAAATGGGAGAGAATCGTAGATCAGATAGAGCTACAAAGAACCTCTGAGATCTTCTACTTCAACCTCCTAATTTTACATATGAGGAATCTAAAGACTAGGGAAGGTGAAATGATTTGCCAGATTAGCACAGCACCAGAGCTGTCTGGTCCTCTAAGTCCAGATCCCACACTCTTTTTACTATCTTAGGATAGATCCCATTTGCAAAATTTCTTGGTTTTCAATGTTTCTCTAATTGCCCATCTCTATCTGTGTCTGTCTGTCTGTCTGTCTCTCCCCCCTCTTCTCTCTTTCTGTCTCTCAATTGGCTCCCAATGATATTCTCTGAGAATTATAGAATGCCAAATCTTAGAAAGATTAAAATTAAAATAATTCTAAGATCACTAGAAAGTGCAATGTAAAGTGCTTTGCAAACCTTAAAGTACTATGGAAATGCCAGTTATAGTTATCAACATCATCATCATCGTCATCAATAGCCTATGACTATGAGGCCTCCAGTCCGATGATTTCTTCATTTCCTATACTCCTGCTGAGCTCAGGCAATGTATATAGAGCAATACAGGAGTATGCTGATAAATGTTTGACTAGAAGGCTCTCTGGGGCTTTTAATTATTAGTTATTATTAATACTAATTAATTATTATAGTAATATAATTAAATAATAGTTCTTAATACAAATTAAATGGTATTACTTCTTAAGTCTAGATAATCAGCCAAACAATAAGTCAAACCCTGATTTGTAGGGGTAACCAATTCCTGAGATGTAAATGCCCAGACTAAAAATTTAACAGTAGAACCAGATAGAGCTGGTCCCAACACATCTGTGGATAGAAGAGAGGTTTAGTATTATAAAACCCAGTAACAACTTGTCTGCAAGAGGTAGAATAAAAGATATTGTCAAGAATGAGTATGACTGGAAAAGGAGACGAGTTACTCATGTAGCAAGACAGAGATGACAGATGAACTTAATAACAATAATAATGAACAATAATTAATGTTACATTAATATTTACAAGAAAATCAAGGCCTCTAATACATTGTTTTGAGCTTTGGATTTGATTATTCACCATTGTAGTTCTTCATAAATGCTAGTGATTTCTTAGGAATTATTATTATTGAAAATTATTATTCTTAATATTTGTTAAGACCCCATACCATGAGTTATGATCTTAAGCATGTGAGATAGGGGAAGGGCTTCTCTCTATTTTATTGATGGAGAAACTAAAGCACAAAGGAATTTAAGCAACTTGCTTTGAGTTCTCAAGTTGGAACATAAACCCATGTCCTTATTAAATGCTAATTGAATTGAATTAAAATCAGTAATAAGCAGATTGACCATGGAAGTTAAATAAGTGGTGTTAAATTGATATAAAGATTCTGGTTAAAAGATTAGATTGTGAGCACAATCAGGAAGGCAAGGCAACCGAGCTGAGGTATGGTCAGTAACCTCTGCGGACACCAGTCTTTCTTTGATTCAGAGACACCCATTGTTATCAAAGCAAAATTAGCCCAAGCTTCTGGTCTGGGGTTTCTAAACTGTAATTTGTTTTTGCTACAGAGCTGACTGTGCTTTGTAACGAAAGAGCAAGAGAGACAAAGAATTAGGTAATACCACAATGTGATAGAACAATGTGGCTTTGGGCAGCTTTTCCCACTGTTGGGTGTATTTGGGGGAAGAACTTAGAATACTAGAATATATCGCTTGCTACTTGATGTCCCACATAAGGCACAACACAAACTCAAAGACTTGAGTGATTTTGCTTTCCGTGTTAGAATTGAGTACTCCATGGGGAAGGCGGACTGCTGTATGGAGAAGATCCATGATTAGTACAGATGTCTAAAATGACCAATTAACTCTCCAAACCTCAGGCTCTAAGACAGGAACAAGAAGTTCTCCTGGGCATGTATATCTTGTTCCTGAGTATGTGACAGAAGGCAGTTTGAGTGTGTAGAGGATGGAGGGATATTTGATTTTTGTGACTGAAGTTGAAAGAGAATGAGTAGAGAGCAATGGATCCATTTCCAAGCTAAGGGAGTATGAGTCAATACATATTAGTACAAAGAACAATTGGTATAGATATAGAATCTCCACAGAAGGACCCAGATTCACCCTTAGAATGAGTTTTGATTTTGTCAACATCAAAAAAATTGTTTTAAGCTCTGGAACTGAGTGTGTGCTGGTTTGTGATGGTTATCTCAATGGACAGGCTCGAGTTTGGGAAATAGTCATTACAAACAATAATAGTAGCAATAGACATAGGGACTAGAGTTGTGAAATCATTGGCAGAAGGAGCTTCTGAATGAGAAATCAACCCCTACCAGTGTAAATAAGTACTTTCTCTACAATTTAAAGTCTTAGAGATTTGCCTAGAACACTGAAAGGTTAAGTGACTTGCTCAGTTACACCACTAGTACATGTCTAAAGCAGAGTTGGAACTCAATTCTTCCTGGTCTCAAGACCAGTTCTCTATCTACTATCTCATGCTTCTTCTCAATCACAGCAACAGTAATAAGAGTAGAAACAAAGCGTTAACAAATGTGGCTAGCATCTGCCGAAAGATTTTTCATCTCCAGGTACCAAGCCTTTCAGAACAAATCAATGAATGAACTAATCAATAAACATTGATTAAGTACCTACGTTGCACCAGGAATTGTGATAGGTGCTAGAATAATGAACAGAGACATTCTTAGCTCTGTGGGTAATGGTTTTAGGTTTAAGTCTGTCATTCTGAACTGAACTTTATGATAATTGGCCTTGAGCAAACAAAGTCTAGCTTATGGTGAGCATTCTGTATACTTCTCAATTTTAATTTTAGAAGGTTAGACTGTATCTGGACATTATCCACGTAAAGTACTCTTTCAACAAGATGGCCAAAGGCTCTGGGGTTTGGGAATTCCCAAGTTTCTCTATTCCAAAAGCCCTTTGCCTTCCTGTATGAAAGAGAGGGCAAAGAAAAGGCACAGAGACAAAGCTAAGTTTATGGGCAAGGTCATTGTCTCTCCTACTATCCCAGACATTGTTTTGAGTCATCTAGTTATAATACATGTTTCAAGTATCTCAATCTTAATGATCTCTCTTAAAAGATGCCAATAGTTTCAAAGACTCTAGTGATGTCTACAAACAGTAGATTTCATTGTGGAGATACTCATTCATCTCCCCTACATGGTTATATGTCAGGGAGGCAATGGGCTGCAATGGAAAGAGCACTAACTCGGGTATCAGAGGACCTGGGTTCAAATTCTGCCGCTGATAATTATTATCTATGTGACTTTTCACAAATCATTTAGTCTTCGTGGGCTTAGTTTCATCATCTGTAAAATAAAAGGGTTGGTCTGAGGTCCCTTTTAACTCTAGAGCTATGATTCTATGTCTTGGTAGACATTCTTTGCTTGAGAACCTCCATTTAAGACTGATAGAGCCTGTCTTCACAGCCTTATCTAAGCCCTGCTCTCCATTAATAATATTGCTTGTATTCTCCAGGACTGGACATATAACTTCATTCTACTTCCTTACTGTTATACCCTTAGCGATTCTAATTGGTGCCAATTCTGAGGGAGACATCTGTCCACTAGGCACTGAATGGAGATGCTCAACCATGGAAAAGGCTTTGATCGCTACTGAGCCAGGCCTGGCCTGATTAGAACCAGTGACATAGAGGTGAAAAGCTCTGGATCTTGTTACCAGCCCATTGAGTGATTCAGTGCCTGTCTCACACTGTGAATTTGACTGTGTGTAACTAAAAGCTTGGGCCTAATTTGATTTATTAGTGAAATTAAATTCTACACTTCCACAATGATGTCAGTGCTTCCTGGGTCTTAAAGAAGGGGGCAGAGCAGCAACTGGAAGCTTAACTGGTTAATCCAAAAGTCGTACAGGACCAGTTGCTCTCTAGCTTTCAGAGGCGTACAGTACAACCCCAGAGATCTTTACATTCTTCTCTAGGGCAAAGGGAGGACATTTCAGCTCCTTAAGGTTTTCATTAACTTTTAAGTTCAATTGAACAAAAAATATGAAATGGTTCCAGCTAGAAATGAGGAAAGTTGATGAATGGAAAAAAAATTATTAGAAAGGAAAATGCTCATACTACAACTACCTGACATTTTCTTACATTATAACCAAAGATGATTTAACCAATGGTATGAACATATTTGAATCAATATTCTAATGATTTTTGTTATTATTCTGACCATTGTGCATGACTCTAATGGTTTGTAAAATGCTATTAGTTTTAGAGAAACTTACATATAGTTAGCTTAGGACAGGGATTCTTGAATTTTTGTGCTGTATCAAAGACCCCCGCTCCTTAGCGGTCCATTGAACTATAGAACCGTTCTCATAATAAATACACAAAATACATGGGAATACATTAGAATCCAGTTATATTAAAATATAGTTATCAAAATATTTTCACAAACCCCAACAAAGCTCAGTTACCCATTGATAAGAACATTTGGCTTAGGGACTTTCTTTGGCCCTGTAGAGGTCACGCTACCATGCTATATTAAATATGGGCATTAGGTCTTCCTAATAGCTTTAGACAAAGTAGCCTGCGGATAAAGCCTAAAAAAGGAATCAGCTACCACAACCAGAAGTGAATGTAGATGAGGGCCAGATATAGTGCCTGGGGGATGGGCATTAAAATAAAACATTTTATGGGTGGCACAGTCAAACCCGCTAGCAAGTGGAACTAATGGAGACAGACAGGGTTGTGAAATCTGAGCTTCTGAGGTCTCCATTGAGCCCTGCAAGTCCCCTCAAGACTGGTATTCCAGGAAACTTGAGGTTGTAGATGCAGGAGCCAGAAAAGTTCTTTTAGAAACATATATTCATATAAACTCAGGCCTTTCTTTTAAAAAGACTAACTCTCTGAGTGGTTGTTATTTTCCCTTGTCTTATTTTAGAACATGGCAGTTAAGATGATTATATCAAAACAATACTTGAGTGAATTGGTCTTCATATATCATAAGCAAGATTGAAAATTTTAAAAATAAATGTTAGTGCATTATGGGCAAAGGTTTCAATGGCCATGTGGAAAATGACAATGTCCTTCCAAGTCTTTAAAAACTTTTCTGAGGGTGGTAAAAGGGAAAGGGGTGTGACCATGGGCTCAGAATAAGGATGAGCAAATCCAATAAGCTTCTTGAGCAGCATAACTCTTGTCTCTATTCAGACAGCTGAATCTCAATTGGGAGACCCTTGGCTGCCAGCAGCACAAAGCACACTAAAATGGAATTATACACTAAGGAGGGATTTTGAGTCCCAGGAAGCTCTTTCAGTTCATCACTGGTCAGACTCAGACCCCATCATATGACCTATGTGACTCAGTCATCTGAAACCTGTGCTTCAATCCCTGTGATGTTATTAGTCGCGACCTATAGCTCCTTACAGCATTGGGAGAGCAAGTGATTTAAATCAGGACCAAGAATACATAATTATCCCCTTAGGAATACAAAGATTCCTCTTCTACAATCCCACACTCAAAAATGAACATAGTGAAAGTGAATGCACAAATGCGGAATGGCAAAGCAGAAGCAGAATCCGGATTAAATGAAATGAAAGGAAATATTTATCTGTTGTACATGAATAATTGTGTCTTGTCTGAAAGATATATCTGTTGAACTGTCTCCACATTCCACTTCACAGTCTGTGCTACTATCACACAACAGAAGATTAATCTTTTTTCTATAGGAGAGTGATTGCATGTGGCAAAATGGAACTATCTGTTCTCTATTATCTCTTCATTCGTTTTTTGTACTCCGCCCCAGTCTGAGTTATAAAGGCAGCAGTGAATGAGCATGAATCTCCATAAGGAGGTGAGAGAAGCACACAGACACCATTTCAACAGTTGAATTTTTCAGGGAAAGGATGAGAGGAAAGTATCTCTGAACTGGAGAAGCTGGGAAAGTGTGAAATTCCCATCGAAGTGAAACCTCACAAAATGATGACCTCACAAATTGAATTCTATAGTGGAAAAAGTTAAATTATATAGGCTCTTAGCCTCAGATGTGAGTCATTTAATACTGTATGGGGCAAGCAAAATCTAGGAAACGGTTACTTCAACAATAGACATACCTAGAATGAACAGCATATCTTCTGCATTTCTATATTTACCTGTAAAAATAATGTCTTTCTTCCCATCACTACTATATTTTCTTCTAAAATGAAAATAACATTGTAACTGCGTGACAGGGGATAAAACTTTTTGCCATCAGAGGCTTGTGTCCTCCTCTAAAATTTCAAATGCCTTTTTGAGGCACCCAGTTATCTTTCATGGTTGGATACTGGTTATTAGGATGTATGATGGAGATTGAAAGAACAAAATAAAAAACGCTGCAAATATTTATGTTTAATCTCAGGAGGAGCCATACAAGGTGCTAACAGTATGGGTAGCATCCTGTCTGTACTCTAAAATGGAGAAATTGTGAATCAAATTGAGTGCCATAACTCAGTTGGAACTAAGGGCTTGGTTGTGTGGTTGGTCCTTCATTCTCAAAGAGGACCATGACATCAGGGAAGTGATGACATGACTTGCAATTGACTTTGATTTGAGTGAAAGAGGGCTGTGCAAAGTCACCAGCCTCACTTTTTCCTCCAAAGTCATCTAGGTCCAGTGGCCAGATATGGATCAGGATGACTGGAGATGACCCAGGTACAGTGGGAGACCTCAGCCCTTTTAGGCTAAGGTCTTTTCAAGTTCTCACTTTGAATGAGGCAATGCCCATTCCATGAATAGACCTCTTTAAGACGTGAATCAAGGGATTGCCCCTTTAATAACAAAAACAAAAGCAAAACAAATTGTGAGGGGAAGACCTTCAGGGTTGCTGGCCAAAAGAGAAACAGCTACTATTTACATTACTCTAAGGCAGGAAAGCCCAAAAATAACCATTAAGTAGTGTTTTAGCAGGAACCTGTTGTACAATCCCTGAGATCCAGGGTGAATTGGGTTTAAGGTTTGGTCTTTGAGAAAGCAAGCTAGCCATTAAACCCCAAATTGTCTTAGGTAGCTTTTGTCGAGCAGAGGAGAGGAGAGGAGAGGAGAGGAAAGGAGAGGAGAGGAGAGGAGAGGAGAGGAAAGGAGAGGAGAGGAGAGGAAAGGAGAGGAGAGGAGAGGAGAGGAGAGGAGAGGAGAGGAAAGCAGGGGAGGAGAGGGGAATTGCCCAATTGTCACTAGCCAACTGGGTCCCTCATTCAGGCAGCTCAGACTACTTAGTATCTTTTGGCAGAGGAGGGCTTTTGGGGACCATCCAGGATACAGTTGTGAGGCTGAAAAATAGAACTGAGATTAACCCTGAGGCATAATAGTTTGTATGTTCCCACTTCCCCAAAGCAGCAGAGGCCCCAGTGAAGTAGCAGATGACAGCTGGAGAGGGGCAGAGCTTTAGCAGAATACAGCTGCTGAGGCAGAAGGCAGTAGTAGTGGCAAAGGGCATTTGGAACTGTGCCAAAGACCTCCTGCTCCCTCCTGTGTGTTTCTGCCACTTTCTGCTTAGATACTACCAAATTACTTTGCTACTACTACCACTATAATCAGCTCTTTCAAGAGTGAGACCATCAAGACCAATTCTGGAAAGGACTTAAAGGGGCTTTTCAGTGACATGTCAGCCTTTTTGGTGTTGTTTAGTCATTTCAATCATGTCTGACACTTTGTGACCCCATTTGGGATTTTCTTAGCAAAGTGGTTTGTCATATCCTTCTCCAGGTCATTTGACAGATGAAGAAACTGTCACAGGGTTAAGTGGTTTGCCCAGAGTCACATAGCTAGTAGGGATGGATTTAAACTCAGGTCTTTCTGACTCCAGGTCTGGCACTCTATCCACAGGCACGACCTACCTTCCCCTAGGACTTTTTGAGTTGACCCTAATAGAAGGTACATTTCTGAGTTAGGTCAACTGAATTCCATTCTTTTCTTTCCTACATATTTCCACTGCCATTGCCTCCTACTGAATCTTTTTAAGACTGGGGATAATCACTTCTCTTTTCATTTGATTTAAAAATTTCACTCTACTCATAATTTCAATTTCTATCATGTGCCCTCACTTCTCCTACCATTTCCCCAACTCATGAGCACTTGACTTTGCAAATTTATCAGAGACTGACAACAAAGTAGTTGCACCCCTAGACACATTAAATTCCATCCTGTTGCCACTCTTAGCAACCTTTATTAATTTCCAAGATTCTCTTCCTCAATGAACAACAGTTCACTGAGAGTTACATAGCAATTAGTGACAAAAAATATAATTAGAATCTAGAGCTTGCTGTTCCTTTAGAAATTCTGTATGTGACTTAGAGGAATATCAAGGCTTAAAGGAAGAGAATATTTAGTCAAGCTTGCTGAGAATCAGTGATTTGGCTGGGGGAAGGGAAGAACTTTTGAAAGTTATTGAAAGATGGTGTTTTCATGTTGAATTTAATTTCCTTTCAAATGTTAAATTCATAATAAATACCATTAGTAGAGCAAGAAAGTCTCAGTTGCCGCTGATGCTGCTCTAATTCATTACTTCTGCTATCTGAGCAGGTATAATCAAATTGATTATTGATTGATCAGTTTATCCAGCAAAAATTCCTTGAGTGTCTAATATGGATATGGTGATAATGTATATTGCAAACTCAGAGATTGTATGAGGCAATCAGAGGTATGGGAAGAGGGGGTAAGAGAAGCATTTGGGTGGAAGCACAAGAGCTCTCTCCCCCTCCAGTCAAAGCAGTAGCAGCAGCCAGCTGTTCCTTGAATTTAACTTTCAATTTGTCTTAGTAAATATGAAGTACTTTCCCTTTAGAAAAAAAATTTCTTTCTGTAGTAGACATTGCTATTTAAAAGAAGAAACAGAAGTGAGAATGAAGAAAACCTTTTTTCTTAATTGACTTCATAAAATGAATATATGGTAGAGTTAGAAATTGAAACAGGAGAAATATACGAAATGGAAAAATAATGTTGTTAATTTGCTTCCCAAAATGCTAGTGGAAGATAGAATTAGGAGTTGAAAAGTAGAATCAACTAATGTTGGAAAATATGTGAAGTGAGAAAATAATTCATGTGTATCCCAGAAAGAAGATTGGATTTGCAATTAAAAGACCAGGGTCTGAATTTTGGTTTTGCTCCTTAACCATCTGTAGGACTCTGGACAAATCACTTCAACTCCCTTAGACTGTTTTCTCATCTGGAAAATAAAGTTATTAGATTAGTTTGACTCTCAGGCTAATTCCAGCTCTTTAAAAATGTGTTCGTTTTTATTTCTATTTCATTCTTGATTTTTTTATATATTTATTCTTTATTTCTAAATTGTCTCTATTTCTAATTATATACCTCACCTCCTCATACCTAAAAAAAACTATTCTTTTCTGTAAAATGTGAAAAAGGAAGAGAATAATTAAAAGCACATTAGAAAAACTAGCCAACACATCAACTGAATGTGATGAGATATGCAGTGTTTGACATCTATAGTTCCCCTACCTGTCAAGAAAGAAAGAAAGCAAAGTTTCTAATTTCTTCTTCTGGGATACTCTTAGTCAATATAATGGTACAGCATTTAGTTTCAATTTTGTCGTTCTTTGTCATAGACTTTGTGTAGGTGTTTTCCTGGTTTTGCTTGTTTTAATCTGTTCACAAAAGTATTCCTATACTTCATTAAATTATTCCTATCCTTTTGTAACTATTAGTTGTTGCTGTAGAGGATAGAGTTTTGCTGTAGAGTACAGAGACTTTTCCATCCTCCTAACAGAAAAGAAATGGAGCTGATTCTTCCCATAGGGCTTGGATTTGGGCATCATCTTCACTCTCTCACTATGTCTTCTTACTCATTCTCTTTTCCAGGAAACTGATTTTTTTTTTTTTTTTAGCTTGAAGCCCCTGTGTTTAAAGCAACCCACCTTACCACAGAGAGGAAGATCAGCTTTAGCCTCGCTTTAGTGATACTTAGGTCTGCATGGATTCTTTTTCCTGCTAATACTAGAGTATGTTAAAAAATATATAGGTTATTGATAATAATAATAATAATAATAATAATAATAATAATAATGGTGTCATAGTTCTCATTCTTGAAATCACAATCCAAGAGATGTCATTCTGCCCATATGCTTCAACTCTCATCATACATATCTCCATTTCCCAGAGAATTTTAGGCTATACAATTTTTTTCTGCCAGGGTAGTAAGAATATTATACTATGTTTATGTTCCCTAATTTATTTAGCAATTTACCAATTAGTAGGTATCTACTTTAATTCTTTGCTACCACAAAATGTACTCACAATTATTTTGATATATAAGAGATATATCTTTGTGTCTTTGACTTCCTTGGTGTATATCTATCAGTAGGATCTCTGGGTCAAAGGGTATGGATATTTTACTCACTTTCTTAGCATAATTCCCAAATTGCTTCCTGGAATGGTTGCTTCTAGGATAAAGATTGATATAATAATGTATGTACAGTGACATAAGCTATGTGAAATGGAAAGAACTATAGAAATATACGCAACTATTTTGATCCAGTCTGAACTTCTTATTTTACAAGGGGAAACTGAAATCCACAGAAGGGAAATGATTTGCCTAAGATCACACAGCCATTAGTAAAATAGCACAACTGAGACTTGCATCCAGGTTGTCTTACTCCTCATAGATCCAGAGTTCTTTTCATTAATTCATCTTAATTTCTTAATGTATATTTCTATTTTTCTCTCTAAGTGGTTCTGGAGAAAAATTTTTCTTATGGCCATATGGAGATGTTTTCTGAAAGAGAACTGGTCGGAAGTGTGATAGTAAAAGATGGTCACTGACCTACGGCAATATTTAGTATCTCAAGAACTCCAAAAATTTGATCAAGGGTATAACCCATATCTAACCATAGTAAACAATTTAATTTTGCTTCATATTTTGAAATATGTATTTTTATACTAAGTTTTGTATTTTGCTTTAGTATAAGGAATTTATTTCTCCTTTCTTCTTTAAGTGATACATTTACTTATGGCTGTACAAAGACACTTTCTGAAAGAGAATTGAAGTGGGATGGAGAAAGGTGTTTAAGTGTGGTACATTAACATACCCATATAAAGACCAATGTGACTGAATATGGAAAAAGGAAAACAGCTATCCTGTAGAATTCCAGAAGGATTTAGTCAATTTGATTCTGTTTGACTCCCGGTAATGAGAGACATTCCAAACCCACCACTTTTCATGGATCAAATTTATTGTTTTCTTGGCCACCCAGATGGGTAGATGGAACCTCTCTACAATAATGGGGGAGTCTCCAAAACGGTCTGAGCGCCTGGAGGAGTGTGTGTGTCCTGACTATAGCTTGACTTATAAAGACATTGTGGCAGAAGGGTTAAAGAAGAAGAAAGACACCTGCTCCACTATTCTCTGTCCACATATCAAACTGGAAGGGATGCAGGAAACTTGTATAAATTAGGGTTTAAAAATCCTGAGATGGGAATGTAATTGAGAACTACATATCAATGTTGGTCTTGTTGGTATCCTATAAATAGCAAAGAACGTGCAAGAGAGAGAACTGAAAAATAGTTTGGATACATTTGAGAACTGATAACTTTGGGTACCTCTGGAACATCATGTTTTCAAATCCTCCCCCTCCCCCAATATTAATGACATTTTGCAAAGTTCTCCTACTCCTAATCAATCCCTTACCCCTATTTTGAGCTCTGGTTTCCTGATTGTTCTCTTCAAGTATATCACACTGTTACTCCCCTGTACTTGAATTCTCTGCCAATCTTGTCCATCCAAAGTCCCTGCCCTACTAATTCTTGATACTCTCTGCCCTCTCTATCACTCCTATTATCTATCCCCTCTGTTTCTACTCATGAGCCTCTAAGGCTAAGCACTGCTAGAAGATACAATATAGTGTTGGTAACTGGGTGCCATACATAGTCATGCTACCAAACCTCAAGGGGGCTCTCATCAATAGTAATATTCTAATTCATTTTGGATTGATTGCATTTTAAACTCTCTGCACTGAAATTGTACCAAACCATTTATCCTCAAGTTCCCATCTAAATCCATGTTCCTCTCAACTTCAATAGCAGATGACCTGTTCCTATAATTTGTTGAAAAGGTTGAAGCTGTCTGAATTTAGTTTTTTTCTCATCTTTCATGAGTCAAAACTTCTGTTTTCACCAATTCATAATTCTCTTTTGCTCCTCTAGTCTCAAAGGATGAGGTCATCTTCCTTCTTATCAAGGCTAAACCTTCTACCTGTAACTTTGAATTCATTTCTTCCCATCTCCTTTGGGAGGTTTCCCCATCAATCATTCATCCTCTTTCTCTTCAGGCTTTATTTCTTCATTCTTTCCCTGCTGCCTACAAACATGTTCAGGTCTCCCTGTCATTAAAAACAAAAATATAAACCTTCCTTGACCCTGCCATCTCCAGAAGTTATCATTCTCTAACTCTCCTCATTTTCACTCATAAACTTCTATTGCAATTTCTGCTTGATTCACTCACTTTCTCATTACCTTTCATTCATTCTTAAACATCTTGGAATCTGGCTTCTGACTCTTCTCTGTTTAAATTGCTCTCTCCAGGTCAAAATGTTTTCTTGATAGCATTTATTTTTGTATCACCTAAGTTTCTCCCAGTATCCTCTTTTCTTCTCTCTCCCCAAGAGACATTTTATATAATGAAAAATATTTTTAAAAAGAGAAAAATGATCAAAATTGATGAATATATTGGAAAACTCTGTATATGTATGTATATATATATATACACTCACATAATGTGTACATATATTGTATACATATACACTTACATGTGTATATGTGTGTGCGCCCATACACACATATTCCACACCCGTTAACCTCTTGCTTCTGTAAAGGTAGGTGTCTTCTCATATCTCTTTGTTGGACCATGTTTATTCTTTATGTTTCATCAGCATTCACTTTTACTTGTTTTATAGTTATTGTTGTTTCCATTTATTTTGTTCTGGTTATCGTTTATATCATTTTCTAGTCTCTGCTCCCTTCATTCTGTATCAGTTAATGGAAGTCTTTTCATGCTTCTCTGCATTAATCATAGTCATAATTTATTACAGTCCCATAATATCAAATTATTTTCATGAACCACAATTTATTTAAGCATTCACTAATTGATGGATCAGGCAGCTAGTTGGCACAGTGGATAGAGTGCTTAGCCTGGAATCAAGAAGACTCCTCTTTGTGGTTTCAAATCTTGCCTCAAACACTTACTAGCTATATGACCCAGGGCAAGTCATTTAACTCTATTTACCTCAGTTTCTTCATCTGTAAAGAGAGCTGGAGAAGGAAAGGACAAACTACTCTAGTATCTTTGCCAAGAAAACTCTAAATTGGGTCACAGAATCATACTTGACTGCAAAATGACAAATTGATGGATATCTATTTTGTTTCCAGTCCCAGGGTAGGGTGGTGGTGGGGTGGAAGGAGAGAATGGAAGGGTAAGAAAGAGGAATGCACTGTGAGAAGGGGAAAGGGAGAAAAAGAAGTGGGAAATCATCTCACATGAAAGAGTTGTGCAAGGAAGAGCTACCTAATCAACAGGGAAGCAGAAAGGGAAGAAGCTAAGAGAAAGGTGAGGTGGTTGAAGGGAGAGTGAATTAAGTGAGGCCGTGATCAAAAGCTAAACAGAATTTTTGAGGAGGGGACAGGGTAAACAAGAAAGAAAGATAAATAGAAGAGAATAGGATGGAAGGAAATACATAACAACATCTTTTCAATGAACTAGCTTTTAGTTTTATTTATAATTTCTATAGTCTTTTATTTCGAATTTATTACTCTGATTTTCAATATCTACTCTTTTCTATTTTGGATTTACTTGTTGACTTTCTAAATTTTAAAAATGCACATTCAGTTCAACATTCTTAGGGATATTATTTTCCCCCTGATGACTACTTTAGCTATATCCTAAAAATGTTAGTTTATTTCATGCTTATTTTCTTCCACATAATTATTTTTATGATTTCTTTTTTTTTTTTGGTCCATTTGTTATTTAGAATTTCCTTATTAAGTCTTAACTTGGGCATGTCTTTTGTTTGTACTCCCTGAAGTGATTACTTTTTTTAAATCAAGTTATATAAAGGATGTGTTTGTTATTTCTTTTTTTAAACACATTTCTGCCATATCTCTGCATCCTAATAGATGGTCAATTTTTGTAAAATTTCCATGTCATGCTGAGATATAATAATAATGATGATAGTTAGAATTTATAAAGTGCTTTTAGGCCTACAAAACAATTTGCAAATATTATCTGATTGTCACAACAACCCTAAAAGGTAGGTGTTATTATTATTCTTTCTTTAAAGAGAAAGAAACTAAGACTGAGTGAGGTTAAGTGACTTACCCAGAGTCAAATGGCTAGTAAGTGGCTGAGGCCATATTGGAACTCATGTCTTTCTGAATATGAGGCCAACACTCTATCCCAGGCACCAGTTATCTTAATGTGTGTGTACATACATATACATATCCACACACATACCCATATATATACACATATGTATGTATGCTACATATGTGTATAGTTCTGTTCAGAAGATGTGTTAAGTTTTTTATTTCTACTTTCTTCATCAATTTGTTCAATTCTTTATTTTCTCTTTTGTACATGTTTGAGGAAGGGACATTAAAATCTCTCATTATTGTATTAATGTCTAGGTCATCTCATAATTTAGTTATTTTTCTTTATGAATTTAGATACTAAGCGATTTGTAGGATACAAGTCCAATATTGACATTGATTTATTTTTTATAGTTTCAGCAGAATGTTTGTTTTTCTCTTTTTATGCTATAAATTTTTGTTTTGGCTTTCTATGGTAGCATGATTGTAAGTCCTGCTTTTTTGGATTCACATACTGAATAGTAAGTAAATGCATAAAAAATTTTATTATGTATGTCTTTGTTTTTAAGTTTGTCTCTTATAAACAACAGATTGTAGTATTTTGTTTTCTTATCCAATTTATCACTCCTTCATTTTTTGGGAATATTTAATTCATTCACAATCAAAGTTATGAAAATTAAATTTATATTTTCCTCAATTTGTCTTTAATATTATTATCTTTTCTGAATTCAGATTTCTATCTTCTTCTGTAGTGACAATACTTGTCTTTTCAATTATTTTAGCTTTATCTATTTTAAGGTAACTGTTACCACAGGCTCTCTCCCCCTCACTTCCAAACCCTCCTTACCAAGCTAACTAATTAAAATCCTCCTTCCTCTCTTCTCCTTAAACTTCCTCTATTTATTTACTTTTTTTCTAAAAGAGATTTTTCTTACCTCATTTTCTTCATTAATTCTCTTCCCTTCCTGTCAATTCTAAACTTAGTCCCATTTAATTCATGATCTTATACTTACTCCTTTAGTCTCTGTGTTCTTCATGAAATTAAACCTTTAAAAATTTTTTTTTTGGAAATTAACCTTTTTAAAGTACCTATTTTGAGTTCCCTTTTGTGAACAATCTCTATGTCATTGCCTTATGAATATTGTCCATCCCTTTTTATTTTTCCTTCACACTTGGAAATATCCACTTCTTCCAGAGATAAAGGGGATAGAAGTATTGCTCCATGGTAGAAATTTTTCTCTGTCCCTGATTAGCTGTTCCATTTCTACCCCTACCCTTTCCACAAAAGTTTTTCTTCAATTTACAGTGAAATCTCTCTGTGTTCATATCCTCCCACCCTTTTGGATCTCAGTTGCCTCCAATAGATCTGATTTCCCTTATCCTGAGGCAGGATACTCTCTGTGGAGGAATAACAGACTCAAGAAGCATTTTCTCTGACCACCAAATCCCTGCAGATTAAGCCTGTTCGAAGCTCCCCATCTCCCATTGTAGAACATCTCATCCTCATAAGTGTTCTTTAGTGAGATGCCCTAACACCACTAAGTCAACATTTTCACCTTTCTTTCCCCCTATTTCAACACCTCCCTTTGCCATCTCATGTATTTGTCCATAGTCACTCTTTCCTGAGACACTATAGGAGTTTATTTATCTTTTTGTGTTTCCGTATTTCCTCTGTTGATTATCTCTAATTTATCATATATATGGATACATGTTATGTTTACATATAGTGGTTTGCATGTTGTCTTCCTCATTAGACTGAGTTCCTTGAGAACAGAGGCTGCCTTTTGTCTTTTTTTATATCTCTAGTGTTTAGCACAGTGCCTAGCAAATATTGGGTACTTAATAAATGGTTGTTGACTGACTGAAAGATTTCTATTTTCTCAGGTTTTTGCAAAGCAAATAATCTTATGTCTTTTTTGGTGGCAGGAAGTTTTTAATGTCTCTCTTATTGAACATCCACATGTCCTTTCACTGATAATCAGTCTCAAGTTTTTGAAGCATGTTGATTCGAATTGTATCTTGAGCTTCTTTGCTCTTCAGTTGGTATTAATTAGATTCCCTCGTATTTTTTCTTATGGCACAGAACAGTTTTGTTTTATTAGAATTTCCTTTCCTTCCCATTAGAAGATTTTCACCTGGTCATGTGTAGAATTTGTTGTTTGTCATTAGAATGGTTAAATTTAACCACTATGTGTTCTGGGAATTTGTGGCATAAGTTTTCTGTCTTTTTGTAAGCTATTTATTTTTCCAATTGGTACTTTGGGAATAAGCATTAACCTTCTCTGTTGCTAATTCATCTGGTTATTACCTTGTCAGGGTTTTAGTGTCTTGGCCTGTGAATACAACTGCAATTAACTTTTACCTCGAGCATAACCTCTATGTGGGAAAGTTTTTAGAGTTCCTGAGGATCAGGGGAAATGTCTAGTCCTCCAGCTTGTTAGCCAAACGACCCAAAATTCCTCTCAATGAACCCTTTGTGTCTAAATCCAATGTCATTTGCTGAGGTCTCATCTTAACTTCTCGGTAGCATTTTATACTGTCAATAACTCCATTCTCCTTCATATTCTGTTCTGTTTTCATGACAGTGCTCTCTCCTGGTTTCTTCACACTTTGTCTGATTGTTCCTTCTTAGTTTCTTTTACAGACCTGTGTTCTTCCAGCCTTCTAAGTGTAGCTGTTCCCCAAGGCACTATCTGTTTCTTCTCTCTTGTCTTTTCCTTGGTGATATCATCTGCTACCATGAGCTCAATAATAGCCTTTATGTAGATGTCGCCTTGTTGTGGGAATCTGAAGATCTTCCCTGCCCCCAGGCCCTTTGATAGGCTTAAGTGGCTAGGAGAACTTTCCCTGATTTGAAAGTATACTCTGCCCCCTAATAGGCCAAATGTGATCACATGGAGCCTGTGGAGGGAGGCTTATTCAGGAATGCCCACGCCTTAGTACTTTGTGATTGGGCAGTGGGTCAAGAAGGTTGTGACATTCTCTGATCCAGGAGAAGACTATATATACACTGATGTGAGGTTTTGCTTTGGGGCTCACTTTGGAAAGAGTTGTGTGATTTAACCAGGCAAGACTCTGGGAAGCTGTTGAGCCTCCCAGCTTTGAAAAACCCAGATATTGGTGCTTCTCTTTCTGGTAACTGACTAGGTATGGATGTAACGGTCAGATGGCTGGAAGCCCTGTCTGTTGATCTGTTTCTTTGTCTGCTTGTAACTTCTGCTTGTAACTTTTTTGTATTCTGTTTGTATTCTCTGAAGTTCGGGGGCTGACTTTTCCCCCTGAACTAGGTAAATGGCATATGTTTGATTGATTAAAGTAAGACTGTTAACCCATTTTGAGTTGCTTTCCTTTAGAAAAGCCGATCTAAGAACCTGTGCTAGCAGCCACCCTGGGTATGCTAGGGTGCTTGCTGGTACACTCCTTAATATTTTTATCCAGTCTGAATCTCTCCCTTGATATCCACTACCACAATTCCTGGCTAAACATTTCTTTTCAGAATGTCCTAACAGCACCTCAAAGTCAGTATTTTTAAAATTGAACTAATCAGCCTTCCAACACTTTACTTCTGTGAATAGCTCCATCATCTTCCCAATCAACCAGGCTTAACTCAATAACTTTTTTTTTTCTGAACATTGTAGCCTTTCCCATCTATTTCAGTTTTAGATTCAATGATTACTTACCTCTTTTTTTGTTGACAACTCCAGTATTCTTTCCACTGTACTAAGCTGCCTTTTAGTTATGTCCTGGTCATGTTTAACTTTTCAAGTCCAATTATACAGACATACACACACACACACACACATACATACATACATACATAAATATACATATGCATATGCATATATGTGTGTGTGTCTATACATACACACACAAATTAGGTTTTTTATAGTAAGGCCTGTTTAACACTTAGGGATGATGTGCCTGAACTACCCACCTCCCAGGAGGGCCATAAACACAAGACTGTTGTATCAGCAATGCAGTATTCACAATGCCTACAGTAACTATAAATATGCTGATATAGTTATTAATCACAAAATAGAACAGGCTCTCTACATAAGAAATATAGATAGTGCATTCATTTAAATACCAGAAG
>CM053586.1:103255031-103275667 GCA_028646515.1 Pseudochirops corinnae
CCGCTTCCAGTCAGCACCGCACAGAGACTAGCTTGGCTCCGGCGTTCTCTTGCTCCACCCCTTCCTGCTACATCAGCAAGCTCAAGGGGCGTGGAAGATCTTCAAATCCTAGTATCGTTACAACTGTGCTTAAGTAGCCTGCAGATCCTGAAGAAGTTGCCATAATCATGAGCATAAGAGTGACTCCCTCATGATACTGATGTCTATCCTTAGCACTCACTCTGCTAGTCCTTGGGGAGCTGTTGCGGCCATCAACCACTCAGTGCTTGGGTCTATGTTGCCCTGGCAGGAAGTGCCTTCAGTTTGGCATGTTGTATTGTGCAAGAGGTTTGGGGAATACCATAGTACTTCAGATACAGGAATTCACAGCCTCAGTTCTATCAAAAAGTATTCCCCTTCTATCAAGGTTGGCATTGAAAATGACTAGCAAAGCCAAATTTAGCACCATCTCTTACAGCAGCATCTAACATATTGAGCATTGCTGTTTATTATTATCCACTGTTTAAACTCCTACTATTGTTTCAGATGGGCTTACACTTAAGCCTATTTGAATTCATTGTAAAAACAACACTAATGAAATACTTTGCTGGTTGTAACATGTAGTACTGATCATGGACTATGTAGTTGCACATTTTATGATTCCATTGCAAGTAAGGCATAATGCTGAGCCTTAGTTTGTATTTTAAACCCAGAATTTATATAATTTATAATTTATATAATACTCCCTCAAAGTCCCACTCTAGAGCCTTATCATGGTGATGCTGGATTCTCTAAGGCTACTGCAAGAAATCTGCACAATTTGTCATCCAGTCCAGTCTTCTGAGGCTCAGCTCAGCTTTGATCCCACTTCATTTTCCATCCACTGATCCTTTCCAGAATGCACATGCTGATGAACTTTCTGTGTTAACTATCTATCCAACTGTATGTCATAAGCTGGGCAATGTACATTCTACTTCCACTTGTTTTTTCCCATAGGAATTAGCAGAGCTAATACATTTTTGAATGACTGTAGTTTTCATTGAGCTTTCCAAGGTTTAAATCAAAGGGCACGAGTTCCTCCACAAATAAGATGACCTGGAAAACCTTACTATTAATAGGGAATACTTTTTCCGATTAGGCTTTGCATAGGACATCCTCCATAACAATAATGAACACCTGTGGTAATTAGCTATTTCCCTGTCTTCTACCTTGCTTAATGTTGATACTCAGAGGATTATTTTTTGAAAATTATTTCTGTGGTTTTCATGGAGTCTTGTATGATCTTAAAATATGCATGGAAGTTACTTGATTAGAGGAAAGCTCTCAAAATTTGCTCCGCTTACTCAAATGTTTTTTCTTTTGGTAATCAGAAAACACTGAACATAATGGGGTCTTATGATACTAATATTGCTCATTCAGCTGTGCTACTAGAAAGATAGTTGCTTCTATAGGAAAGTTTTTGCAAAATTCCGCTTATTCTGTATTTATGTTTTTATCATGTGTATTATGTTTTTATTGTTCTCCAACTCTTCAGTAGATAGTTCAAAGGATTTTATAGAGATGAGAAAATGGGCATATGGGTTGATTTCTCACCATCTACACTACTTGTTTTCCATATCATCATCATACACCCAAGCTCCCCACACCTACCCATAAACTCATCTCCAGGAAACTCGTTATCTTGAAGATTGCTTCAGTTCTGGAACTCATCCATCATCAGAACCCTCATTTGCCTCTGTCCCTCTGATTGGAGAGCTATAAGGTGGATTAAGAAACTTCTCCCAAATCCTCCCTTTCAAGAAGGCTTGGAAGCCCAGTCACCTCTTAATTTCCTGCCAGCTATACTGCTTGGTTTCCATTCCATCATCATGATGACCCTATTCCAGGTTTCTTCCTCTCTTCACTTTTCATTCCCTTCCTTCTGTGTGTTATCCTCCCCCATTAGACCATAATCTCCAAGAAGGCAGGAGCTCTCTTTCTTTTTCTTATTTGCATGCCCAGCACTTAACATAGTACCTGGCACATAGCCAATGTTTAATAAATATATTTTATTGTATTGTACTGTAGTTGGTGATTTCTTTTCAGTTTTCTCTAATAATATTATCCATGATATTTTCTGGTCTTTTGGAATAATTTCCTTTTTGAGCTAGCTTAAAAATTCAATATTTAAGTGGTTTTCAATATATTGCCTTTATCACAGATTTTTTTCTATATGTTTTGGGGCAGGCCTGGATATCTTTCCAATTTCATCTTCATTAACAAAGCCTCATGTGGTAAGTTGGGTATTGAAGTGTTGGAAACCAATTCTGATTTTCCTATCATCAATGATGAGAAGAGATTGCTATAGAAATGCTGGTGGATCTACTGTGTGTGTGTGTGTGTGTGTGTGTAGATTCATTATTCTCATTCCTATTTTGTCTGTGAATATTCTAGGGATAATATGGCTTAATTGTCTCTCGTTCCAAGCTTTCTGCAGGCTTCTGTTACCATTCTCTTGAATTTGGCCAAAATCTGCAATTTCAACAATGTAGATTGAACTTCTGGTGTGGAAATTTTCTCCACTGATGCAGATAGACAACCTTTCTATAAGTTCTAGTCTTAGAGAAGTGTCTGGGGACACTGAGACCTTAATGTCTTGCCTGTGGTCAAAGAGAATAATAGAGTCAAGGACAGAACTTGGGCTCAGTTTTTCCTGACTTTGAGGCTGACTCTACTCTCTATTCCGTCTTGCTTTTCTCTTGCATCCATGTTTTTCAAAGGATCCTGTACTCTAAAGTGGTGGTGTATTCAGTCTATCATTCTGCCTAGTAAGGAGATCAAGCATTTGCTGATTGAAATGGTTTCTTACTTTCCTTGTTGTGCTAATGATTTTATGTCAGTGAAAGCTAGTGTAGCATAGTTCATTCGGAAGCTGGTGGTTCTATGGATAGATAAGTGCCATAAAGTCAGGAACACCTGAATTCACATGTGGCCTCAGACCCTTGCTATCTATGTGACCCTGGGCAAGTCAATTAATCTCTGTTTGCCTCAGTTTCCTAAACTGCAAATGGGGATAATGACAGCACCTATCTCCTAGAGTTGTGGTGAGGATTGAATGAGTTAATATTTTTAAAGCACGTGGCACAGTGCCTTGCCTACCAGAATCAAAACAAGATCCTGCATAAGATCATAGTTTTTATATGCTTCTGTTTCACAGAATGTGTACCTTTGGGAGCCAGTGTTCACATTGAGGAGATCATGGATTGGTTGAAATATTAAGCTATGTCTTCTTCATTTGCATTTCGTACCTCCCCTATTTAATTACAGTTTTTAGAAAACACAGTATCTCTACCACTGGTTTTTCTCTCTTTCTCCTCACTTCCCTCACAACTGCATGCCCCCATTATTCAATGAGCATTATTGATAGCATATTATGCTCTGTTCAGTACTCTCGTGCTTTTGTTTTCATGTTGATAATATCTGCTTAAAATGCAAAATAGAGTTCACCATTTTCAATCTGAACATTCGACATTGGGAGTATAAGTTCTAAGTGGGGAATCACAGGGAGCAGAGATTTCTAGTGTGAGATCAGAGTTAATATTGTAATATTATTTTATGTGGTGTTGACTAGTGTCTACGATAGTAACAACAGCAATTTTAACTAACTTAAAGCAGCCTTGTCCAGCGTGATTTTGATGAACTAAATTAGTGTCACAAAGAATTAGAGCCTATAAAATATAAGACAAAGTTGTTACTATAGAGTATAGGTAAATACAACATAATTCAGGGAACTCTCTCTTTTCTATAAAATAGAATGTGTTTAATTCATGTTCAATGAATGTTAGTACTCATGGAAAAGACTTGTTGGGGTGGGGAGATGCTTCTGTTTCTATCTTGAATTCACCGTCAATCACAATTAGAAGTGTTACTGTGGTCACGAAATGCTACAAATTACTTGCAGCTGTCCCTCTTGTTCTCACCCTCTTTTAGAAAACAAACCCTGGGAGAAACGGACCCTTCCTTGCTGGCCTTCTGGAAAGTTAAATTGCTTCTGTTGAGACACCTGCTGGGGTCTTCTGCACTGTTGCCAAGGAGTCACAGATATCAAAAAGAAAAAGAAAAAAGAAAGCAACACCTAATTGGCTGCATCGTGAAGGCAGGAGTTGTTTAGGGGACAAGGTAAATGCAATGTTAACTACAACTCAAATGTGAAATGTGAGAGGCCAAATTATTCCAGTGGTTCTCCAGAGAAGGAAGTTTACCTAGCAGAGGCAAAGAGTTAAGGATGAGCTGTACCCCATGACTATTAATAATTCTAATAGTAGCTAACATTGACATAGTGCCTTAAGATTTTCAAACCGCTTTACATATATTACCTTTTTTTAAATTTAAAAAAATAAATTTATGTATTTATTTTCTTGTTTACATCATTCATTTCCACGAGATTTTGAGTTACATATATTATCTAATTTAATCTTGACCTGTCCTATGTAAAGATGCTCTCACTACCTTGATTTCATAAACACTGCAGTTGAAAGAGTGACCAGCCCAAGGTTGCATAGCTAATTAATGTAAAATTGAAACTCAGATCTTTATGGCTCCAAATCTAGCACTTTATCCAGGAAACCAAGCAGGAGGGGTCCCATAAACTAAAAACAAAAGCATGTGGACCTTCCTGAAAGCAACCCAAAGCTTTCCTGCACGTTTCTAAACTAAAGCTAATGACAGAGGGAAAGGTGTTGAAAAGCAAACTCTAAAACACAGGTCTTAGAGTAGCTATATCCAAACATAACTAGGGAGGGTCAATCTGAGTTTTCCACCAGAGTGCCAAAAACATATCTTTGCACATCTTCAGCAACTAAATTTAGCAGCTAGTTAGGAGGAATCAGTTAAAGTAGTAAGAAACTACTAGGTGGAATGCTTCCCAGTTCACTGCACCAGGAGATTCCCAACAGTGGCGTCAAGAGTTATCACTGGTCTCTTAACATTGAGGTCAGCATTCTGGAATAACTAATCATTCCCATCTACAATTAATTTCCCCTGAAAAAAAAACTTGATGTGAGGGCATGTTTTGTGCTGCTTTCCCCAAACCCCAAAGATGCTATCTGACTCAGGCTTTATCCCAGACATACCAGAATGTTGCAAAGAAGAAATCATTGATTTCATTGAGCAAATTCCCGTTTGTTTGCTTTGGTTCTTATATTTTCTGGGTGATCTCTGTGATCTCGTAGTTGTTTCTATGAATGCTTTCATAATTCTTAGGGGGAATTCTGTAAGGGAAAGGATCTTGCCTTATCTAAACTTTACATGTCCTCCAATACTTAGAACAGTACTCAGCATTAAGTACGTGTTTAATAAATGTGTACTGAATGACTGGCTATTATAAAAATTGTCTGAGGTAAGCAGAACCCTGGCTCTCTCATTTAACAGCTGGCTAACCCTGGGCAAATCAGTTAACTTCTCCAAACCTTCCTTTCCTTATCTGATGAGCATAATGCCTGTCCTCACAGAATTATTATAACTCATAAGGAATAATGTATAAGACAATATTTTCTGAACTGGACAGCACTTTAAAAACACATAGTATGTACTAGCTAGAGAGTTGTGTTTCTCCTCACTGTTTTAAATCAATTTTTGTTAAATCACATTTTTAAATTAACAAGCATTTATTTTCTCTCCTTTCTGCCTTCCTCCACTAGAGAAAAAGAAAAACAAAACCCTTGTAACAAGTATGTATAGTCAAACAAAAGAAATTCCTACATTGCCCATGTCTAAAAATGGGTGTCCTATTCATAATATTAGTTGATCAGTCAACCAATATTTATTAAGCACTCCCTGTGTGCCTGGAGCTGTGCTAAGCACTTTGTTATGGAGTCAGTGGTATTATTCATCACTGATCCTCTGAAATCACGGTTGGTCATTGTATTGATCAGAATTCTTAAATCTTTCAAAGTTATTAATTTTTACAATGTGTTTTTGGACATTCTATGAACTAAGAATGTTTTTTTTTACAAACCTTTAAATATAAAAACACATTTATTTAAGAATACAAGAAAAACATTTTTAGCTCATTGGTCATACAAAAACAGGCAGCAGGCTGGATTTGGCCTGTGATTAATGGCTCATCAACCCATTACTATAAGTCATTCCCCTTTTTCTACTCTCTTCACTTTGCATTTGTTCATATAAGTCTTCCCAAGTTTTTCAAGGACTATACATTTCATCATTTTCCTCTTTTAGAAAACAAAGTTGAAATATTAAAATATCGATTCATCTGAGGAGCAATGGGTCTAATTAAATGCAATTCACAGGTGCTGATATTCATTGAAGTTAAAGACGTTACAGTAAATGGTGCTATAAATTTATGGCAAAAGGTATTTTGCTTGGGCTTTTCTTTTTCCTGAGCCAAAAGGCAGTATGCTGTAGTGGAATGCTGGACTTGGAATCAAGCCAATCTGCATTTTAATTCTGTCTCTCAAATTTGTAAGCTGAAAGATCATAGGCAACTCACAAGTCTTTGAACTTCAGGGTTCTTGTGAGGCACAGATGAGATGATGTATATAAAGCATACTATGACTATCTATTAGTATCACTTAATCTTGCCCTTCAAATCTGTATTTCTTACAGTGTGACTACAGGAAAGTCATTTAACATCCTGAGCCCAGGGTTGTTGTAAAGTCCAAATGAGATAATATATGTAAAGTTAGCTGTAAATGCCTGTTATAAATGCACCAATGAGGCAACTCACCTAACATGTTTAGAGTCTTTTTTCCCTTTAAATCTAGATTTCTTGGGCATAATAAGAAAATGAACCAGTGGATGTAAGGTGACAATAACTTTATAGTAACTGATAAATTCCTAAAGGAAGGGGATGAGAATGATTTAGATTGTTCTGTATTGAAGAAAGCTTAATTAGGTGTATAAGGAATACTTTTGTGGTAGTGGTTGGTGATTATCTTAAAGAGTAGGAAGAAGAAGAGAAAGAGGAGGAGGATAACCTATGACTAACAGCATGAAGTTACAGAAAACCATTTGGAAGATACCAAATAAGAGCAATTCTGCATCTTATAGATCAAGGGCAAAGGGATAAAACTCAGTATATAGAACTGTTAGCAGGCTCTTCCTTTCTGATAATCTCTAGGATATGATAACAGTTTAGCAGAGGAATTTATGTCTGGGCATCAATAAGGATTATAAAAAATGCCTACTATGTGGAAACAGTTGGGCTATGTGCTGGAGATACAAAATAAATTTTTTAAAAAAATTTCTGCTACCAACAAGCTTATGCTGTACTAGGACAATTCTATATGGAAACAAAGAATTCTATATATGATTATTTGATGATACACTATGAGTATATCAGAGAACACTATTAATGAGAGACATTTATAGGTATGACAGCAAATGAACCTTGATAGAATCCAAGGATTCTAAGAAGTAGAGGGGAGAGGGCAGTGTACTCGAGGCATGGGAAACAGCTTGTGCAAAAACATGCAGTTCAGGAGCTAGAATCCTGAATTCAGGCAATAACAGACAGGGCAGTCTGGCTGGAATGCAGAGTGAGAGGAGAAAAATCATATGCAATAATCTTGAAAAGTAGGTTGAAGTCACATTATGAAGCCAGATCATATAAATTCCAAGCTAAGGAGTTTGTATTTGTTCTAAGAGACAAAAAGAAGCTACTGAAGATTCTAGTGAAAGGGACTGATATGGCCAGGGTTGTGCTTTAGGATGATTACTTTCTAAAGTTTTATCAATGCCTTTTGCTTTTATATCACATTCATTTCCAAATATTCCACTTTCCTACTCTCAGCAAGTCTTCCTTCATAACCCAAATGGGAAAAATGTTCAGCAAAACTAACAAGGCATTGCCTTCATCTGAAAACATATATAATATTCCAAACCTGTTATATCGCATATTTTTTATGAAGGAGGGAGCCACATTTATTTATTTTTTCTTGGAGGCCAGCTATGGTCCTTATGATTATATGACATTTGGTTTTGTTTTATTGTTCTGTCCATTTACATTGTGCCAGTACTTGTGTATATTGTTTTGCTATTTCTATTTTTTTCACTCTGCATCAGTCCATATAAGTTTTAGAAATATTTTGGCAGCTCATGGAAGATAGAGTGTACAGGGAAGAGACTAAAAATAGGAACCCTTAGTAATTGGAGGCTATTTTGTTAGTTCAGGAGAGAAGTGATGAAGATCTCAGCTATTGTACTGACCACATGAGTGGAAAGAAGGGGATGGTTTTCAGATGCATTGTGGAGATCATGAACAACATTTGGACACAGTTTAGACATAGGAGAGAGGAAAAAGGGAATGGATACAGATGATGCCAAGGTTGTGAACATGGGTAAATAATTATGTGCCAGGCAATGTGTGAAGCACCTTAGGAATATGAACCCAGTGTGGCATTTAAAAAGTTCAAGAGTTAATTTCTGGATAATTAGTCATTTTATTAATGATGCCAGCATTTTAATAAAAAGGAGGTCAGTGGCGCTCTGGAATGCCAAAGACAAGCAAGGCAGTGGGCTCACAACTTATATGCCTTTGGAAGAGGGGTATTCCCCAGAGTGGATATCAACTCTGATTAGTTAACAATTAATGAGGGAATAAATATTACAGTGAAAGGCTAGACCTATTCTATAGAATTTTGTTTCTGTCATTTACTTCTAAATTATTCCCAGATTTAGATCATCTATTCAAAGAATTTATCCCCACCCAAACCTGAGTAGAGCACAATGGCTTCTCCACCTGGGTGAGGTCTGAACAATATTGTTAAGAAAGTTAGTCTAATCTCATTGTCAGTAATGTCCTCCAGAGACTGAACTTTTGAAATGAGGATGTTAGAAAGATGGAGAAGACCCTAAATCTCCCCAAGTGATTGATTATCGATAATCATTTCTCTCACCTGGGAGGTATCATTATTATCTCAATTTTACAGTTGAAGAAACTGAGGCAAACAAGTTTGCCTCAGTTAAGTGGCCTTCCAGGATCATAGACTAAGTGACCTTAAGTGCCTTGGGCTGGATTTGAACTCAAGTCTTCCTCACTTGAAACCCAGCACTCTATCCGGTACACCACATAGCTGCCTCAATAATAAAAAAGAGAGTGGTGCCCTTGGAAGATGGCTAAGTGTGGGGAGAAGATAATGATTATGTTTTGGTCGTATTGAAAAACTGGTTGGAGATATCCAAAAGATGACTGATGAAATGAAACTGGAGCTCAGGAGATAGATTAGAGATATGTATGTGAATAAACAAACAAATAAATGTGTATATACCCATATATTTTTGTGTTTGGGAATTATCTGCATAGAGATTATAATTAAAAATATAGAAACTGACAATATCATACAGTGTGAAATGGAGGAAAGGGGGGGAAGAAGGAAGAAGAGAGAAAGAAAAAGAAAGAGAAAGGAAAGAAGAGAAAGGAAGAAAGGATAGAAAGAAAAAAGATAAGAAGGCTTAAAAACCCTTGGGGATGCCTGATTTTAGCAGGTCGGAGATGGAGAATGATCCAGCAAAGGGGACTGAGGAGGAGCAATCAGATATGTAGGAGAAAACCTGGAGATACCAATGTCATAACCTACAGAGAAGGGAATATCAATGGGGAGGGAATATTCAATAATGTCACATACTATAAAGAGGTCAAGAAAAATGACAACCATATAAAGGTCATTGGATTTAGCAATTCAGAGACTGATGGAAACCTTGGGCAAAGGTTCAATTAAGTGCTAAATTGGAAGCAATCTAGCTTCTGTAATCCTCTGATAATATGATCCTCTGAAGTACTCCTTTGATTCCTGCTTCCTGGTTCTCTTCCATCAGAATACCAGGACATACATTATCTGTAGTATCTCCTGATCACTGATGCTGCTGATATCACTCAGTGATATAGTTCACGTCCCCACCAAGTAGTAAATGACTAAGACGCCCATCTTCAATGGACATCCAGAACACATGGTCAAGGATAACTATTGTTTGGGTCAGGGGATTCTGGGGTACTGTTAACATTTTTATTCTTTTGAGTTTCTGTTAATTTTTTTGTCCTTTTGAATTCCATATACGTAGTTTGTAAAGGTTCATAAATTGAGACTTCACCTAGAGGCATTTTGTTGTAGTAAAAGGATGGTGATGTGAAAGCTTACTCACCCTTTGCTTTTTTGCTTTTACCTCCCATAATATCTTTTCTAGTGACTAGTATGTAATATCATAGAATTATAGATTTAGAGCTGGAAGGGACTTCACAAGCCAGTTATCTCCACCTTCCTGTACTGCAGATGAGAAAACCAAGGCCTTTGGAGACTTAGTGAATTGCTCAAGGGCATATAAGTAGTAAGAATAAGAGATGGGAATTGAACCCAGGGCCTCTGACTCAGGAACCACCTAGCTATTCCCATTATTCAAATTTTCACTGCATTATTTACATTGAGCTAGAACAAACAACTTACTGTATTTTACATAACTGTGGGCAGCTAGCTATCAGTGGCTAGAGTGGGGAGTATGGAGTCAGGAAGACCTGAGTTCAAATCCAGCCTCAGATTCTTAGTAGTTGTCTGACTCTGGGCAAGTCACTTAATCCTATTTGCCTCATTTTTCTCATCTGTAAAAGGAGCTGGAGAAGGAAATGGTGAACCACTCCAGTAGATTTGCCAAGAAAGCCCCAAATAAGCTAAGGGTTGGACACGACTAAACAATAATAGCAACATTTTTATGTAATTATAACTTGAATAGTGTGAATTTGAATACATATAACCATTTCATGACATTTATTAGTTTTACTACTTGGGAATTAGTTATACCACCACCCCTTCATTATGCAAGAGAGAAAACTCAACCCCAAGGAGACCAAATGATTTGCCCAAGACCAATAAAATCACAACCCCAGTTCCTATTTCTAAGTCTGTTTTACACACGAGGAATTCGAGGCTGAAAGACTTTAAGTGAATTGCCTATGACCCCTTGGATAATTAGGAGTAAAGCCAAAATGCGAACCTGTATCCTGGGACTCCAACTGTCCTTTCCTCTGTGAATCTGTCCCATAGAACTGATAGCATTCACTTCCCTCTCACCCTGAAAAGGTTATAATCTTTTTTTCTGAATTTGGTTAAAGTGACTTTTCCCCTTTGTCCTATACTCTGCCTAGGTGAAGCTTTTCTACCTTGCAGCAGGGCTTTTCCCCCCATATTATGCCATGTCCTCCTTTGGCACTTCATTAGATCTTGTGAGCTAATGCCAAGTGTACCAGGCAGATTTTCTGTCAGGAGTTTTTCCAGGCTGGGAGCCAAAAAAGTTTCTTTTGGGTTGTTCAGTCTCTTCTTAATAAGGACATGGCACATCTCGGTGTCCTTTACTTGTTTTTGGCTGTATAAGTCAGAGGCAGCAAAGCTTCAGACTCAACTGGCTGTGCTATTGGATGAATTGGTAGATATGTTAAGACTCAAGCAGAATCAGTCATTAAGAAGGCCTAGATTATTTGGTTTATGAATGTAAGAAGTGCATGGAAAAAGGATCTTAAAGGATGTGGAAAACAATCAAATTTGAAGAAGTCTGAAAACCTACCTTTAATGATAATGAAAAACACCAAAAACAATCTAAGCTTTGACATTCCCCCCAGAAGACAAAATTGTGACCCCTGAGAATCTATTATTTTTTTTCTGAATATACATTGTGAGTTTCAGATGGCTTGAAGGCCACTGGACTCACAATGGGGAATGGCAAACTCTCTTAGATCGGGAGAGGGAAAAATGAGCTGCCTATCAACAAGTAATATTTTTAAAATCCTGGAACCTTTTGATTGTGATGTCACCAGTTCTCACAGCTCAGATTGCTTCCTGGCCGAGATTCCCTCCAGCCAGGGTTGCAACGTGTGCCTTGTCTGGTGCTGGAGATGTCTTAAGACTTTTGCTTTATTTTTACTTATAAACAGAGTTGTGCTCTATCCAAATCCATTTTAAATAAAGTTCCACCATATGAGCCTCTGGAACATTAAAATAAAATGGAATGTGAATCAAGTTGCAACTAGGACAAAATAGTTTAACTGATATGGAAAATATTAAATAACGAATATATTGGCTCAAATTTCAGTCAGTTTGGAAATGAGAGTTGGCGGGCCGAATGGTTTTTTTACACTCCCTTTCTGCCTTCCTGTTGAATTAATTTAATTTGGTTTCCTTTTTAGTGTTGATTTTCTTTTAGTGAGCTCATTATTTTGTGCATCTTATAGGATTCTCTGAATTTTTAAAGCCTCTCTCAAATGTCCAAAATCATGCTGGCAGCAAGAATGACCATGAAATAGTGGATAGAGGGCTATCCTTGAAATCAGGATTGTCTGCCTTCAAATCCTGCTGCTGACACATGGTAACTGTACTATTTCTTTTTAGGAGGCGATTGTGGTTAAGTGACTTGCCCAGGGTCACACAGCTATTGAGTGTCAAGTATCTGAGGTCAGATTTGAACTCAAGTCCTCCTGACTCCAGGGCTGGTGCTCTATCCACTGCACCACCTAGCTGCTCCTGCATTACCTTTAACAAGTCATTTAACCTCTGAGGGTCCTAGGCAGCTTTTTAGCACTGTGACTTACAGATAAGTTATTGACCTTTCTGCTCAGCAGAGATGGAGTCTCCACACAAAAGTTCTTTATAGTGATGAAGTCATAGATCTGGACCAAAGTGGCAAAGCACTGTGAGAGGGAATAAAACCTAATTAAATCTTTTATGTATATGTGTGTTTATGATGATATAAAAATCCAGTGATGAATATTAGACCTTACAAGTTCTTCTTTGTCATAGATTACTGAAATTTTGATGCTACTTGCCTTCTTTGTATGAAAGCAGGGAGCAAGTTCAGCAAGATGACCTATTACTTTATTTTTAAAGTCCGCTTATGTCAATGCTTTCTATCCTGTGACCATGTTAGCCACCATTATTTCAGGGTGAGGTCAGAGTCTCTTTTCTTTGTTTGGGCTGCTTGCCAGTTTCTCAACACCTGCCTTGCAAGTGACAGCTCTATGGGTGTCCTCATAAATTACAAATCATGTGCCTCTGTCCTGATGCACTGGGACGGGCACAAAGTTAGAAACTGTCCTGTAACTTTAGATTTGAGGCTGTTGGATAAGACAGCTGAGTAGAAAACAGAGCTGCACATCAGCAGGGGGCCTGCTAAGACTCCTCCAGGCTGTTCAACCGCCTGATGCTGGTGGACAACTTGTACCACTAGAAACCAAGTAAATAGATTGTAAAATGGAAGACCAATAGGCATCCAAGGGGTGATGCCTTCTCAGCTCAAGGTTCTTTTCCCTGAGGAGATCTCCAGATCATGTGGTGAAACTAAGCTGATTCTTAATAGTCTCACTTTAATTTTAAAACTTTTACTAGTTTGCTGAGACTGATGCCCTGACATGGCCTTAATTTATAGGCATTCAGTGGACATGGAATGGATCAGCTGAATATTATTTGAGCTTTTCAGACTTCCTTCCTATACCATGCCAATTGTTTAATTAATTTGGGAACCACCCCCAGTGGCCCTGATCTATATCTTGCCACTGGACCCAGATGGCTCCAGAGGAGAAAGTGAGGCTCATGACTTTGTACAGCCCTCTCTCACTTCAATTCACTTTCTTTCTTTTTTGTTTGTTTATTTTTAGTTTACAACATTCATTTCTTCAAGGTTCCAAATTTTCTCCCCGTCTTTCTCCTACCCACCACCCCAAAACAGCAATCTCACTGAATACCCCCTCCCCCAATCTGCTCTCTCCCATATCCTCTCCCATCCCCCTCTGACTTTCTGGTAGGGCAAGATGGATCTCCATACCCCAGTGCCTGTACATCTTATTTCCCAGTTGCATGTAAATAATAATAATAAAATAATATAATTTTTAAACATTTGAATTTAAAACTTTGAATTCCAGATTCTTTCCCTTCTTCCCTCATTGCCCACCCTTACTGTGAAGATAAGCAATTCAATATAGGTTTTACATGTGTAGTTACCCAAATTATTTCCATAGTGGATATATTGTGAACATTTCCCTCCATCCTATCCCACCCCCCACTTGTTCTATTTTCTACTATGACCCTGTCCCTTTTCAAAAGTGTGTGCTTCTAACTAGCCTGCTCCCCCAATCTGCCCTCCCATGTATCATCCCCCCTCTTATGCCCTTCCCTCCTACTTTCCTGTAGGATAAGATACCCAATTTAGTGTGTATGTTATTCCCTTCTTAAGCTGAATTCAATGAGAGTAAGGTTGACCCATTCCCTTTTGTCTTCCTGTTCTTCCTCTCCATTGTATAAGTTTTCTCTTGCCTCTTTTATATGAGATAATTTACCCTATTCTGTCTCTCCCTATCTCCTCTCATTATATTCCTCTCTCACCTCTTAATTTTATTTTTTAGATATCATCCCTTCCTATTCAACTGATCCTGTGCCCTCTGTCTATGCATACATGTACACATATATACACATACTCACATATGTATTTATATGCACATTTTCCCTCCTATATAAACATATATATGTATGTATACACACACACACATATATATATATATATATATATGCATTTATATTTCCTTTAACTATCTTCATACTGAAAAACGTTTCATAAGTTACAATTACCATTTTTCCATGTAGGAATATAAATAGTTCAACTTTAATAAGTTCTTCATGATTTCTTTTCCCTGTTTACCTTCTTGTGCTTCTCTTGCTTCTTGTATTTGAATGTCAAATTTTCTATTCAACTCTGGTTTTTTCATCAAGAGTGCTTGAAAATCCTCTATTTCATTGAATGACCATATTTTCCTCTGAAACATTATACTCAGTTTTGTTGGGTAGGTGATTCTTGGTTTTAATCCTAGCTCCTTTGACCTCTAGAATATCATATTCCAAGCCCTTTGATCCCCTAATGTAGAAGCTGCTAGATCTTGTGTTATCCTGATTGTGTTTCCACAATATTCAAATTATTTCTTCTTGGCTGCTTGTAATATTTTTTCCTTGACCTGGGAACTCTGGAATTTGACTATAATATTCCCAGGAGTTTTCTTTTTGGAATCTTTTTCAAGAGGTAATTGGTGAATTTTTTTCAATTTCTATTTTGCCCTCTCGTTCTAAAATATCAGGGCAATTTTCCTTCAGAAGTTCTTGAAGGATGCTTTCTAGGTTCTTTTTTTGATCATGGTTTTCAGGTAGTCCAATAATTTTAAAATTACCTCTCCTGGATCTATTTTCCAGGTCAGTGGTTTTTCTAAGGAAGTATTTCACATTGCCTTCTATTTTTTCATTTGTTTGGATCTGTTTTATAGTATCTTGATTTCTCATAATGTCATTTGCTTCCATTTGCTCCAATCCAATTCTGAAGGAATTATTCTCTTCAATGAGCTTTTGAAATTCCTTTTCCATCTGGCAAATTCAGCTTTTTAAGGCATTCTCCTCCTCCTTGGCTTTTTGGGCCTCTTTTGCCATTTTAGTTAGTCTATTTTTTTAAGGTGTTATTTTCTTCAGTCAGTTGTTGACTCTCTTTTCATAATTTTCTTGCATCATTCTCTCTTCTCTTCCCAATTTTTCCTCTACTTCTCTTACTTGGTTTTCAAAATCCTTCTTGAGCTCTTCCATGTCCTGTAACCAATTCATATTTTTCTTGGAAGCTTTTGATTCAGGAGTTCTTATTATGTTGTCTTCCTCCCATTCCATGCTTTAATCCTTTTTTGTCCCCAAAAAAGGAATGTAAGGTTTGATTGCTGTGCTTGCTTTGCTTCCTCTGCTTGCTCACATTGCCATTCAATTACTTGACTTTTGAGCTCTTTGCCACAGTAGAACTCTGCTTCCAGAGAGGAGAACTTTGTCCCAAATTGCTGGGGTTTTCACAGCTGCTGGAGCTATTAGTTGGGTGCCCTCTCTGAAGCCCCCACAAATTCTTGCCCACTGGCCACATGCCCCAGGACCTCCACCCAAGAGAGCATTCCAGATCAAAGCAGATTAAAGCAAGAGTGATTACCCTCTGAATGGTCACTTGGTTCCCCTACAATCTGCAGGCCAGGAGCTCTGGAAGTAGCCATGTGGGCAGGGGCTGGACCATTCTCTTGTGTCCCCTCAGTTCCAAGAGAGTTCCACACTGACCTTTTACTTTGTCTTTGTCTTTGGGTTGATAAGTCTGGAAACTGCCACAGCTGCTGTTGATTCACTCTGATGGCTGCTGGTCAGAGCTGCCCTGAAGCTAAAACTGTGGCTCATGTGGGGCTGGGCTCAGCTCCCACCATGCTAAGATGGACCCTGCCAGGCTGCCTTCAGTCAGAGATTTGTTTCTCTCTGTCACTTTGTGGGTTCTGTAGCTCTAAAATTTGTTTACAGTCATATTTTATAGGTATTTGAGGTGGTTGTGGGGGCAGCCATGGAATTTTCCTATTTCTATGCTGCCATCTTGGCCCCACCCCCCTCAATTCCCTTTCAAGTCAAGGCATCATCTTCCTAATGTTGTGGTCCTCTTCAAGAACAAAGAACAAACAACAACATGATTTAGTGTTACTCTGGTATTACTTTTGTTTCCCATATAAAGATCAAATTGCAGCATCTCACACTGGGATTAGAAGCTATTTTTCTCCTCTCCTTTATAATAATGTATCCTGTTTATCAAGTTCCTAGTTTTGCTTATTTTGCTTGAAGTTTTCCACAGCTTAGGCTCTTCATTTCCCTTCATATCTGTTACTTATAGGAGATAACTATTGGTCATTAGCCTCTCCTTCTGCCTTTGGAGTATATTGAAGCTAAGTTAAGTGTCTGGCTTTGGCACATTTGGTTGGGTAGTATTGATTCCTTTAAATCTTCTGATTTTTTTCTTCTGGCTTAGACCTGGATTTGAGTCTTGCCTCTGACCCTGGCTGTGTGAGGGTGGACAATTCACTCGACTACTTTGAACCTCAGTTTGGTCAGCAATGAAATGAGCATAATAGTATAGGTATCCCAAAAGTCTTGGTGAAGTTTTAAGCCTTAATAGCTCAAAATTGTTGATGAAGGTCCAAGGTTGACAGCTTAAAACTTCACTGAGACTTATGGAATACCGTGTATTTGTAGTACCTTTCTCATAATTATTGTGAGAACTATATGAATGTCACTTGTTAGCATTATTTTTCATACAGTTATAGAACAGAACATCTACCGAGTGGCAATTTCTTTCACAAAATCACCACATTCACAAATATATCCCTAATAATACTTGAATTGAAACCAATATAGTAAAAAGGAAAAGAAAACAAAATACCAGATAATAAAGAATTTTCTGTATGCATGAAAGAATAGCCCTGATGCATTTTGTTCTTAAAAGCACATTTCAGGAAGGATAATGATAATCTGGAGATTTTCCAGAGGAGGGTGATTAGAAAAGTGGAGGCCCTCGAGTTCATATCCTGTGAGGATCAGTTGGTGAAATCGAGGATGTTAAGACTGGAGAAGAGAAGACTTGCAGTCATTAAAGTTGCCTTCTTGTATCTGAAGTGCTTTCATTTGAAAGAGGGTAGCAGAGAGCATCCTGCTCATTCTGGAAGGGTAGAATTAGGATCAAATTGTCAAGAAACAGATTTTGTTGGACTGACTTAAGAAGAACTTTCTAATAATGGGAGTCAGCCCAAAGAGGAATTGAACTATTTTTTTGGAGGGGGAAAGGCAAGGCAATTGGGGTTAAGTGATTTGTCCAAGGTTATACAGCTAGTAAGTGTGGCAAGTGTCAGAGGTAGGGTTTGAACTCAGGACCTCCTGACTCCAGGGTGCCCTATTCACTATGCTACCTAACGACCCCAAATTAAACTATTTTTTTAAGAGAGTACCTCCCTCTCACTTGAGGTCTTCAAGAAAATGTTGGGTGACCACATGTGGGTTTTGCTGTAGTTACAACAGTAGGTAGCCCAGTGGATAGAATGCTGGATGTGGAATCAGGAAGACCTGAGTTCAAATCCTTCCTTAAATGCTCAGTAACTGTGGGATCCTGACATTTAACTTCTCTCAGCCTCAGTTTCTTTATCTATAAAATGGGGATAATAATAGCATCTGACATATATATGTATGTATATACATGCGTGTATATATTTATATATATGTGTATATATACATACACACACACATGCACACACACACATACACACACACATACATACACACACACATATATAGAAAGAGAGAGAAAGAGAGAGAGAGAGAGAAAGAGAGAGAGAGAGAGAGAGAGAGCTTTGCAAACCTTAAAGTTACATATAAATGCTAGGTCATTATTACTTATGGTGATGATGGGTTCTTCATTGTCTCTGAATGGGAGCTACATGACCAGTGAGGGCTCTCAGCTCTGAGATTTTGTAATCTTGTGATTCTGTAAAACCCCAAGTATTCAATCAATCCTTTGTGCAGACCAAGATTAAAAAAAAAAACATGACAGATATTCTTTGTCTCAAAAAACTCAACAGTAAGTCAATCAATCATCTGGAATAAACCTATTCATTGCAAAAGATTTTAAACATGACTTTCAGGGTATCACTCTTTTGCTGGGCACCATAGCAAAACCATGGTATTTGATAGACTTTAAAACTGAAAAAAATAAAAGCAGGATTAAGGACCTTTCTCATTTTTCTTACCTCATTTTTCATATAAAGCCTAAGGCATGTGACTTCCAGGGCTTGAGAGACTGGGGCATCATTGTATCGCTGTCTTATAAAATATTTCTAGTATGCAGTCAAGGATTATGGTGAGTTGTGCATTTGGAGGGGGATGTTGTTTCCTAACAAATGGACTTTACCAGGTTGGGCTCCAATGAAGGGGGATTTTCTTTTTTTTGCCTCCTGCTGAGGTATAACTAAAATTCAAGGCCACACAAGGAGTCAGCCCAAATGCTACAACATCTGTCACAAGCAGACTTTGCCGCTCTCCCTAGGAAAATGCCAAATCTTTCAAGGTCTTGATAAGACCCATCTGCTAATTCTTATTAGGGGAGAGCCAGGAATGGGAGGTAAAATGACAGTTCAACTTTCAACTATCAATCATAATTAAGGTGTAAGCCTAATCCTTATTGCTGAGTCTCCTGTGCGTCCTTCCCCCAGGAATCTGATAAGCGTCCAGAGTTCAAGGCAGACTTTCCAGACTCCAGCACCTTCAAGGTCAGCAGGCATGGAATTCTTGTTCTCTGTTCCTACACCAATGAAAATAAACAGAGAATGTTGTTACTTCAAGTGAGATAATATATGCATAGTGCTTTATAAAGCTCTTATAATTCTATAATGATATTTATTATTATTGTAATTGTAACTATTATCACTTTCTTGCAAGGTAGAGAAGGAATTCCTTAGCTCAGTGCCCTGCCTGGACCTCATCAACCTGTCCTTGGCATTTGGATATTTCTAAGATAGTTCTTCCCTTCTTGAATAGCTACTCCCAATACAATGTTTTGAGTTCCTGTCTTTCTAGAGTAGGTCCTGATTTTCCATTCATACCTTAGTGCTATTCTCTGATAGCACCTTTAGAGGGCAGCGCATAGCAGTGTCCCTCCTGAGCCCTCTAGTGGCCCATGAGATATTGTACAGGCTTTCCTTGACATTTCCTTGACAAGAGAAATTGCTCAAAGGCAGGACAGATGACTTGGGAAAGAAGACTGGCACCTCAAAGGCATAGTCCTGCTTCAGAGCTCTCAAGTTCCCTTCTGTTGTACATTTAAATAGAGGACAGATTTGCTGATTCTCTCTTGGATCAGAATGAGCTCTCATTTTTCTTAAAGAGATCTTCTCCATAGTGTTTTCATGTTGAGTCCATTTTGCATTCTTCACAGTGCCCAAAATTAGCTTGCCAGGAGTCTTGGCAATAACCCAAAATTCTACTTCAGGATGAGCCATAGAATTTTACAGTTTCTTTTTTCATTTTAGCTATCTTTCCCATTTTTAACATTTTAACATTGTATTTCTTTTCAAATATACTTTCCTCCAGTAAGGGGAACTTGCAACCAGTAATCCTTCCGTTATTGAAAGCATTGTGGTGATGTCTATGGATCTCTTCTCATAATAATATTTTTAAATAACAAATAAAATGCATAAGATTACAAAAGAAGCCAACTATATTGAAATAATTATCGAAATTTTTTTAAAAAATAAGTTTAAAGATTTCAGTTTAAGAACACTGTTCACAACAAAGATTTAAAAAGAAACAGAAGTTTAGGAAAATTGACCTAGACATCAACTGCATTATATATCACATACAACATTCTGTTCCCAAAGTTCCTTAACTCTTCAAGGAAAAAAAGAAAGGTACATTTTCTCATTTTCAGAGAAGATTTTAGAAATCTTTTCACCAAATTTAGATGAACAAACTAAGATAAAAATTTTAAACTAAAGAGATTATTATTTATTATTAATCATTAAACTAGAGAGATTATTATTTCTCTAAATTCACATAATTATTGGCATATCTGGGGCAAGATGCCTCTCATTTCTGTAAAGTCAGAGTTCTATCATTTTTATAAAGTAAATGTACAAACAAAGTCCCAGGAACAGCCTTGTTTATTCCATCATATTCTCTCTCTCTCTCTCTCTCTCTCTCTCTCTGTCTCTCTCTGTCTCTCTCTGTCTCTCTCTTTCTCTCTCTCTCCCTCTCTCTCTCTTTCTATCTCTGTCTCTATTTCTCTGTCTTTCATTCTCTCTCTCTCCCTCTCTCTCT
>CM053586.1:103276167-103310526 GCA_028646515.1 Pseudochirops corinnae
TTTCTATCTCTGTCTCTATTTCTCTGTCTTTCATTCTCTCTCTCTCTCTCTCTCTCTCTCTCTCTCTCTCTCTCATTCTTTCCCCCCCATATGTGTGTATGCATATATGTATCCATCACAAATGAGCTAACGTTTATACAATGCTTCAGAGTTTGTAGCTTTGAGTTTCTATTAAAACATTACTACATTGTAATAATAAAGATTTTTTTTTTTTTTGCTGAATGGTAGAATATCCTGATTATATAGGATGTCCATGAGTTTGAGATTAATTGCTTAGCCTTCACAATAAGGTGACTTATATGCTTTTCTATTTTTAAAAATCCTAATGTATTCTACTTTTTGAAGCTCTAGACACAATCTTGTCATAGAAAACATCAAATGATTAGGAAAATATGTGTAGTATCCATTCTATTGGATCCTGACTTTTCCATTTTTAAGGCTCAAAATAGAGTGATCAGAGTCAGAGCACTTTTCTGTTTTCTCATTTATTGGTAACAGGGCCAAAGAATAGGAATATAACCAAAAGATGGGTAGCAGTAAAGAAGAGGAAATTAAAGTACCATCATGATTCACCAATTAGATAGCTAGTCATTGGACTTCAGGCTTTTATCTAAAACCTGAATATGAAAGACTGTAGGCTTTTTAAAATATGCTTACTTCTCTATTGCTTCTGGTTAGTGGGAAAGTCAATGTTTGGTGTAATTCTGAATGGGCCAGTATCTCCTCTAAATCCAGACTTATGAGCCAACTGTGTGACCTTGGGCAAGTAACTTAATATCCTTGAGCCTTAGTTGCCTCCTTCTTAAGTGATGGATTTTTTACATCCCTTCTAGATCTAAATATATGGTCTTGTGATTGTTTTAACTTTTTAGTATATATAGATTATAATAACAACAAAATAGCAAGGTTCTTAACCTGGAGGTCTGTGAACTTGTGTGTTTTTTTTAATATTTCATAATTGTACTTCAATGTAATTGGTTTTCTTTGTAATCTTACGTATTTTATTTTATGCATTTAAAAACATAATTCTGAGAAGAGATCCAAAGGCTACTCCAATCTCCAAAAAGGGTTCATGACAGAAAAATGGTTAAGAACCTCTGGTTGAAATAATGCAGTCAAAACTCTACTAATTATATGTGCTTTATCAGTATAAGCCACAGCTGGAAACATGGATTACATTAGGATTACAAACTGTCTGCAAGCTCCAAAGATCAGCCTTCCTTATTCACCTACCTTCCTTCTGCTGTCTTAAAGAAAGTTTTCTGGCTTGTCTTTCCATGACCTATTTATCAACCCATCATTTTCCATTTTTGACCTCATCTTGGTAAACTGTTTAATACACTGGTCTATGCTCAATTTCTGCCTGACAACTTTCCAGATTTCCCAAAAATTTTTATCAAATAATGAGACTCTGCATGAGCAGAACTAAGAGAATATTGTATACAGTATATTGTTTTACAGCCATATTGTTTTAAAAACAATTTTGAGTGACTAAGCTATTTTGACTACTATAAATAACCAAATTAATTACATATGCATCCAGAGAAAGAACTGATAAGTAAAGTATATATGTTGATTTTACACACACACACACACACACATACACACACACACATATGTTTGTGTGTAATAGTAGCCATCCATACAGCACAAGGTGGGAGAGGGAATTTAAAAAGGGAAAAAAACAATGTTACAGGATAACTTTATTGCATATTTAAAGGAATAAAAAGTTGTACATAATCGATTTTCAGTTTCATGTGTAATCTTTTTATTCTATTATGTTAGGGAAATGCTTGTTTTATTTCATAAATTGAATAAAAAAGAAAAAGAGATGGTAGTTGGTAAGGCAAGACAAATAAGAAAGAGAAAGTAAAAGAAATTGCTTAGACAAGGAAGTGAGTGAGTCATGAGAGGGGAAAGGATGGCGTGAATGGCTTTCAAGAAGTACTAGCAAGGTGAATTTTAAACACCCCCAGAAATATGAAGGACAAGGTCTTAGAATCTGCTTACCAAGAAGTGTTGAGAGTAGAGAAATTTTGCAGTGACTTGCATAAGGTGATATGCTTTTATTTCTATCATAGCTAAGTGACAGCTGTCCTCCAACTATGTAGGGCATGTTAAAACTGTGGACTGGTCTTATTCCCAGAAAAGAAGGTGAAGAAGCTTGAGGAATGCCTCATCAAAATCCAGGTAATGAGGAACAAAAGAAGAATTCCTTTTTAAAAATTGGAAATTAAAAAAAAATTATTTATTTACTTATAGTTTACAACATTCAGTTCCACAATCCCTTGAGTTCCAAATTTTCTCCCTCTCCCTTTCTTCCACCCTAACCCCCATGGTGGCATTCAATCTGTTATAGGTTTTCCAAAGATCTACACATTAAACATTAGTCAAGTTGTAAGTAAGGATTATAACTAATGGAGTGAACAACGAGAAAGAAGGGACGAAATAAAACAAAACACAAAAAAGAGAGGACAAGTAGTTTGCTTCAATCTGCATTCAGACTCTGTAGTTCTTTCTCTGAATGTGGATATCTCTTTCCATAATGAGTCTTTTGGAGTTGTCTTATAACCTTGCATTGCTGAGAGGAGCCCAGTCTATCAAAGTTAGTCATCACAGAGACAGTGTGTCTGTAATTGTGTACAAAGTTCTCCTGGTTCTGCTCTCCTCATTCAGCATCAGTTTACATAAGTCTCTCCAGATTATTATGAAGTCCATCTGCTCCTCATTTTTTAGAGCACAATAGCATTCCATTACATTCATACACCACAACTTGTTTAGCCATTCCCCAATTGATGGAAATCCCCTTGATTTCCAATTTTTTGCCACCACAAAAAAGAGCTGCTATAAATATTTTTGTACATATGGATCCTTTTCCCACTTCTATGATCTCTTTGGGATACATCCCTAGAAGTTGTATTGCTGGGTCAAAGCATATATGCTTTTTTTAATACCCTCTGAGCATAGTTCCAGATCACTTTCCAGAATGTTGGATGAGTTCACAACTCCACCAAAAAATTGGAAATTTTGTAACAAGACTAAAACCTATACCCATGATAATAAAATCTTCCCTTCCCATCTCTTCCAGATCCTTATTTCATTAATTAGCCTTTCTTTTTTCAGTTTTTAATCCCTTTCTGTTGATTACAGGTAGCATTTATAAAGAATTTAGGATCTGCAAAACACTACCAATATTTTCTCATTTTATCCTCACAACAACCCTGAGAGATAGATACCATTATTATCCACATTTTATAGGAAAGAAAACTAAAGTAGACAGAAGTTAAGTGACTTGCCTAGAGAAGTGTCTGAGACTAGATTTGAACTCAGGTCTTCCTGACTATAGGTCTCATGCTTTATCCATTTGCCCATCTTGTTCCCATTGACTCTCTTTTACTAACAAATATAGATTATCTGTCTTCCTAACATCACCAAAGAAGTTCAGTTGAAGGTCCTGGATACACAGTTTGGAAAAGAGATGACTTAGGGAGAATGAAATATCTTCAAGTATTTGAAGGACTATCATTAAGAAGGAAGGAAGGAAAGAAGGAAGGAAGGAAGGAAGGAAGTAAAGAACAAACAAAAGCAAGTCTATGTCATACATGTTACAAAACTATATAATTATATAAGCACACATATATGTGCACATACAGCTAAACATACACATACACATATATTATGGAGGTATGTTTAATGTATTGATACTGCTTAATTATTTATGATATCTTTAAGGATAATGTGGCTTCCATATTTTTCTCTTTTAACCACATTTATTTTTACTATTGCCTTGTCTGAGATCATGATTGCCTCTTCTGCTTTTTTTAAAATCAAGTGAAGTAGAGATACTATAACCCAACATTTTAACTTTCAATGAATCTTCATATTTTAAATACATTTCTTCTCAATGAAAAGCATTGTTTGGGTTTTCCAATTGGATAGGATACTTTCTGAACTTTCTGCCACCTTCTTCTGTTTTTACGGGTGAGTTTAACCCATTCACAACTGGATTTGTTAGATTTGTTTTGCTATCCATCATACTCTATTGTAAATTTTATTCTTTTTGCCAGCCACCCTCATCTATATGAAGGAGAAGAAAATGAGGAAGAAAATTAACACTCACATTAATCTACACATGGAATCAACTAATCCCAGTTCTTTTATTTCTGCCTCTTTTTTTTAACTTTAAAAAAAATTTTTGGAGGGGTAAAGGCAGGGCAATTGGGGTTAAGTGACTTGCCCAAAGTCACACAGTTAGTAAGTGTGTCAAGTGTCTGAGGCCAAATTTGAACTCACCTGACTCTGGAGCTGGAGCTCTATTCACTGTGCCACCTAGCTGCCCCATATTTCTGCCTCTTTATCCAGGCCTAAACCAGTTCATTAGGTCTTGACTCCCTCCCCCTTTTCATCCTGCCCTTTCATAATCAGCTAAAATTTATTTTGTTCATAGCTATTTCCTTCTCACCACCACTATCATTTTTTTTACAAAAGCATTGCTATCTTTTATTTTCATAACCCTCCCTACATTTCCCAGAATCTCTCTCTCTCTCCTCAACCAGAAAGCCATCCTTTCAATCAATCATCAATCAATACATAAGTATTTATTTGGTGTCTCCTGTGTTCTAAACGCTGTGCTAGGCATTTAGGATAAAAAGACAAAAATGGAATAATCTTTGCCCTTAAGAGTTTACATTCCTTTGGTTGAAATAATATGCCCATGTAGAAATATAAACAGAATAAATACAAATTATTTAGGGAGTAGGGAGCACTAGTAGTTAAGGGGATCAGGAGAAGCCTCATGTAAAAGACAGTACTTGAGCTGAGTCTGGGGTTTTTATCTTTTTGGGGGGGAAGGGAGGGCAATTGGGGTAAAGTGACTTGCCCAAGGTCACTTGGCTAGTTTTGTGTTAACTGTTTGAGGCTGGATTTGAACTCAGGTCCTCCTGACTCCAGGGCTGGTGCTCAATTCACTGTACCACCTAGCCACCCCTTGAGGTGAGCCTTAAAGGAAGTAAGAGATTCTACAGTGTAGAAAATGGCAAATGGTTTCCAAATTTCAAGAAAGAAATCATAGAATCATAAGTCTAGTGCTGGAAGAGGATCTCAGAGGCCATCTACTCCAAACCTTTTATTTTACAGATGAAACTGAAGTCAAGGGAGGTTAAGTGACTTGTCTAATGTCACACAAATAGTAAAAACCTGAGGTGACGATTTGAACTCAGATTATTTGATTCAAAGGCAGTATTTTTTTCAATGTACTGAACAGATTCTGCAAGCTATAGGCTACTGAGCATGACTCCAATTTCTTGGAAGATTCTGGAATATATCATTAAATAAATGACTGGCAAATGGTTTAATCAAGAAGAGGTCATAGCAAACTGACTTTATTTACTTCTGTAAACAGAATTACTACATTAATAAATGAGAAGAATGCTCCAGATCTACTTTACCTATATTTTAGTGAAGCTTTTCATGATGTGTCTCATACTATTCTTGCGGAAAAGATGGAGAGATATAGACTAGATATTTCCATTAGAAGGATTCAGTTGGATGATTGGACTCAAAGAGTAGCTCTTAATGGTTCCATGTTAATGTGGAGCAATGGATTTCCAGTGCTATAATTCAAGGATCTGGGTTTGACTCTGTGTGACTTAAAACTTTCATCAATGTCTTGAATGAAGATCGAGATGGTACAGTCATCGAATTTGCATATGACCTGAAGCTGGCAGGAGTAGGTAATACATTGGACAACAGAATCAGTGCCTCCAAAAGATGTTAACAAGCTAATGCACTGACCTCAATCCAATTAGATGAAATTCAATAGAGATTAAATTTAAAGTCTTGCACTTAGATACCAAAAATTAGCTTCACAAATACAAAATCTAAGAAGTAATTGTTCCGAAAAAGATCAGGAGGTTTTAGTGACTGCAAGTTCCAAATAGTCACAAGTGAGATGTGGAAGCCAAAAAAAAAAAAAAAAAACCAAACCAATGCAATCTAGGATTGCATTAAGAGAGATATAGCTTCCAAGAATAGAGGTGAGAGCCTCACTATACTTTGCCTTGGGTTTCCATTTTCTTGAATAGTGTATTCAGTTCTGGACCGCACAGTTTAAGGGCTTTGATAAATGTCCAGAGGAGAGCACTGGATGGTGAATGGTCTTCAGTCTGTGTCATATGAGGATTAGATGTAGAAAGTTGGGATATCTAACATGGGGGAGAAAAAACTTGGCAGGGATGGGAACAGAGATGATAGCTGTCTTTTAAAAGGCTGGCATGAGGATGAAGGATTAGGCTTTATATAGGATCTGGCAAATGAAGAGTTGAACAAGTCTAGAGCTTCTAAGAGGCAGAGGTGAAGGGAGAGAATATTCCAGGCATGGGTGATAAAGACATAAAGGCACAAAGATAGGAAATATCAAAGTTGAGAATAGTGAGAAGGCTAGTTTGACTGGAATGTTGAGTATGTGAACGGGGCATAAAGTGAAATAAGGATGGAAATGCAGAATGGAATGAACTCATCAGCTGAGGCAGTTTTTGCATTTTATCCTGGAGTCAATAGAGAGTCATCAACAGTTATTGAGCAGTGCATTGATAGGGTTGGGATTTGTGCCTATCAAATCCAAATAGGCCAGTCCTGTTTTGATTATACATGTGCTTGCTCCCATTCATTAAGATGGACAATCCAGGAGTTTTTACTCTATATGCAAATCTGATATATAGTATTTGATGTTATATGTAATATTTAATGTTAAAACTAAAATCCTCCTGATACATAAATGAGCCAAATCTCATTTTTCCACTGTAATCATAACCTGCCTGCTCCCATTAATTCCATGAACCCGTGAACCTCCATTTATCCACCCTACTTCATCACCATCACTCTGTGTGGAACGAACAATAGGACATTAACAGAAAAATGTTTATGGCAATTCCTTTTGTGGTGGCAAAGAACTGGGAGCTAAAACCAAAATGTGATATGTGAATGCAATGGAATATTTTTGTGCTGTAAAAAATGAAGAAAGAGGTGGTGCCACAGAAACCTGACAATACTTGTATGGAATGATGCAGAGCGAGGTGAGCAGAATAAGAACAACTTATACTGTAATACCAACATGGTAAAAATGAACAATTTTGAAAGAAGTCTGATTGGCAAAATAATCAATCGTGATTCCAGAGGACTGATGAAGAAGAATGCTACCCACCTATTGACATGGAGGTGATGTATTAATGTGCAGAATAGACACATTTTTGGACTTGGTTAATGGGGGAATTTGTTTTACTTTACTTATTTGTACTTACTATTATTTTTGTACTTATTACAAAGGTTTCTCATGGAGGTGGGAGAGGAAAAAATAAATGTTTGATAATTTTTTAAAAGCCATACGATACAAAAATAATAAATTCTGCTGTCTCAGGGGGTGAGGTTGAGGGTGGGAAAACTTGCCCTCTCCATTAAGGGGCCCTTATATGTTCAGAACCCACGTACATGTGGACTGGGTTAACTCCATGAGCCTGATTTCTAATGAAAGGTGTTAGACTTTCTGTATTCTTTGGATCTTTTCACCACTACCCCAAAGCCCAAGAAAAATTACTTAAAGCTTAAGGGTTTGACTCATGTCTAGGATTTCCATAGAAAGGCATTCAAGGTACTATATGAATCAAGTATAGGATAGCTATTTTTTCTTATACACATACACAATGCTAAACACAAATTTATTTGGTTCACAAGCTCTGACATTAACAAGATTCAAAATAGAATATACTAACATGTAGCTATGTTTATACTTTCCTGGGAGGATGAGACATAAAACCACCAAAACATAAAGTGGTCTTTGATCCTATTAAATAGGTATTATTATATTTCATCTCGGTCCTGCACTGGCTTCCTTCAAGTCCATATCTTTTGCTAAGCCAAATCATGATTTGACTTTGACTCCTTCTGTACTTGTTCATCTTTTCCAAAATGGCAACATTGCCAAACATTCCTTGTTCTGCTAATCATGTCTAACTGAGGGACCCAGGACTTATAGACCCCTCCAAATCACAAAGTTCCTCCAAGGCTGAACATGTCCATCTCAGGATCACCATTTAGTCACTTATGCTCAAAGAAAAGACACAAAATAGAGAAGGTAACTAGGGGCTCAAAGGCTAGGCTCAGCATTACCAGAGACAAAGCAAAAAATTTAACTGTCCTGTGCTCATAGTTCATTTCTGGGGAAAGGAGCCTACTCACCCATATCCAGCAGGAGACCTAGGAATGAAGAGCTGTTTGCTGCATGTCGATTCAGAGGGAAATAAACTATTTCTCTTTTGTAACTGACATAGCACCTTGCCCCATATGCTACTATCATGAGTCTTGAGGAGGACCAAAGGACCACTCAAAATTTACTACATCAGAAAATGCTATTCATATCCAGAGAAAGAGCTCTGGAGTCTGAATGAAGATTGAAGCCTACTATTTGCTCTCTTTTTTGGTTTTCTTTTGTTTCTTCTTTCTCGTGGTTCTTCCCATTGGTTCTAATTCTTCTTTACAACATGGCTAATGTTATAATGTTTAATATGGATATCTATGTACAGCCTATATCAGATTGCATGCCATCTTGTGGAGGAGGGAGGAGAAAGAGGGAGAAGGGAGAGAGAAAAGTTAAAACTCAAAATCTCATGGAAGCAAATGTTGAAAACTAAAAATAAATAAATTAATTTTCTTAAAAAAATTACTACGTCATACCAAAGCACCAAGTCCTTTCAGTATTGAGGTTAATGTTTCCGCAGAAGTAGCTGAGAAATAGGCTCAGAGATCCATTGTGTAAACTCTGGCTAGAGCAGACCAGGGGCCCTGCTATTTTTTGTATCCCTGCCATAAAAACAGCACATGTATATGTGAACCCATGCAAGTATAGATATACATATATATTCATATGCATATACACATTAATATGCACACATATTTATACATATATGCATACATCTATACATTATGCATATATATATACATATATATTTTGATGGATTTTTCCTCTGTTGACCCAAGGCTAAGTAAGTGGTCCTCAATTTTTAGACTAGCTGAGGGTTACATAATCAATTTTCTAGATTCACCTATCTTTGTTCTTTCACAGCTAAGCTGTCCTCAAAAAAGCTGTCTATATTTTGTGTCCATTTTCTCTCCTTTCACCCACTTCTCAATTTGCAATCTGGATTTCAATGTCTTCATTCAGTTAAAACTACCTTTCCCCAATTCCCAGTGATTTTGTAATTGCCAAATCCAATGACCTTTTTCCAGTGGTCTTTCTTCTTGATCTTTCTGTACCATTTAACACTAAACAGCCTCTTCTGGATATTTTCTTGTCTTTCAGTTTTTGTGACACTAATCTCTCGTGTTTCCTCCTTCCCGTCTGTCTATTCCTCCTCAATTTCTTTGGATGAATATTTATCTATATTATATCCCCTAATGGTAATTTTATCCCAAGGTTCTATCCTGGTCTCTCTTCTTTCTCTATACTCTATCTCTTGGTGAGTGTGTCACTTACCATGGTTTCTCTACAGAGATGACTCTCTGATCTATATATCTACCTTTACTATCTCTCCTGAGCTTGCCCCATGTTACCAACTGCTTACCAGACATTTCTAATTGCAAGGCCCAAAGGAATCTTAAGCTCAACGTATCCAAGACAGAATTCATTATCTTTTCCCTAAAATGTATCCTTTTCTGAACTTCCCTATTTCTATTGAGGGAGTCACTATCTTTCCTGTCACTCAGATTTGAAATTTTGATTTCATCCATGATTTCTTGCTCTCTCTCAACCCCTATAACCAGTTAAGTGCTTTCTTACTGAATCTAACTCCACAAAGCTCTTTTCTCTAGTCACCCAGTCAGCACCTTTAAACACTTTGGTACCCAAGTAAGTGAGTACATTAGTACCCTCATCACCTCTAGACTGGACATTCCAATAGCCTCCTAATTGGTATCTGAGTCTCATATATCTTTCCAATCCATTCTCCACACCTCTGTCAAAATGATATTCCTAAAGCACAGTTCTGCCCTTGTCATTCATTTGTTCAAAAAGTTCCAATGGTTTCCTTTTTTCTCTGAGATAAAACACCAATTCCTCTGGGCTTAGAACATAGTAGGTGCTTAATAAATCCTAGTGGACTGACTAGAACTGGTTCTTTAAACCTTTTGCCATTTGTCTCTAGCCTACACTCTCATATCTGTATATATCACTCCTGGATACACACTACACAGTTCAACCAAACTGTTCTACTTGCTCTTCCTCCTACAAGATGCTCCACATCCAGTTTCTATGTCTTTTTACAAGTTGTTCCTTCCACGTTATCCTTCCTTAGAGTCCCTACCTTCCTTCAAAGAGCTGCCTACTTCATGTCTTTGATGTGCCCCTAACTACTAGTCCCTCCCCCTGCAATTACCTTGGATTTGATTTGAATATGTTTTCTATCTTCTCATATGTGTACTTGATGTTTCTCTCAATAGACCGTAATCTCCTAAAGGTAGGTAATATTTCCTCCTTTGTGCTTGGATCCCACCCCCTAGCACAATGCTTCACACATAAACAGTTTTTTTTAAATTGATGACTAACTTTTTAGGATTCATCTCCCCTTTTATTTGAAGCATAGATAATTTAAAATTTCCCCTGGTTTTGAGTTCAAAATTATACAAGGAGGTGTCTGTTTTTGTGCATCTGTTTACCATACTCACAGCCATATGTCACATGAATGTACTTATCTTGCATATCCCATGCTGTGAGAATCTGGGGAATCTTTACCAGCAGTTTGTGTGTGTTCAGATGGAGAGGTTAAGCTCTCTAAGAATGTCAGTTGTTTGAATTCTGCCAGAAGAAGTTGCTTCCTTCTGCTCCTTCCCTTTTATCCGTGCAAAGAATGTGCTGAACCTTTTATCTAAAATGCCAGATTGTATGATGACAATTATAACAGCATTTATATAGTGCCGTAAACTTTGCAAAACACTTTACATATATAATGTCATTTGATCTTCATTTTTAAGCTGCAGAAGGTTGGGAACTAGGATTTATCTATTTTTTTAATCTCCTGCGACACCTAACAGAGTGTTCTGCACATTGTAAATATATGTTGGGTTGAATAATAGCATATAGACTATCAATCTAGAACTGAAAGGCATCTCAGAGGTAATATAGTCCAATCCTCTTATGTCATAGACAATAAAATGAAGGACTTGGGAGGTTTAGACTAGCCCCATGCCAGTAAGAATCACCAGAAATGGAATTCGAACCCAGATCCTCTCATTCCAAGGCCAGTCCTCTTTCTACTGTACCACTGATTGAATTGAGTTAAATGTATATTAAATCCAAAAAAAAAAAAAGCTGAAGCACTGGGAACAGCATATAGGTGTTTTCAAGAGGTAGAGATTTCAAGTTGGAAAGGAACTTAAAGGTCCTCTAGTCAAACCTGTTCATCTAACTATGAGAATATTAATGATTAGGAAGATTAGGTGCTTTGCCCAAAGTGCCACAGGTGCCATGTACGGTGATAGCATTTGAACCCACGGGTCCTGACTCTAGAGTCAGTGACTTTCCTATCATCATATCATGCCTCCAAAAAAACATGATCTTAGAGAAATCCAGGTTGAAATGCATTTGAATCATTGATGTGATTTCTAATTCTCTGAGGTTGAATTTGATTAGTTATTAAAGCTATCTGTACAGATGCTTCATTCTCTAATAAGACTCTAAGCCCTATGAGGGCAGGAACTGGGTCTTAATTTCATTCATTTCAGTACAATTCTATTCAAGATAATTGGTTGAATGAACTCATATAAAATATATACATATATGTGTGTGTGTATGCATATATATTTTCCCCAGTTAAATGTTGAAACAATTTTTAACATTTGTGGATTTTTTAAAAAAGTTTTGAGTTCCAAATTCTATTCCTCCCTCTTACACTTCTCCCCATTCCCTGAGATGGTAAGCAATCAGATAGAGGTTATACATGTGCAATCATGTAAAACATTTCCATATTAGTCATTTTATACAAAGAAGACTCAAATAAAAGAAAAAGATTGGAAGGAAGTGGAAAATAGCATATTTCAGTCTGTATTCAAACAATATCAGTTCTTTCTCTGCAAGTGAATAGTATGCTTCATCAGTCCTTTGGGATTGTCTTGGATCCTTGTATTGCTGAAAACAGCTAAGTCATTCTCAGCTGATCATCATACAATATTGTTGTTACTGTATGTAATGTTCTCCTGATTATGTTCGCTTCATGTTGTATCAGTTCATGTAAGTCTTTCCAGTTTTTCTGAAATCATCCTGCTTGTCATTTCTTATAGCACAATAATATTCCATTACAATCATATACCACAGCTTGCTTAGCCATTCCCCAACTGGTGGGTGTCCCTTCAATTTCTACTTCTTAGCCACCACAAAAAGATTGCTATAGATATTTTTTATGTCTTTGGGATATAGTAATAGTGTTATTGCTGGATCCAAGGGTATGCAGTTTTATAGCCCTTTGGGGTTTTTTAGACTTGATTAAATTGGATTCATTTTTTTAATTAATTTTTTTTCAGTGATTAAGCATTTTTCTCTTGGCTGCCATGTCCCCCATTTAAACATCAAAAAAAAAAAAAAATAGAAAACCATCATGAAAAATATGCACAATCAAGAAAATCTCATTCCCACATTGGTCATATCCAAACATCTATGTCTCATACTGCACCTCTAGTACATCACCTCTTTTTTAAGAATCAATTCATAAGGTCTTTCCAGTTTTCTCTGAAACCATCGATTTTGTCACAATAATATTCCATTATGTCAATGTACTACAATTTGTTTTGCTATTCTTCAATACATGGACCCTCCTCAATTTCCATGGCTTATTTGTTTCTTTTTGGTATTAAAAAGGCAGCTACTGTAAGCATTTTTACATGTGGTCCTTTCTCTATCTCTTTGCAGCATAGGCTTAATAGAAATGTTGCTGGATCAAAGGGTACACATAATTTCATGACTTTTGAAATATAGTTCCAAATCGTTTTCCAGAATGGCTGCAACAATGCACCAGTTTCGTTAATAGTACAGTAGGTTGCCTGTTTTGACTCAGTTTATTGAATACTAGTGAAGTTCTAAGCATGCTTCCACCATCCCCAGCAGCATGTAAGGCTCAGTATAAGTACACCATTATTTCTGTCCTCAATTAACTGCTAAGGAGACAGAGAACTATGTGCCCAGGAGAGAAAATGTCCTTTTGTCAGCTAATCAAAATCCAGTGGCTTCTGAAAAGGGCTTGCAATGATCATTAATTAAGAAGGCTACCTAAATTTGGAACTCGGAGAAATGTGGTGCAAGACAAACAATAATGGAAGAATGAAATCTGTTCTGTGAGGTCCTGCAGACTTGCATTGACTTCCCCTTCATGGTTCTGACTTCCCTTTAGCTGCCTAATGACTGAGTCACCTTTAATGTAAGAAGGATTCAAAAGGGGTATTCTTTAGACCCACACTTACCTCTCTGCCTCTGGCATCTCTTCAGTCTGAATTACACTCTTCATCAACTAAGGGATAGAATACACAATGGACTTTATCTTTCTCTGTACAAATTAAGGTTACGGTGGGACAAATACGTGCATTTTATTTAAAGGCTGGAGTGCATCTTACCTTAATAATCACTCTGATATAGGGCTCTGATTTAAAGCTCTGGGGTAAAGTAGTGTTCATTTTTCACCCCCGCATAAAAGATTCCTGATATGCTGTTAGTATTAGGTTTTCTCTTCAACTGCTTCTCTAGAAAATTTCTACAAATTTGAAGATTAAAAATAAATAAGGTAGATATTTTGTATTAAATGTTTAACACAAATGTCCAGGGGAGACTCCCTGGGTAATTTTGCACTGTTTGTCTCTAAAAGGTTTTGGTTATTCAGTCATATCTGACTCTTTATGACCCCATATGGGGTTTTCTTGGTAAAGATAGCGGAACGGTTTGTCATTTTCTTCTGTAGCTCATTTTACAGATAAGGAAAATGAGGCAAATGCGGTTAAGTGACTTGCCCAGGGTCACAGGGCTAATAATTATCTGAAGCTGGATTTGAACTGACAAAGATGAGTCTTCCTAACTCTGGGCCTGGCACTCTATCCACTGTGCCACCTAACTGCCCTTTTAGAAGGTACATGTACTAAAGATACAGTATGAGAACAGCCAGGTGGCTCAGTGGGCTTGGAGTCAGGAAGATGTGGGTTCAAATCTGGCCTCAGATACTTACTAGAGATGTGATCTTGGACACATTGAACTTTACTTCAGTTTCCTCAACTGTAATATGGGGATAATAACAGCGCTCACCTCCTAACGTTGTAAGGATTAAGGGACATAATATTAGTGAAGCACTTAGCATGACGCCCTGTACATAGCAGGCACTACATAAATGCTAACCATTATTATTAGCTTGATTCATAGATAGCAAAACAGGCGCTTAACCCAATCTTTTTTTTTTCTAAACCCCTCAATGCATTTATCAGTATGTTTATTAAAATTATCTGCATAGATGCTTCATTCTTTCATAAGCTTCTAAGCTCTACAGGGGCAGGAACTGGGCCTTAATTTAATTCTTTTCGGTACAATTCTATTCAAGGTAATTGTGAACTCATCAAATATTTTTAAAATAGATTTTATTGATATTTTTTCTTTTTAAGTTGAATTGATCTTTCTATCTGTTCTTTCCCCTTGACCCTCCCAGAGAACCATCCCCAAAGAATATTTTTTTTAAAAATAAGAAAAAGAGAAAGATGTGGAAAAATTCAGTAAAACCAATCAATGCATTAAAAAACTGAAATCATATGCAGTATTGTACACAAACAGACCTCCAGCTTTGCTAAGAGTCTTTTCATTTCTTTATCAAGTAGCCATTGTATATAGGGCAGTGTGTTAGGTGGTGGAGGGAGATAATAAGCTTAACATGCTGTCATGAAGCTTGCTATCTTGCATGGGGACACAGTCTTCTATGGGGTTAGGACATATAAATAGATAATTATAATAATGATAGTCAGCTAACAAGCATTATTAAGCACTCACTATGTGCTAGGCACTGTATTAAGTACTGGGATAAAAAGAAAGGCAAAAGACTGGTTTTTGCTCTCACTATTAGACCTCACAGCGAGACAACACGTAGACAAGTATATACAGGATAAATCAGAGAATATCAACAGAGGGAAAGCACTGCTATAAATGATGGTCAGGAAGGGCTTCTAGCTGTGACTTGAAGGAAGCCAGGAAATCCAATAGGAGGAGATGAGGAGGGAGAGAAGCCCTAGGCATGGGGGACAGTGAGTGAAAGTGCATAGAGTCAAGAGATGGAGCATCTGCAAGAAACAGCAAAGAGGCCAGTGTCACTGGACCACAGAGTACGTGGAGATGAGTAAGGTGTATGAGAGAGGCACAAAAGTTGCTCTGAGTCAGAGTCATTAGTGATTGGAGGGGTGGGAATCAAAGAAGGCTTTGCAAAAGAAGGGACATTTGGGTGGTACTTTAAAGAATATGCTAGAATATAATAGGGGAGAACATGTAGGACGCAGAACAATATACACAAAGGTAAAGGCCTTATACAAGGACTGGTGGATCCACATGTTTGGTTGAAGTGTCAAGTGCACAGAGAATAATATTATGAGATAATTCCTAAAAGATAGATTAGAGTCAGATTGTGGAGGGGCTTGAATACCAAGCAAAGGAGTTAGTAGTCAAAGGGAATCACTTAAGAATTTTGACCAGGGAAGTGATATGAACTAACAAGTGTCTGAATCTGTATTTGAACTGAAAAAGATTAGTCTTCCTAACTGTAGGCCTGGCACTCTATCCACTGTGCCACCTAATTGCCCTTTTAAAAGGTACGTGTACTAAAGATACAATACAAGAACAGCTAGGTGGCTCAGTGGGCTTGGAGTCAGGAAGATGTGAATTCAAATCTGACCTCATAATGACCCTACTATGGGGCCTCTATATAATTAAGGAAAGTAAGTGGAATCATTCTCTGTGGCTCTAAGAAGCTGTAGCATGTACAATGGCCACATCCTGGTAAAACTGTCTTGGCAGATGGGCTAAACCAGGTTAAAGGTAACCAATGGGTCTCAAATCCATTGATGAATTAAAAGGATATCTACTCCAAGCACGTGAAGACTTCCCCCAGTGGAATGGGTAGACAAGAACAATTTGTTCCAATAATCATGAAGGCTACAGATGCTATGAAGGCAGATGCTATGGAACACTTAGAGGCTGATCCAACATCAAAGACGCCAAGGTCGTCCACTGCATCCTGGGGCATCACCAGTCATTTTGATTTTCATCTTGTCATTGGACTTCAATGACTCTGGAAGAAAGAGTGAGGTCAATGACTTTGTACAACTCTGCTTCACTTAAATCCAATTCACAAGAGAGTTAAGACATGATCTTGTGATGTCATTGGTTCTCTTTGAAAACAAGGATGAACAACACCTTACCCACAAGACTTGATAAACTAGGCAGATGAATTTGTATTATTTCTTCATCAGGAACTGTAATGAAATGAATTTAGGCTAGCACTTATTTGGAAATCTAGCCATATTTAACAAATCCTCGAAGGCAGAATCACTACTAGACTTTGCCATTATTACAGAAAATCTTGGAGTCTTCTTGGTCTCTGAGCTTTTGGAGGTATGAGGATGGAGTTATATAATCCCGACTTACAGACAGCAACTCAGGGAAGTATGAGTGGGTAAGAAGGAGATGGCAGAACCAGATGGAATTTGAAAGTCCTGAGGTTAAAATTCTCTGAATCAACTCATAACCTCTACTTCTTCCACAAATCACCAAGGGAAAGGTTTGGGACCTTCTCTCTTTTCTTCCCTTACACCTAGCTGAATTGTTATTTTGTAGAATCTCCCCCACCCCACCCCCATACCATATTAGTCTTAATTCCAGTCTCCTTTAATTTGATTTCCCTGATTACAGATGGTGAGGAAGGGTGCTAAACAGAGTGAGATTTAACCCAGGGATTGTAAAATCCTATTTGGAAGGTTCTAATTTGGCTGAAGATTACCATCATCATTGCCAACCCAACAATTCACATTTATATAATACTTATGATTATTATTATAGTTTTAATATACTTATTTATATAATTTATATATTATATATGTAATATATATTTATATAATACTTATTATGATAATTATTATAGTTTTATCAAATTCTTTCCTCATAATAACATTATGAGGTAGGAAGTGCATGTTATTATTACCTTTATTTTATTTTATTTTGCAGGGAAGGAAGCAGGGTAATTGGAGTTAAGTGACTTCCCCAAGGTGACATAGCTAGTAAATGTTAAGTGTTGGAGGTCACATTTGAGCTCGGGTCCTCCTGACTCCAGGGCGGGTGCTCTATTTACTGCGTCACCTAGTCGTTCCCATTACCCTTATTTTATAGATGATGAAGTTCTCAAAGAATTTAAGTAACCTCCCCAAGGTCAAAGCTAGTGAATATTAGATCTGTGTTACAATCCTAATCACTAGAGCTGGCAGTAATTTTAGAGTTTTAGTCCAACTGATTCATTTAATAGGTGAGAAAACTAAGCTTAGAGAGATAAGCTAACTTGGCTAAGGCACCTGGCTTATTGGTGGCAAAATACCTCATTCCATTAATTTCTTGGAAGATAGTAAGATGACTGGTTGATTTTATGTCTTCTAAGTATAGCAGATCTCAGAGGAATGATTGGCTTTATATTTCCCATTTTTAATTATTGGCCTTCTTAGTAGAATGTGCAAAGCCTCTAATAAAATCAAACATGCAAAAGGCCTGTTGGAAGCAGTGCTGGATGAATTGCTTTTCTCTTCTTTAACTAGCAGGTGTATGGAGTCTGTTTATGAGGGGCGATGTTGGGGAGGGAATGGAATTGGTTTCTTTTTTGTCATTTCTTTTAGCAAAGGAAAAATATTGGGCCTTAGTCGCTTCTCTTAAAAGAAGATGAAAAGAAGACTAAAAAGCTCATGGAAAGGGAGCAGAATGACAGAATAGCTGGGATATCACAAAAGAAAGATGTCAGTGAGAAGCACCTCTATCCATTCTCCAAGCAGTTTCTAAGCAACTTTTAATGGAAGGTCAGCCACAAGCAAGATAAAGGGAGGAGGAAATGGCATTATTTCATACAATAAAATGCATGTGAATGCTGCCAGTTAGAGGGAAAAATAGGCTGGCTAGCCTAGACACTTATTTATGTGTGTATGTGTTTTTCTGTGAATACAAATGAAATTTCTTCATAAAAGATGCTATCAAATTTGAGCGGGTGTGTTCATTCCAGCTATGTGGATGTATTACTGCCCAAAGAGGTTTTCAATAATGCATACTGGGATTCACAAACAAGATGAAGTTTTAAATTTTCTCCATCCTAATTCACAGGCATTTCCTAATTGTAAAACATGACTTTGGATATGTTTACTTTAAGTCATGTAATTTGTGTTTCTGGAGTTGTTGTCACTCCGGGGAGAAGGACTGTAAAATTGTTTTCCTTCCCTTTTCTGTTGTTCGGTCTTTTCAGTCACATCTAACTTTTCATGACCCCGTTTGCAGTTTTCTTGGCAGATATGGCGTGGTTTCCCATTTCCTTCTCCAACTCTTGATTTGTTTTTGTTTTTGCTTTTTACAGATAAGTTACTGAAGCAAACAAAGTTAAGCGACTTGCCCAGGGTAACACAGCTAGTAAGATTCTGAGACCAGATTTGAACTCGAAAGATGAGACTTTCTCATTTCAGGTCTAGCATTCTATACACTTCACCACCTACTTGCCCCATCTACCTAATAATAGCATCTCATTTCCTTCTCATGGAGGGGAGGGCAGGTTGGGGGGAAAGTTGTTAGAAGCACACACTTCTGTAAAGGGATAGGGACAAAGCAGAGAATAGAACAAGTGGGGGGCGGAATAGGAAGGAGGGAAATATAGTTTGTCTTTTACAATATGTCCACTGTGGAGATGTTCTACTTAACTACACACGTACGACCTGTATTGAATTGTTTGTCTTTCCAGTGGGGTTGGGTGATGAGGGAGGAAGGGAAAGAATCTAGACTTTAAAGTTCTAGAACCAAATGTTAAAAAAAATTCATGTGTGTGTATATATATATATAAAATTATTATTTACATGCAACTGGGAAATAAGATATACAGGTACTGGCGTAGGGAGATCCATCTTGCCCTACTGGAAAGTCAGAGGGGTGATGCAGGAGGATATAGGAGAGAGCAGATTGGGGGATGGGATATACAGTGGGGTCACTATTTTGGGGTGGTGGTTAGGAGAAAGACGGGGAGAAAATTTGTAACTCAAAATCTCATGGAAATGAATAATGTAAACTAAAAATAAACAAAAGTTTAAAAAAAAGAAAAAGAAAAAAGTAAAGAAATATCACTTTGTATCTACTGTATACTACTTTAGTAATGTGGATACTACAATAAAAAATTTCAAAGAAAAAAACAATAGCATCTCATATTTGTGTATCATGGCTTTCTAAAATCATTAGCCTCAAAAGACAAAGAGTGCAGAAGTAAGATCACAATCTGATGAACATCAGGGCAGGAAGTCAAATCCAGCCCCTTGGACTTTGCCCCATTGGCAAAAAATTAATGCTGACATTCTTATTTGAGGTATTGTGAACATTTTAGAAATCAAATTGTAATGTTAATGGGAGTTGAAGCTCTCCCTTGCCCATTAATAGGCCTCACATGGAGCCCAACACGAGAAGATTAAGTAGGGGAGGCTTGTTTTTTAGGAAGGCCCATTCCTTTTGTTACTTTGTAATCAGGGAGTAGATCATAAGGCTCGTGATGCCCTCTGATCCAGAAGAATAGTGTATATACTCTGAGGTTAGCATTTTGCTTTGTGGTTTACTCATGGGAAGAGTTTTCCAGGGGTATAGCCAGATGAGACTCTGGGTAGCCATTAAGGAGCCCACCAGCTTTGAAAACCCGTCTGTTGGTGCTTCTCTCTCTGGTAACTATGTACGTATGTCATGGTCAGACAGCTGGACCTGTCTGTTGATCTGTGACATATGTATTATTTGGTCAGATGGTTAGAAGCCTGTCTGTTGGTCTTTATGCTATTTTTTCTGCTTATGATTTCTGTTTGTATTTTCTCTGAAGTTGAGAGTGCTGACTTTTCCCCCTGAACTAAGTAAATGATATATATGTTTTGTTAAGGTAAGATTTTTGGCCCCTTTTGAGTTGCTTTCCTTTAGAACAGCAGATCAAAGAAAATATGCTAGCAGAGAGAATGTATAGAAGTTGGGGGCTGAGGAGGAAGGGATTTATATATTTGAAACATTGGGGTCCAAATGTCTACAGTCACTTATGATTGAGTAGTCTGAGGAACGCTCCTTAAACAGGATACCTTTGACCTCAAAAATTAAATTTAAAATCCAGTTCCAAAATAGGCAAAATACTACAGTGGATTTTTGGTGACCTAGGAGGGTGTCTAGTTTTCAGTTCTGCCCAAGAAGAAAAAAAAATGCCATCAAATGACTGTAAAGATCATCTTTTGATTGTTTCCTAGGAGGTGACAATAATCACCTACATATATAAATATGCAAAATAAGGATTTACCTATAACCTGCCAGTCCTGCCCATTTTAGTTGGAGAAGACATAGTACCAGCCTTACAGCAAGGTCCCATGGAGTGAGGCTACAGAACTATAAAAAATATAAACTATAAAAAATATTTAAAATTCCTCCATTTAGGAACTACCTTGAACAAGAAAAGCAAGCCAATAGATAGGTACTAGAGAAAGAGTATAATTAAATCACTGTGTAACATTTTTTTTCCTCAGGTCACTTTTTTGTAGTCTCATCAGGGTTGCTATGAAGAACATGTGAGACCACACATGTAAAAATGTTTTTCTAAATTTTAAATCCTATGTAATAAATGCAGGTGGTTATTTCTTCTCTAGGTAGAATGTAAACTCCTTGAAGGCAGGGGCTACTTTGGTTTTGTCTTTGTACCACCTGACACATAGTAGGCCTTTAATAAGTTCTTATTGAGTTGAATAGAATTGAACTTAGTGATTCTTCAGGTTTTCTCCTTCTCCCTCTCAGGCCTTTTCCAAAAACTCAGAATGACTGATTTTTATTCTTATTCTAAAAGAGGGGGATGATGTTGGCTGCAAACAACCACAAACACTCCAGGAAAGAGAGTTTCAGCGGAAGAAGCTGCTGGAGCTATTCAGGGAAAGGGTTTCAGTTGATAAAGGTTTCAGGTGCTTTGCTCCAGGAGGGAGTGATACAGTTCAGAAGAAGTGAGGGATAGAAGCAGTTAGACTGTGGGAACCCCAGTTTGAGAAACAGAGTTTGAACTGTACAAGTCAATATACCTCTATAAACACAGCATGACCTTTTAAAAAGGTAAGCATTGAACAAAGTGTGAGTGGGTTAGAGTTTGCAGGGAAGAGCTTTCTAGTTCCCCATTTCCTTGCTTGTGAAGACTTACTCTGAAAAGTTTCAAACACACATAATATGTACTGAAAACTTATAAAGAATTTCACGTTAATTATTCATAAGTTGTCATAATATCCTGGCATGAGTTCAGTTATCTTCTCCCAAAGGCTCCTAGCTCTTTTCCCTGTCTGAAGGTAGAGGGATGCACCAGTGCAGGGCATATTGGAAAGGGCATCATATTTGGTCAGACGACCAGACTTTGAATCCTAACTCTCCTACTTAGTATCTGTGTGACTTTAGCCAAGTCAATTAGCTTCTCTAGGTTTTATATTCTTCATCTGTAAAATGTGAGAAGTTTGAACTAGATAAATTATTTTTAAGGTCCTTTCCAGTTCTAAAACTAGATCCTGTAATAGTAGCCTTATTCTAGAAAAATCAAATCCATAGTTCTATATAGCATAAAAATGATAAGCAGTGATGTAAGCAAGTGAAAAAGTTATGAAAGAGGATCCACTTGGAAGTCTCGCTAGATGCCACTACATGCTTGCTTAAGAATCAGGATCTATGTCTTAAGGAGTGGGATTACTGAGCTCAAATTTGCTAAGTATAGGAGTTTTCCTGAGCAGTGCTTGCAAATCCTGGCCCAAGGGACTCAGCTCTTTCACAAATGCTAAATTCGTGGCTGAATCAAAATCATCTTTTGGAGTGCTGTGCTGTTTAATGTTAGGTGACAATATTTTCCGTGGCACTAATGCATCTTGTGCATTTAATGATACTCAACTGAGGTCAAAGAGCTAATCACAGTGTGAGAAAGCTTGGCATAGCTTTCAGAACTCCTAGAAAAAGTGCTGGTGACTTAACACACAATGTTTTCTTTTACCCAGGGCTACATCAGGACAATAGTTATACTGTTGTGAGACAGTCTCAGACTGGGAGTCAGGAGTATATGTTCTCATCCCGATGCTGCCACTAACTTAGGCATAAATCCTTTGCCCATTATGGGCTTTGATTTCTTCAATCATAAAATGAGAGAATTGTTCAAGAGAGTAGCTAAGATTTCATTCTGCTGTAAATCCCATGATCAGTCGCTTAACTATGGTCCCTTCCAGCTCTGGTACCCTGCCTTGGAGGAAAGAGAGTATCAACATTCTCCCTGATCCAAGTTCTTGGTTGTTTGCCTGACCTGCCCAAAGGTCTAAAATACTAAAATACTGAAAAGTCTTTGTAAAAATTTCCCTTAATAATTAACAAAGACACTCCTGGTCTTTCACTCTCCAGTCCAGGAATTCTGAACTCCTAAAGGTCATCATTCAAACTCCGTTCCCTACTGCCCAAATTCTTTATTCACAGTGTCCTCAAATTGCTTCCCCCTAAGTCCCACCCCAAAGGTACTCACCCCTTTCACTGTGCCCTCTGGAATACCTGTTATATAGGCAAAAAACTTTCATCTTAAATCTTTTTCTTTCCCACTCCTTGCATCTTCTGATTTTCACTTCTGATGACAAGTTTCCCTAAATTTGAAACTCGGTTCTTCTACTTATTAGATATGTGGACATGGGCAAGTCATTCAAAATTCTTGATTTTCAGTTTCTTCATCTGTATCACATCTCCGTAAAATGACTTTAAAAACCATAAGGTACCACATAAATGTGTTACTATTACCTACCTTTTGTGTGTCCTCTTCTCAGGGATTAACATCCCCAACTCCATCTGGTCCTCCGATGACCTGAGATAAATTTCTCTCTCAGTCTTAGATTCTTCATCTGTAAAATGAGTATTATAACAATAGCATATCCCTCCTAGGGCTCTTCTGAGGCCCAAAGGAAATAACGTGTTATAAAACTTAAAGCACTGTAGCTCAGTCATTTGTTGGGAAAATCTGAATTTTTTTTACAAAGCAAGTGATAAATTAGAGAACAGTTTGAGCATAACAGGATTACATGTGCTTATGTAAATTTGGAGAAAAGTGTACCATGGTAGTGGAGAATGCACTAACCTTGGCTGATAGGTTGCACAGAGTGCTGCCAGCATTTGGTGGGATGTTTAAGAAAAGCAGATCCACTATGATTGTGATCTTCCTCTACCCAGGATGCAGTGAGAACTCCTGGAGTAGAGCAAAGGGGAACCACAACATTCAGGGGAGTATAAGTGAGAGGCATGGAGAAGCAACACAGAAGGGACAACAGGGACATCTCCGACCTGTCATTCCTAGAATACACTTGATGATCACCCAGCATCTTTGAACCCAACCACCCTTGAGCCACCTGTTTGGGGAAAAGCCTAGCCAAAGATGGTCATGGCACACTACCTCTGTGGCAATGGGCCTAGCACCATGGGGAGGGGGGGGGGGTGATCCCTCTGCATTATTCTACTATGCCCCCTCAGGGATCTCAGTGACAGAGATCCCACAATGGGGGTTCCTCGTATCTTGGCTGACATGACTTCCCCTGAGACCATGTTAGAAAACCACTTCATACTTCAGGTCTTTGTCAAAGGACCATTCTTATTGTATATAGTTGGTACACCAGGAGCTATAGGTGGAGGAAGATAGATATATACCCAAACATTCCACCTTCCTAGCCATGGGAACGAGGGAATAGATTGAGTAGCATCTTAAGGCCAGGATGCCATCACTGTTTATTGGAGTATTTGTGTATTTCTTAACTATTTAATGTGTATAAAACTGTGCTACCATTTTAATTATGTTTCTGGGATATTTTTTATCACTGATAAAATTTTTGAGTGTTGCTTTTGAGCCCCTAATCCTATTTTGCCCATAAATCCTGTGATTTTAATTGCATGATTTTACATAACTTGATAATTTTTAGAAACACATACATCAATTTATAGTAGAACCGACCATCCTATATTTAATTTGAGTCATGGTTTGATGTCTGGATTTGCTGATCTTGACTCTAGAATAAGCAAATTCATATATTCTAGATCCTGATCTAGGCTTTTTGCCCTTCTCTGCCTCCCTCATCCCCCTTTGCCTTACCCTAATAGATTGGATATTGAACTTGGAATGAGGAAGACAGGTTCAAATTCCATCTCTGACACTTAAAATCTTTTGCAATTCTGAGCAAGTAACCTCTCCATGCCTCAGGCTCCCCGTCTGTAAAATGAGGAGTGGGGTGTGGATTAAATGATCTCTAAAATCCCTTCCTACTTTAAACCTATGAATTTCCTTCATGAGAATCATCCAAACCTAAATGGGGCACTTGGTCATTGGGCATAGTTTTTGGAAAAAAATTAAAACTGCATTTATGATAAAAATTTTCAACAAAATGGTGTGATTGTTAAGTCTAAAAAGATTTAGAAAATATTCTGAATATGCTGTTATTGTAGGGTAACTCATAGAAAAAAATCATTTAGCACTCTCAGAACTCTTAAAGCAGGTTGTCCACATCTCTCTAAATATGTATTGCATTCCATGCTGCTCCTATTTTAAAGGCCAGTATCCTTCACTGCATCCAGGGCCATCACAGTTATCCTGACGTATGTCTTGCCACTGAACTCCAATGACTATGGAGAGTGAGGCTGATGACTTTGTACAGCCCCGTCTCATTTAAATCCAATTCACTTGCAAGTCAAGACATCACTGACTGATGATATTGGTCCTCTTTGACAATGAAGGACAAACAACCCTACTAGACTGTAAGTTTCTTGTGTTAAGGGACTTTATTTTATTAAACTTTGTGTCTTCCTCACCAGCTAGCACAATGCCTTCCGTACATATTTGCTGAATAAATAATTGAATTAAAACCATGAATTCAGTTATATAAAATATAGTAACATGCTTTATGCAAGATTGATTCCTCTGGGCTTCAGACAAGAAAGTCTTGCCTTAATAACAACTACATGGAGTCCCAGACTGTTTAAAAAGAAAAAAAAAAACAGAATTTGTGTAACACATTTAAAAGGGAGCATTGTGGAATAGATAGAGAACTAGCCTTGGAGCTGTTAAGACTTGGGTCCAGTTTCTGTTTTTGACATAAACTGATGATAGATCCTGGACAAATCATTTAATCTTTCAATGACACACAATCCTCCCCCATCTCCCTGCCCACTGCAATTCTCTAAAGCAGTATGTTGCAGTGCAAATCTTGATCTGAATTGGGAATTTCCTTACCAATGAAATCACAAGTCCAGTCCAAAAGCAAAGAAAGCAACACTAAGTTTAGGAAACACTTTGCAGACATCACCTTGTCCAAGGGTAGAGAACATGTGACCCCCTATCCTTGACCTTGTCTGATCCTTATAACAACCCTTACTGAAAATATTTATATTGTCTCAATACAGTTATAGTCTCAATTAGAAAACTGATGTGCATGGGAGTTAAGTGACTTTTTACCAGGCTAGTAAGTGTTGAACATGAAACTTAGACCCATGTCTGTCTTGAATCCAGGGCCAATTCTCCCTCTGAACCATGCTACCTTCTCACCTACCATCATACTGCCTTGTTCACACCCCAAGACTGACCTTGTTTCTGTGCTCTTTAGAGATTTGGAATTTTAAAAAAATAATAAAATAGAGCAGAAAAACTCTCCTCAGTGTGACAGACAGAGGTAGCCTGATTCCTCGGACACTTATGTGTTTAAATGAATTTTAGAAGGCTAATTGCATGATTTAACATTTGAAAACTTCACATTCCTCCTATGACTTGGGAGAGTAAAAGGGCCTATTATCATTTTCAGGCCAGATGTTTTACTTAACTGAGCCTTTTTGATCCCTGCACCTGTCTGGTACCAGCAGTTGCAGGATTAGTCTAAGAGGCTGACTTAAAAAATCTGGACAACTGTTGGTGAACAAGCGAATGGTGTGAAAATGAGCAGGCTTTTGGAATAAAGGATTTACTGTTTATGACATAAGGTAGTACGCATCATTTGCCATTTGCAACAAGCATGCACTGTTAGCACTCTCTGCCCATGTGCTCTGTATACATTACTAAGAGACAATTACACGAACTCTCAGGGAGGGGACGAGGAAGAAGTTGGAGCTTGAGAGGGTACAGAGACACATTACACCATCCATCTGTGAGACAGCCGTGTAGTTACAAGGAATTATATATTATTTCTGGTGGATTAGGATGATTATAAAAGGAAGAAAATAGTCCCCACCCCCACAGAGATTTTTTGACCCATATCCTAAAGGAAACAACAGCTTTTCACTTAATAGCAGTGCCTTCCTGGAGGACAGCTTAACTCAGTTTTTTAAAAAAATATACAACAAAACACAGCAATGAGCCTCTCTCCTCTCCTGTGAAGGATAGTACTTCTAGGAATAAAAGCAGGTGACTGCTCAGAACAAATATGTGAATGGTGCTTCTCTGACCCACCAAGAAACAACATTTTGTCATTATTGTTTCAACCTCTGGCCAAAACGTACAATGAGGAAGGGTGTAACTAAATTTTGTGATCCTCCATAATTTTTTCAATTTTATGTCATGTGTGTGTTCTCACAGCTCACTCATTCTGTGGTTATTTATTCGTTTACTCTTAAAAGATCAAAGGATTAAAAATTTAGAGCTAGCAGTAACCTTAGAGAGCATCTATTCCAAGTCTCATTCTACAAAGAAACTGAGTCACAAATAGGTCATGTGACTTTCCCAAGATGATACAGAATGACATATGTTTCTTCACATCTTCTGCTTATCTATTAGGCAAATGACTCTTGACCTAACAACTGTGTTAATTCCCTATATATCACATATAGCAGATAATATCAGAGATATTTTCTGTAGTCAGTCAGTATTATTCCATTACATTCCAATACAAGCATATTCTATCTATCTATCTGTCTATCTATCTATCTATCTATCTATCCATATGTATCTATCTGTAAAACCATTCTGTGCATACTTCTACTTATCAGTTCTTTCTCTGGGGGTAGATAGAATCTTCCTTCATAGGTCTTTTGTAATTGACTTGAGTATTTATAATATTCAGAATAACTTCGTCATTCACAGTTACTCTAACAATATTACTGTTACTGTATACAACATTCTCTTGGTTCTGCTAATTTCACTCATTATTTCATGCATATCTTTCCCTGTTTTTCTAAAAATCAACCATCTCATCATATCTTACAGCACAGTCATATTCATCACAATCATATACCACAATTGGTTCAGTCATTTCCTAGTTAATAGGCATCCTATCAATTTCCAGTTTCTTCCTACCACAAAGAAGGCTTCCATTAATATTTTAGAACATATAGGTTCTTTTCCTTTTTCCCCGAACATCTTGGGAAACAGACTAATAGTGGTATTGCTAGGTCAAAGGGTATAGGTAGTTTAATCATTCGTTGAGCATAATTCCAGATTGATCCCCAAAATTGTTGGATCAATTCACAGTCCCACCAACAGTGTATTATAGCTATATCAAATAGTAGGGGTGACAGTGGGCATCCTTTCTTTTCTCCCTGGTCTTATTGAAAAATAACTACAATCTGTCTTCCTTACATATATTGCTGGCTCTTTATTTTGCATGCACATGCACGTGCACACACACACACACACACACACACACACACACACACACACACTCTTTACCATAGTGAGGAAAGGTCCACTTATTCCTATGCTTTCTAGTGTTTTTTTTTTAACAGAAGTAGGTATTGTATTTTGTCAAAAAGCTTTTTTCTGTATCTGTTGATATAATCACATCACTTTGTTGTTCTTTTTAAGATAATCAAAATCACTCCTATGCCCTTTGCCTTAAGTGTCTCTATATTTTCAAATGACATTAGAGTCCTAATCTTTGAATTAACCCCATTCCATTAGAAAGTAAATAGTTCATCCTTATAAAGGCCCTTATTATAAAGTGAGATTACTCATTTAACTTTATTTATTTAAAAATAAATTTTTTTCATTAATTTAAAAAAATAAAAAAGAACAAAGTAAAAAAGTACACAGCAGAGAACAAAAGAAACCCACAAGGAAGCAAAGAAAAGATGAACAACTCTCAACATAAGTAATATTATTTATCATATAGGCTTTCTCGAAATGAAAATTTATTGTTACATGTTTCAAATCCTCTCTTATAGTCTGCTGTGCACACAATGTGCTTTTTTTTCTTTCTAACTTTGTATTTAAGTTCCAATATTTAAGTTTATGATATATTTTTGTTTCTTTTCTCTATTCTGTATTTGTGTCCTGGCATTTGAGTCTAAAATAAAGTTTTGGGGAAAAAAAATTTTAAGAGAGTTCTGGGAAGATGGCAGAGTAGGTCAGAAAACTCCCAGTTCTCAATCTCCCGTCCCCCAAAAAAGAGTTAAAATAGTGCCTTAGGGTGAACAAAGTGTGGGTGGAGGTAAATAAGAACCGGGCCATAACCAGGGTCCTCCTGGGACAATTTGAGAAGATTGGAAGAAAAATCCCAGGACGAGGTTTGGTCGCTGTGAAGAGTAAGCACCTCAGAGCTAGGTACCATTTTATCAGCAAGTGGCTAGCCTCTTAAACAACAAGCCCTTGGTTGTGAGCACTTACAGGAGGTTGGAAGTTTGGCTTTGATTCCAGGCTAGAGGAGAGAACTGAAGATCTGGGGCAAAAGGCACCATTTGCCATACCCCAGGGCTAGAGGTGACTACAAATAACTAAGCTATCACCACAAAAAATGCGCAGGCCAAGGAGAAAGAATCCAACCATAAGAACATATTATAGGGATAGAGATGACTGGGGTTCATCTTCAGAGGAAGATATTGAAGTAAAAGAAAACCCCAAAGAGTAATGTCAAATAGACACCTGACCAAAAAGAATTCATAGAAGATCTGAAAAAAACTAATGACAGATATGGAGGAAAAACTAAAAAAAAAGAAAATAAGAATAATCCAAGAAAAAACAAGCAGGTTATGAAAGGAAAGTCAACCAATTAGAAAAGGAGATCCAGAATCTTAAGGAAGAAAATTACACCTTGAAAATCACAGTTGGGCAAAGTGAAGCCAGTGAAATTATAAGAGATCAAGAAATGACTAAACAAAATATGAATAATGAAAAATAGAAAAGAAAGTGAAACATTTTGTAAGAAAACAACAGATTTGGAGAATAATTCAAGAAGAGAAAATATAAAAATAATTGGACTAATTGAAAGTTACTATCAAAAAAAGAATTTTGATACAATAATACAAGAAATAATCAAAGAAAATTGTCCTGAAGCATTAGAACTACTCCCTCCACCCCCTTGCAAGGGGGGAAAGTAGAAATGGAAAAAATCCATTGATCACCACTTAAAAGAAATCCTATGAGGAAAACTCATAGGAATATCATAGTCAAATTCTGAAATTCCCAGCTCAAGGAAAAATATTAAAAGCATCAAGATTAAAACAATTTAATCATGATGGTGCCACAATTAGAATTACACAAGACCTAGCAGCAGAAACATTAAAGACCACACGTCTTGGAATACAACATATCAGAGAGCAAAAGAACTGGAGCTCCAATCAAAAATATCATACCCTGCAAAGTTAAATATCCTGAATGGAAAAAAAATGGACATTTGATAAGCCCTCAGACTTTCAAGACTTTGTTTAAAAAAATCCTGAACAAAGGCAGCTAGGTGGCACAATGAATAGAGCACTGGCCCTGGAGTCAGGAGGACCTGAGTTCAAATCCAGCCTCAGACACTTGACCCTTACTAGCTGTGTGACCTTGGGCAAGTCACTTAACCCCAATTGCCCTGCCTTCCCCCCTCCAAAAAGACCAGAAAAGGCCAAACAAAATGAACAAAAATAATCTTGAACTTAATGGAAGATTCAACATATAAGAACCACGAGAAATATAAGACACATAACAAAGACTGATAATAAAGGATCCATAAGGACAGACTGTTAAGGAAAATGGATTCTAAGATTCTTATTAATAATTGGGTAGTTTATAAGAAAAATTGAGGTAAACCTGAGGATGGTATTAATTTTAAAAGTAAAATAATTTAGGAATAACTCAAAAGGGTAATTATTTAAAATGGAAAAGGAAGAATTGATACAGAGGAATTAGATGGGGAAGAGGGCTGGTAGTTCTGGTAACCTACTTTCATTGGAAGTGGATTTGAGGGCCCAATGAGTATATATTTAGAAGAGTATAAAAGTCTTTTAAATTCAGAAGAAATAAAATGGTAGGGCATAGGGAGGGGGGAGAGGACAAGGGAGGGATCTTTAGAGGGGAGGGTGAGGGAATAGGTAAAATAGGGGTACAGAAGGGTGTTTGGATTTATGGAATAGGATAGGAAAGAGATCCTTGGAGAGGGGGTAGGCAAGTTAGAGCAGGGCAAGGTAGTGGGTAGAAGTAAAGTAGAGGAGGCAGGAGGGATAGGAAACAAGAGATATAATCACATAAAAAACAAAGATTAGGAGTAGAATAGCTTTGGGAAAGTGTATCATTTATATATGTATGCATGTATGTATATGTTTATGTACATATCTATAGCTATAGAGAAACATCTAAACTTTATTGTAGCCTTCTGGGGGGCGGCTGGGGGAAGGGGAAAAAAGAACAAAGGAAAAAGTGTACAGCAGAGAACAAAAGAAAACTCACAAGGAAGAAAAGAAAAGATGGACAATTCTCAACTAAATCAGTGTTATATATCATATAGACTTTCTTGAAATGAAAATTTATTGTTTCATATTTTGAATCCTCTCTTGTTCTGTAATACACACAACATGCTTTTTTCTTTCTAACTCTATTTAAGTCCCAATATTTAAGTTTATGATATGTTTTTGTTTCTTTTCTCTATTCTGTATTTATGTTCTGGCATTCAAGTCTAAAATAAAATTTTGGGAAAAAAAAATGTATTTTTCTTTCTCTTGAATCCTCTATTTGTATTTCAAGTTTTCTCTTTAGCTCTGGTCTTTATATCTGAAATGCTTAAAAGTCACCTATTTCATTAAAGGTCTATTTTTCCCTCTATAGCATTATGCACACTTTTTGGAATAACTTATTTTTGGCTGTAGGTCTATGCTTTTTTGCCTTTTATAATGTCATTATTCCATGTTCTCCACTACACTGTAGTGGTAGCTGCTAAATCCTGTGTAATCATGACTGTGGTTCCTCAGTGTTTGAATTCTTTCTTTCTGACTGATTTCAGTGATTTTCCTTGATCTGTATGCTCTTGATTTTGGCGATAATGTTCCTGGGACTTTTTATTCTGGAGTTTCTTGCAGGATGTAATTACTGGATGACTTAGTCCTCTTGTTCTAAAATGTTTATGTAATTTTCATTGATGCTTTCTTGAAATATTATATCCACACATTTTTTCTGGTCATGGTTTTCAACTAGATCAATGAGTCTAAAATGATTTCTTCTTGATGTGTTTTCCAGGTGAACTGTTTTTTCCCTTGAGATAACCTTACATTTTCTTTTACTTTTTCAATCTTTTGACTTTGTTTTAATATTGAGTTTGTCTTATGGAGTCATTGTTTTTTGTTTGGTCCATTTAAATTTTCAGATTTTTAAAAGGACTTATTTTACAAAAATATTTATAGCAACTCTTTTTGTGATGGGAAAGAACTGGGAATTCAGGGGATGTTCATCATTCAGAGAATGACTCAACAAGTTGTGGTATATGATTGTAATGGAATGCTATTGATCTATAAAAACTGATGAGCAGGATGATTTCAGAAAAACCTGGAAAGACTTACACATACTGATGCAGAGTAAAGTGAGCAGAATCAGGAGAACATTGTACATAGTAACAACAATATTGTATGATGGTCTACTGTGAAGGACTTAGCTAGTCTCGGAAATACAATGATCTAAGACAATTCCAAAAAACTCATGATGAAAAATGCTATCCACCTCCAGAGACAGAGCTGTTGGAATTTGAATGCAGATTGAGCATGCTTTTTTCACTTTATTTTTTCATTGGGGGTTGGGTCTTGGGTTTTTTTCATATCACGACTAATATGGAAATGCGTTTTGTATGACTGCACATATATAACATGTCAAATTGCTTACTCCTAGAGAGAGGAGAGCAGAAAGAGGGAGAAAGAGAATTTGGAACTCAAAATTTAAAAAACTGAATGTTAAAAATTATTTTTACATGTAATTGAGAAAAATAAAATATTATTTTAAAAAATTAAAAAACTCAGGGAATCTTTTACTTCCTGAAAAATTTAAACCTCTTGTGCTAAGCTATTGATTATTTTTCCAAGTCTTCTTTATAGATCTCATTTCTTTTTCACTTCACTCTTCTGTCATACTCATTTAGTTTATAATATCATTTTAAACTTTTGTTTTAGCTTTCGTATCATTTCCTCCAGGAATTCTTGTGGATGAACTTTTTTTGGAGCTTTTTTGGTAGGGGTTTTGGAGTTATTATTGTCATCTGGATCTATGTTTTGGAAACACCTGACATCAAAATAGCTTTTTATCTTTTGTTGCTGTTGTATTGACTTATTCTTGGGGATCCCAATGACAGTACTGAAGCTCTGCTTCATGCCTAAGGGTGGAATTTCTGATCCTTACTCCTCTGAGGAACAGGATCAGAGCTACCACATCTAGGTCATACTCTACCTGAGGGCCAAACTCCAGATCTCTCTACCTACAGAGACTAGGAGCCAAGCCCTCACCCTATTCTTTGTTTGGTAGTCAAGTCAGTGGTGAGGCCCTGTTCTGTACCTGAGGGGAGTCACAAATCTCCCTTACTCTGAGGATTTGAGTTAGATTTACCACTGAGCTTCTTTTCTTCATTCCAGGGATTAATTAGGGGCATCCTTCTACCTCTATGGATTAGAATCAGCATTGTAGAGCTAAAGCCCCTATACCCATTTACTGAGTCATGTAATGGTCAGGGCCTATCAGGTAATAGTGGGAGAAGCTAGGCTGAATTTCTTCATCCTATTCAACCACCTTGTCTGAACCATGAATGTTTTCTTTAAGAAAAGACTCGAGAAGATACTAGATGAAATAAGCACCAAAAATTGATTCTCTTTTTGACAAATGGGAAATGATTCATTACTAATGTAGGAGTCATTGATAAATCAGCTATTTATAGTCATAAAGTGAAGTGTTAGAGAAGTCTGAAGTGTTAGAGAAAACATAAAACATTATCACAAAGTTAAAAGAATAAATAAAAAGAGGAAAAAGACATTGTGAAAGTGAGACAAATCCAACACAACCTATTTAAACAAGTTATTGATCAGTCCATCCAGATGACAAATTAATATAAGAAAGGATATTGCTGATAATTTTAGCAACTTAATATAAAGCTGGTACCAATTTTGTCATAAAGGGGAGACCAAGCTTATTATGTAAACTAATTTATTCTGTAAAACAGGACAATTGCCAAGCAGAAAGATCTGAACAGTAAGGCTTATGCTGATTTAGAATTTTATAAAATCGTAAATTTAGAGCCAAATGGGATCTCAATGTCCATCTACTCTAACCTCTTAATTGTATAGAAGGATGATTTAGAACCAGAGTTTAAATGACTTGATCTAAGTTACAAAGGTAGTATATAGCAGATACTATATTTGAACCCAGGTCCCAAAGCTACAAATAAAGCACACTTTCCACTGAAACCTACCGCTCACTTATAAAAAAAATTTGTGGAGAAGGATATTATGAACAGTGGCACTTCATAAAGACTTTGGGAAGCAGTAGAGGAGAAAACCATTACTAAAAAAACCCACAGATATGATGAGTGACTGAACCAGACCAAGAAGAGTTTTTAGCAGAAACTAAATGATCACTTGATGGGTAAGCTGTAGGAAATAGTCTTTTGTGTTTATGGGTTGGTCTAGATTCTAAAATTCTTTTTTTTTTTTCTTTCCAAGTGTATTTTTTATTTAATAGAATTCCTTGTCAGTTTACATCTACAAAGTAGTAAAACTGAATCAGAGCATGTCAGATGGTAAGTTAGGCATATTAGTGCTGCATTAACTTTTTTTTTTCTATTTTTTTTTATTTGCTCATTTACTTTTAATTTACAAGATTCAGTTCC
>CM053586.1:103311026-103343289 GCA_028646515.1 Pseudochirops corinnae
AGTCTCCATTTGAACTATAGTCTTTCTATATCTTTCTCTGAGTTTAGGTATCTCCTTCCTTCTTGAGGCTTGTAGAGTTGTCTTTAGCTGTGCATTGTTGAGGATAGTCCAGTTTATCAAGGTTGGTCATCATATGTACGATGTGTAGATTCTAAAATTCAATGACTTTGAACTAGGTGCTCTCCAAGCTCTTTTCTGGATATAAACCCCATGATCCTAAGCCAGAACCAAAATTGTCTTAATTATCTAGATATTTTAGACAAAGGAGGGTTTGTAGGTGGGGGAAGGGGGAGAAGGGTAGAGATGGACAATGAATTATTTAGATTATTGTTTTATTTAATGCATTCAACAAATATTTATCATACACTATATACCTACATAGGTACTATTGAGGCAGAATAATGAAATCTTTGTTCTCAGGTTCTATAATTCCCTTTGTGTATCTCTAATAGTCTCACATATTCAATAGACATTTTTGAAGTGCCTTCCTTAATTTTCTAGTAAAGTGATAGCTGTACCACTGAATATTTTAGGGTAAGATTGTATTTGCCACTTCTAATTAAAGAATTGTGAGTAAGGATGCTAAGAGTTAAACTGTCAAGTGCTAAATACATTTGAAAAATTAGTTTTCAACCTGTTTTTCCATTAGCAAGTACTAGTCTGAGAATTTAAAGAAAGAGCCTTAAGCTATTTATCAAACAGTGTAATTTTTTTTTTTTAAATATATTTTAGATGTAATGTCTTTCATTAGAACCATGTTAATTTCAGGAATTTTATTCCCTGATCATGGTACACTTGGCGTCAAGTGGAAACCCTGAAAGACAAAACATGAGATTCATCTGCTTCATCTTGTCACATCCACCTCCAGTTTGCTTTAGTTTCAGATCTTCAGAAAAAATTCATTGCTTTGTTAACCTGTGTTAAGCTAAGCCAAGAATGAGGGGAGACTTTCAAGAAACAGATTTTTTTTCTTACAGAGAGAGGATTAAGTTGCCAGTTTACAAACTGTATTCTTAAAATTCTTGTGCTTTTAGTACAAAAGAAAAGAACTGTATTGAATCTTGCAGACCTCTGGGTATCAAAATGACTGACCTTCAACACATAACATTTACTTTGAATTTAAATGAAATCTTTCTCTGTGATACATAATGTAGAATAGAAGGCAATAAGCCACTATAACAATCTTTCTGCTAGCAGCAGTACTATTAATAGTCATTTAGAAATGGAAATAAATGGAAACATCTGCTATTGATTTTGAATAAAAAAAAATCCTTTTGAGGGTTTATTTTCAAATTGCTCTCATATTTTTTAATAAAAAGAATTTAGGATGTGCAAAGCACCATTTATTAAGCATAATTTTCAACCACATTTGGAATTATAGGATCTATACTAACATCCTTTGGGTACTTTAAGGATGTACACAACTTTCATCAACCCTGCTTTTCCAAAATGATCTTCCATTTGTCACCTACATGAATTATGCCATTGCTCTAGCTTGACTAATGTATTATCTAATGAGGACCATCCAATGCCAAGGTGGCTATCAGCCAGCCTCCCTGTTCCTTTCTGACAGGATTTCAGGGGCCAAGTTGTCAATCACCTTTTACCTCTGTTGAAACATGGGTGACTTCCAGTGCCTATCCTCAGTCTAAAGTCATGTTTCTACCCATCAGATCCCTTAACTTTTTTGTCCTTACCCCCTCACAACTGCCACTCAATTTTCCCTGCTTATGTGTCTCAGTGATTGAGCAAGGTCATTAATCCATAAGGGATTTAATTAGGTCAAATATAAAGTAAAGAAAGTGAGAGTATTCCTTATATTAACATTGATCATGCGTTTCATTTGGCACCTGGAGCCATCCCTTCCCCAAAACAAAAATGCTTTCTAAGTTGACATTCATGTCCATAACCACGCCACATTCTATGCCAAACCTGAGTAGTGGGATGACAGAAATTAGTAGAGTATATTTCAATATACTTTAAAAATCTACTGTTATCTGAAAAGGATGCATTTAATATTTCTGCTTTTATGTATTTATAAAGTTTTTATGACCCAGTATATAATCAATTTTTGTAGAATCTGCCATGTACTGCTGAGAAAAAGATATGTCCCTTTCTCTTCCCTTTCAATTCTCTCCAGATGTCTATCAGATTTAGCTTATCTAAGATTTATTAATCTCCTTCACTTATTTCTTATTTATTTTGGGTTACATTTATCTAATTCTGAGACGGAAAGGTTGATGCTATCTATTTCCATGTGTAAAAATTTAAATGCTATTGCATTCAGTCCATATAAGTTTAGTATTGATAGTACTTCATTATCTATGGTACCTTTTAGCATAATGTCATTTCTCTGCTAATCTCTTTTAATTAAATCTATTTTAATTTTAACTTTGTCTGAGATCATGATTAATACCCCTCCTTTTTTTTTAATATCAGTTGAAGCATAATAAATTCTACTCCATGTGTGTCTCTCCTTTTAAAATGTTTACTTTTATGTGTGTCTGGGTTTTTATCCATTCTGATCTTTCTATTATATGGGTGAGTTCATCCATTTACATTCAAAGTTTTAGATACTAATTGTGTATTTCCCTCCATCCTATTTTTCCTCATTGTTTATCCTTCTCTCTCTCCCTCTCCTTTTCTCTCTTTCTCTCTCACCTCTTTCCCTCCCCAGAAATCAAATTTAACTTCTGACCACTACTTCCCCAATCCACATACCCTTCTAAAGTCCCTCCCTTGTCCTATCTTGTTGGCCTCCTGTTTCTTAATCACATACCCTTCTAAGAGTCTCTCCTTTATCCTATCCCCTTACCCTCCTATTTCTCTGTAAGTTAAGAGGATTTTATACCCTTCTAAATGTATGTTATTCCCTCTTTAACCCAGTTCTAAAGAGAATAAGGTTCCCACACTAACCACCCTCCACCCTATTCTCCCCTCTATTGTAATAGTTCTTCCATTCACACTTCTTTTGTATGAGTTAATTTGCTCCCTTTTACCTCTCCCTACCCAATTTTATTTTTTAGGACGATATCATCATAATCAACTCAACCCCAAGCCTTCTATTTATATTCTTTTGAACTATACTGATAATGAAAACATTCTTACTTAAGAAGTAAGCAGTTTAATTTATTGAATCCCTTATGATTAGTCCTTCATGTTTACCTTCTTATGTTTCTCCTGATTTTTGAAAGTCAAATTTTCTGTTCAGCTTTGGTCTTTTTCTCAAGAATACCTGAAATTCCTTTAGTTCATTAAATATTAGTATTCTTCCCTTGCAAGATTACACTCAGCTTTGCTGGGTAGGTTATTCTTGGTTGCAAATCCAGTTACTTTGCCTTTCAGAATAATATACTACAGGTCCTCTGGGGTTTTTTTAAATGTAGAAGCTGCTGAATCTTGCATTATCCTGACTGTAGCTCCACAATATTTTAATTGTTTCTTTCTAGTTGCTTGGAATATTTTCTCTTGTCCTGGCAACTTTGCAACTTAGATATAATGTTCCTGTAAGTTTATGTTTTTGGTTAAAACTTTCAGGCAGTTATTGCTAGATTTTTTTTCAATTTCTATTTTACCATCTAGTTCTAGAACTTTGGGGAAGTTTCCCGTACTAATTTCTTGAAGTATAGTGTATAGACTCTTCTTTTTTAACCATAACTTTCAGGTAGTATGATAATTTTTACATTATCTCTCTTCAATCTGTTTATCAGACTAGTTGTTTTGCTAATGAGATGTTTCACATTCTCTTCTTTTTTCTCATTCTTTTGATTTTATCCTATTATGTCTTTACATCTTATAAAGTCATTAGCTTCTCTTTGACCAATTCTAATTTTTAAGGAGTTGTTTTCTTCTGAAAGTTTTTGACTACCTTTTTCCAATTGACTTTTTTTCATAATTTTCTTGCTTTGCTCTTATTTCTTTTTCCATTTTTCATCAATCATTCTCATTTGATTTTTTAAAGTTCTTTTTAAGCTATTCCAAGAACTCTTTTTGGGCTTGTGACTATTTTATGCTTTTTTAAAGCTTTGCAAGAAGCTGTTTTGTGTTCTTTTGAGTTTGATCCTGATCTTCTTTATCACCATGCTAGCTAGTTATTGTTGATCTTTTTCTCCTCTGTTTTTTCCTCATTTTTAATGACCTATTTCTTGTCCACTAAATTTATATTGGGATGTCTCAGGCTTTAGGTTTTTCATGTTGTTGTTTTCTGAGCTCTATCTGGGGGCTTTTGACCTCTTGGTTTTTCCAACATTCTATAATTCAAGGCCAGGTGTGGTCACTGCTCTTCCTGCTCACAACTTGGTCTGTAAGAGACTTCAAGTATACCTCTCCACCCCTGAGTCGTGATGTTCCCAGCTCTGCCGCCACTGCAAATGCTTTTGCTCCCCAGGATCTCTCAAATGGCTAGGATCATTAGCTCACCCATCTGACCTGGAACCAAAATCAGAATTCCACCATCCTGCAAGGGACCATAATCAATAGGATCTTCACCCTCTGTGATCCCATTCATTGGTATGTGCTTGCTCCTCCTCACCCAAGGCCACAGCCTAGAACCCATTTGGTTAGTGTGCCTGGGTCCAAAGTCCAACACTAGCAGAGAACACCCCATAATCTTTCACTGATCAGCTGCCCAACCCTCACACCATCTATGGCATGAAAGCTCCCAAAACTAGGACTGTGGCCCAACAGAGTTACCAAGGTTTGCCATTTGTTGACTCATTGATATGTACCCAAAAGTATCTGCATTTGAATCAGGCCAGAGAACCACCTCAGAAGGTGAGACCTTCCCTAATGTCTCCCCAAGCTGTCTTATATTGGACTACTGCTTTACCCCAATTTTATTTCTCCTACTCTAAGATTTACTTTCAGCAATTGTTTTATTTTGTGGGGGCATTTGGGAGAGCCAGGTAGTTTATTATACCATCTTCTCACAATTCCTTCCCTAAAACAATATTTTCATAAAGATGAAGAAACAAGGAGAAAATATATCAAAACTTGTGAGATTCATCCAAGGCAATACTTGGAGAAAATTTCTATATATTTAAGCATTTTCATCCCAAAAGAAGAGAAGGAGCAGATTAAAAAATTGGGCATGCAACAACAACAAACCCCTGGAAAATAATTTAAAATCCCCAACTAAACACCAAAATAGAAAAGCTGAAAACCAAAGGAGACCATAACAAAACTGAAAGTATAAAAAGAAACCCTTAGAATTAAAAAATGACACCAGAAGATGGGTTGGTTTTTTTGTCTTTTTTGGAGGGAAAAGGGAAAATTGGAGTTAAGTAACTTGCCTGAGGTCATACAGCTAGTAAGTGTTAAGTGTCTGAGGCTGAATTTGAACTCAGGTCCTCCAGACTCCAGGGCCAGTGCTTTATTCACTGCATCACTTAGCTGCCCCACCCCAAGAAGATTTTTTTTTAAAGAAAAAAAACTCAATAGATAAGCCATTAGCTAATTAACTTAGAAAAAAGAAAGAAGAAACCAAATTACCAGTGTCAAAAATGAAAAAAGTTCAATTCATATGTAATGAAGGAGAAATAAAAAGAAGAGCCATCTCATCCAACTATATGCCAATAAAGCCGACAATTAAAAATGGATGAATATTTATAAAAATATGAATTAAGCAGATTCACAGAACAGGAAATAGAATACTTAACCCTATTTTAGAAAAAGAAACTGAATAAGCCATAAATGAACTCCCAAAGGAAAAACACCTAGAATCATATGGATTTAGAAGGGTATTTAGCCACCCATTTAATGAACAACTAATTATAATACTACAAAAGCTATCCTCAAATTAGAAAAAGAAGGCATCTTCTTACCAAATTCCTCTGTGATCAAAATATGATCTTCATACCTAAACCAAGTCAAAACAAAGAAAATTGGAGACCAATATCCCTAATGAATATTGATGCAAAAAATTAAATAAAATGTCAGCAAGCATTCTACAGTGATGTATTAAGATTATGCACATTGACCAGGCTGGATTTATACTAAGAATGCAAGGCTGGTTCAATTCTAGGAAAATTTTAAGTATAATTGACCCCATTAATAACAAAAGCAACAAAAATTATATTATTTCAATAAAAGCAGAAAAAAGCTTTTGATAAAATGTACCTCTTCTTGTTTAAAAGAAAACATTTGAAAGTATAGGAATAAACAGACTTTTCCTTTAAATGACAAGTGGTAGCTATTAAAATACAAGAGCATGGGAATGTGGATACGCTAGTAGTCTTTCCAGCAAAATCAGGTTAAAACAATATTAGAAAAATATTTAGTCTGGGAATAAACAATACTCGGAAAGCCAGGAAGATTTTCATTACCTTTATTTTTACATTTAGTCTTTCCTGAATAAATGGGTAGCCTCTTCAAAAGACTACAGAGAATCAGACAAATGCAAGCCCTTTTATACTGCTTGCATTTGAATTTCCTGGATTATTCCTCCCTTCAGAACTAGGGTTGGTTCCAACTCTTCCAGAATACAATCTTTCTGACCTGCCCATTACACATTTACTCCTCCATATATTCCCTCCTCCCAAATATGGGCTAACATGTGTTCCATGATCATATAATGAGGCTCTAATTCTATGCGGGGTGTGTCAGCTAATATGTATGAGCTTAGTTAAGCATGTGTGTTAATGAAAAGTTGGTGACCATCCTTTGACCCTAGCCAGTTTGAGCCAGCTTACCCCAGGCCTCTTCCAAGGGTAAATTTACAGATTTCTTCTAGCTATATGATTGGATAGCGTCACTCTGCCCTTTCTTCCCTCATCCTGGTTTACACCTTTCTGTACATCCTGTGTAACATCTGTTTCTGGAGCATCCATTGTTCCTATAGAATCTGTGGAAACCAAACCGTTAGCATTTCTCACAACAAGAATGTCCATATCATCATTATTATTTATAGAGCTAGAAATTCTAGCTCTAACAATAAGCCAAGAAAAAAATAAATTGAAGGAGTAAATATAGGCAAATTGGAAGCAAAATTATCACTTTTTGCAGATGATATAATGGTTTACTTAGTACCTTCTAGAAAGTTAACTTAAAACCTTACTGAAACAATAATATCAAAGTTGCATTAAACCCTTACAAATCGCCAAAATTTTGTATATTGCCAACAAAATCCAGCAGTAAGAAATTGAAAGGGAAATTCCATTGAAAATATACTCAGTATAAAATACTTAGAGCCTACCTGCATACACTCATATACGAGCTGTATGAACACAATTACAAAACAGTCTACAAAAAGATAGACATAAACAATTAGAAAAGTATTCATTAAGTATTTTCAGATCCTATACATGATTGCACGCCACCATGGGGGGGGAGAAGGGAGGGGAGAAAATCTGAAACTCAAGGGATTGTGGAACTGAATCTTGTAAATTAAAAGTAAATAAACAAGTCATTTAGAAAAAAAAGAAAAAAGAAAAGTATTCATTGCTCATCAGCAAGCTGAAACAATATAATAAAAATCACAATGCTACTTAAATTAATTTATTTATTCAGTGTCATATCAATCAATCTATCAAAGGGTGAGTTTATAGACCTGAAAATAAAGTAACAAAATTTATTTGGAGGATCCAACAGTCAATAATATCAAGGAAATTAATGAAAAAAAGTGGGAAAGAAGGAGGCTTAGCACTACCAGATCCCAAACTATACTACAAAGCCATACTTGTCAAAACAATTTAGTACTGGGTAAGAAAAGAGAGGCTGAGCAATGAAACAGATTAAGCATTCAATATACAGAAGCAAATGAGCACAGAAACCTAGTGCTTGATTAAACCCAAGGATCTCAACTATTGGAGCAAGAACTCACTATTTGATAAAAACTGTTGGGAAACTTTAAAAACAGTCTGGCAGAAACTAAGCATAGAGCAACATCTCACAATGTATACCAAGATAAATATCAGATGGGTATACAATTTAGACACAGAGGATGATATCATAAGCAAATTAGAGGAGCATGGGAGAAATTGCTTGTCCTGTCAATAGATAGGGGAAGAATTCGTGACCAAAACAAGAAATAAAATGATTCATAGGAGTTTGAGTTCTTAAAGTTAAAAAGAATTTGCATAAATCAACTATGCACCTAAAATTATTAAAGAAACTGGAAACTGGGGAAAATCTTTGTAGTGTTTCTGATAAATTCTCATTTTATTGGGGTGGTTAGGTGGTGCAGTGAATAGAGCACCAGCCCTGGAGTCAGGAGGACATAAGTTCAAATCTGTCCTGAGACACTTAACACTTACTAGCCATGTGACCTTGGGCAAGTCACAACCCCAATTGCCCTCTATTCTCCTCTCCAGAAAGCAAAAAAAAAAATTCTTATTTTATAATATTTATGAAACTGATTAAAATGTCTAAGAATAAGAGCCTTTGACAGTCAAATGATATGAATAAATGGTCTTCAGAGGAAGAAATCCAAATTACCAATAGCTATATGAAAAAAATGCACTAAATTGTTTACAGAAAATGCAGACTAAAACAACACTTCCCATTTATCAGATTTACAATGTTGACAGTAAAGGGAAACAACATATGTAGGAGATTCAATGGAAGGAGAAGTACTTTAATGCATTTCTGGTGCAGCTATGAATTGCTCCAAACATTTGGAAAGCAATTTGTAATGATGCTCCAAAATGTACTGAACTGTGTTTATCCTTTGTTACCTATTGTAACTAGGTCTATACTTCCAAAGAGATCAGACAAAGATGAAAAAGAATGCATATTAACATAAATATTCATAGTAGCTCCTTTGTGGTGTCAAAGAATTAGAAAATGAGGAGGTGCCCATCAACTGGGGAAATGTTTGAACAAGTTATGGTATATAAAGATTTATGGAATATTCATATGCTGAAAGAAGTGATGAAGAGAATGGTATCAGGGGAAAAAAGAAAAAATTGGAGATCTCAGAAGAACTGATGGAAAATGAAGTGAGCAGAACCAGGAGAACAATTTGTACAACAACAAGAAGAAGGTAGAGATAAACACTCTGAAAACCTTAGGAATTCTGATCAGCATGGTGACCAAACACAAATCCAAAGGACTCAGGATGAAACAAGCTATCCCTCTCCAGATGGAAAGCTGATAGACTCAGAATTCAAACTAAAGCACGTTGTTTCCTTCTCTTCCTTCCTTTGTTTTTTTTTTTTTTTTTTTGGACACGGCTAATGTGGGAATTTGTTTTGCTTAACTATACATATTTGTAACAGGGTTTTCTCCCCTCTTGCTTTCTCAATGGATTGGGGAATGGGGGCAGTGAATTAGAAACTGAAAATAAAACTGAATTTTAAAAATAAATACAAATATAAGAGTCAAGAAAAAAAGAGAACAATTAGAAAGGACTTGGGCAAGCTGTTTACATTCTAATGGGAGGGAGTATTAAAAAGTTTCTTTCCAGATCTTAATGGTAAAGTTGTCATAGAGAGAAGTAAATTGAGACAGAAGCCCTCTAAATAGGTTTATGTTTCAAAGATATTGTAAGAAAAAAAAAAGAATGGGAGGAGCAGGATATTGAGGGAAATAAAGATCAGAGAACTTGTTAACATAGAGTATCTGGATGTTCAAATAGAACCATTTCAAAACAGGGAAGGAGTTGGGGGAATGTTCATCACTTGAACTTTGCTTTCATTTAATCTAGTGAAAAGAGGACAGAACACATAACAATGAGTTTGATATAAAAATACATTCAACTCAACAATATAGCAATGGGAAGGGGGGAAAGAAAGAACATAAAAGAGAAAGTAGGTTCATGGACTGATTAGTCATAAACCAGTTGTTCTCAACCTTCCTAATGCTGCTACCCTTTAATACTCATATGTGGACGTATCTGCATGTGGCCGGACCCTCCTGGAGATTGATAGAGAAGCAGTGTCTTGGTTCCTAAGACCATCAGAAATGTGTATTTTCCAACGGTCTTAGGCGACCTCTGTGAAAGGGTTGTTCTACCCTCAGAGGAGTCGAGTCACAACCCACAGGTTGAGAGCCGCTATCATAAACAAAAATAAGAGCAGCAACAAACCCAAACTCTATACTTGAAGAAGGGATAGTGAAGAGGTTAAAAAGAAAATAAAAAGATAATACCTTTGGAAAAAATAGGGAGTGAGAAGTATAGAGAAGAAAAAGTATATGAGAACAAAATGAATAGAGAAAAAAAAACCAGTTAGCTATCATAACTCTGAATGTAAGTTGGATGAATGTATCCATAAAATGGAAGAAGTTAGTAGAATGAATTAGAAAGCAAAATTCAATGTGCTGTTTATAAGAAATACACTTGAAAGATCAAAAACTCACTTGGAGTTAAAATAAAATGTTGGAGCCAGATAAAGAAAAGCGAGGTTAATAATTATGATTTCTGAAAAGGCAACATCAAAGAAGTTACTTTTTGATGAAAGGTAACAAAGACAGTGAATTGATTTCAGTACTTAACAAATATACACCCAATGCTGTAGCTTCTAAAACCTTAAAGAAAAAAATGAATTACAAGGAAAATAGACCATGAAACTACAATAATGAAAGATTTCAATTTATTCCCATCAACCCGAGATACAACTAACTGAAAACTTAAAAAAGAAAGAAGTTAAGGACCCGAATAAAATTTTAGAAAGTATAGAAATTATAGATCTCAGGCAATAATTGAATGGAAATAGAAAGGAGTATATATATGTGGGTCTGTATGTATATATATATATATATATATTATATATATACATATATATACGTATGTATACATATACACACACTCACAATTCTAAATCCTAGCATTTGGGCTAACTTCACCCACACATGTGATCATCTGTATGATCTTTAGCTGTGGACAGCTCTTCAAAAGTGCTAATATTTCCTTACTTAGAAATGTTTGAATTTGCATGGGAACGTAAAAGGGAATTCTGCATGCGTTAGGGGAAGAAGTAGTCAACTTTGACTGGAATTTAAAAGAAGTTAAGCTAAAGAAAAAATAAATCAGCCTTCAGATGGCATGCTTATTTGAATGGATTTGCTATTCAACAAGAAGAAACGAGCATGCTTAGGGATGTCTGATAGAAAATAATAGAGATATGCCAGGAGGTTTATGCCAGGAGTTATTTTGGCAAAGTAATACTTTCCTGCATCAATATCTTGAGATAGGATGGGCTGTGAATAGGTAGAAACAATTAAAAGTTATAAAGAGGCAATCTCAGAGAAAAATAATGGAATTTTTTAAGGAAGCTTACAAGTTTCTCTAGGGGATCCAATGAGGAGTTGTTCTCTCTATTTTTAAATTTTATTTTTATATCAACTTAATAATCATCAATGAAAACTCTAAAGGGCTATATAAGAAATTAATATTTCATCTTTACTATTGAATATTACCATTGTTCATGTGGATTTGCCCTTTCTCTGCAGCTTGCCATTTTAGAGAGATGCCTTGGCCACTGAGAATATGTATCACAGGCATGATTTCCGACCAGATTTGAGGCTTGTAACTGAAAGCCAGAAATAAATCATACAGCAATAGATAGTATTTCCTTACAAAGCAGATTTGATGGCAAAGAAGGAGCACATGGTATTTTCATTCATTTGCTAGACAAATATTGACTGTGTAGCCACAGTGCAAGAGGCATTGTGCTAAATACTATGTAAGAGCTAAAGAAATGTAAGACATTTTCCCCAAGAGTCAGGAAATTTTAATCTAGTTTAGGGAGATAGGACACATACACAAATATTTAGAATACAAGGCAATTGATAACAAATTTCTTGAGGCAAGTAGATGGATATGCCCCCTTCTCTCCTCTGACACTTAGACTTGGAGTCAGGAAGCCTGTGGTCAAAACCTTCCTCGGATATTTGCTAGCTGTGTGAGCCTGGACAGGTCATTTACCCTCTCTCAGCCTCAGTTTTCTCATCTGTAGAATGGACATAACCATAGCACCTATAAAGGATTGTTATAAGGATCCAGTGAGATAATAAAATAAATCCTAGATAATCAAGCAAAATCCTTTGCAAATCACAAAGTGCTATATAAATGCTAGATAGTAGCTACAGCAATAATAGTAGTAGTAGTGATGGTAGTAGTAGTAATAGTAGTATGTGATTAGTAATAGTAATTCTGAAGGAGGCGGCAGAAGAGAAACAATAAAGGAGGTAGTCATCTTTAAGTCACATTATAAAACTTCTTGGTTACAGTCCTACTTTATGAATTCCTCATGTGACATACCATGGCAATAATGGGGCAGTATATTTAAACCATCACAGCTAAGAGAGGAAATAAAGATGAGATGAGAGATACCATTATTAAACAACAACAAAAAGAAAAGTAGCTCCTATAAATTTTCAACATGGTCTTACTAAATGCACTATAATGCACTATTTGCCCGATGCCGGGCAAAGGTCCATGTCTTTTCTCCTGGATAAATGCTGCCTTGGGAGCAAAACCAAGATTCACTATCTGAAGCACTTACTTTGAACAATACTTCCATTAGTGGAGCTATGACTGTATTTAAGTGGCTTCCTTCCCCTATGTATTGCCACTAGGTTTAATAGCTTTAGATCTTTTCTAACAGAAAAAGCAACTTTCAAAAGCAAAGGTTTCCTTGAACTTTATGTTTTGCCAAATAGAAACTCTTATGTGTGTTTGTGTCTTCCCACTGTTTCTTATCCTCTAAGGGTGAAGAGAACAAAGTTTCTCATCAGGGGAGTGTGATGTCAGATCGTACTCAGGGTGAGTTCTTGGGTCTTGCTCCACATATACAGAGGGAGGTCATCATTAGCCCTTGGATTTTCTTTTAGAGTATGAAGATGCTTTTCTTTCATATCAATGCCTGTCTTATCCACATCCAAGAAATGACCTCTTAAGACCATCGATGCTGCTTTATTTTAATGTCTCTGAGATGTTTCTCACCATTACCTTCAAAGTTTTATTTACTCTACCCTCTTCATGAGGGATGTGCTGGGAAATTCTTAACAATTGACTCTCCAGGGGGGAAAATGAGCTCCCAATACATTTAGATTTAATCAGCATGATTAACATTTTCTCATCACTTTCTCAAGTCTATAAAATGAGCAAAACAATAAATAAAGCTCCAATATATCAACTGCTAATTTCTGAGATGTAAGTGCTCACACTAAAAATCTAACAATCAGTTCTCTGAGATGGTGTGAGGCAGGTTCAGGATACCACTGCCCTTCATTCTGGGGAGCAAAGTCCTTATTTCAAGTTTTCCAGCTTTATTCTGTAAAGAAAGAGATAGGAAATGAATTCTTTTAGTTTGTATGATGTACCCCAGAAAAAGCAAATTCCAGATATTGAACTCTAACGTGTGGATGATAATTCTGTTCTTACTGCAGAAATAGACCAGACTTTTATGTTACCAAAAAGCTATCTAAAATATTCTTATCCAATCTTACCAATTTTCTCCATTTCTTCCTATTCCTAAAGATTTATTGTTATCACTCTATCTCATCACTCTGTGTGTGTGTGTGTGTGTGTGTAGTATATGTGTATATATGTATGTGTGTGTGTGTGTGTGTGTGTATAAAACTGAATTTTGTATAGGGCACATTGAGGGTACCAGTATTCTTTTAATCAACCAGGCTCACAATTTAGGAGTTATCTCCTTCTCCACAATTCTCATTCACCCATCATATCTAATGTGTTGCCAAGGCTTATCAATTTTACATTTGTAGCATTTGTTGCATATGCCCCCTTCTTTCCTCTGACACTGCATGCCCTCATCATCTCAGTCCAATGTCTGGACTATTGCAGTGGCCTTTCTCTTGATCTCCCTGACTGTCCTCTCTCCCTACTTCAGTCAACCCTCCATTTAGCTGTCAATTGGGTCCTCCCAAAGTACAGATCTTGCTTGCAATGTTATCCTCTACACAATTTAACAAACTCCAATTGCTTGCTATTACCTATGGCATCAAATACGAAACCTGTTTGGCATTCCTGATCCCCTCCTACCTTTCCAGTCTTCTTACACTGTACTACCCACTATGTACTCTGCCATCCAGTGACACTGACTGACCTTCTTGCTCTTCCTAGTTCAAGACACTCCATCTCTTACTTCTGTGCATTTTCACTGGCTGTGCCTTATGCCTGAAATATCCTCCCTCCTTGTCTCTACCTCCTACCTTCCCTGAATTCCTTCAGATCCCAGCTAAAATCTCATCTTACATGAGAAGCTTTTCTTTATCCCTCTTAATGCTAGTTCCTTCCCTCTATTGATTACCTCCATTTTATCTTGCATATACCTTGCTCGTACATATTATTTTATGTTTTCTTCCTCATTAGACTGTGAGCTCCTTGACAGCAGGAACTGTCTTTTGCCTTTCTTTGCATTGCCAGTACTCAGCATAGTTCCTGACATGTAGTAGGCACTTAATAAATGCTTGTTGAATGATCAATCTCATCTGATTTTATCTATGGTGGGGCAGTCCCCCATTACAACCTATCTGAGGCTGTTCATCCTGAACCATCACAAAGGAACAAAGTAGTAGAACAAAGTAGAAGGAAGAAAAAATACCAGTGAATTGTATAAAACTTGCCATTGTCCCATGTTATTAGAGGCCTAAACTTCAACTATCTTTCAAAATCTTCTTTAATATTGATGCCCTTTGTTCTGAAGAGATTTCTTAACAAATACTTCACAACCTTTTCTCCATAAAGTATATTTCTACAGATCACAAGAGTAGCTCACATTATAAAGTTATTTATCTTTATGTCTCACTTGATCTTTGCAACAACGCTGGGAGATAGATTTTATTATCCCATTTTACAGAGGAAGAAATAGGTATAGAGAGGTCAAGGAGTTTTCCCAGGAGCACATAACTAGTGTTTGAGGAAGAATTTGAACTCAGTTCTTCCTGCTCTGTACCATCTAGCTGCAAAACTGCCTAATATCATTATTACTGATAATGTTTCTTGCTACTTTTGTATTTTACCAGTTGTTGACAGAAAGAAAGGATCCGTACTTTAAGTTTATTACCTTGGAACAGCATCGTCCATTCTCTTTGGTCTGGATTTGACTGAACTTTGGCACTGGAAGCACAAATTAAAAAAAGAGCAATTAAAAGAGGAGAAAGGAGGGAGAATTGGAACAAGATAGCTGAGTGAGAAGTAGTAGCTAAGCTCTTCCATCTCATTAGAGTATCAAGTAATGTGCCAAACAGAATAAACATATGATAACAAAGAAAAAAAAAGCAGCTAGGAAAAATATAGAAAATTGACTTCAAATCACTCTTGGAATGTCAAGCAAGGCAGTTAATCATGTAGAACGTATCTCTCGAAATGATCAGTGAGAATTTATAAGAAACTCTAGAATGATTTAAAGAAATAAATATAATCATTAAAAGCAGAAATCCCGACATTTCAAAGATACCTGTGGAGACTCAGACTGTCCACTACTCTGTCCGTATGACAGCCCATTTTCTTTTTAAACTGTTCATTTCTTTGGTACTTCTATCTGCCACCCTTGATTTTGCCATGTGACCAGCCTATCTTTTCTTCCTCTCATAGAATTCATTTATTTCCTTTACTCTTGTTCTTCTTTCAAATTCCTCATTGGATCATTTCCTCATTCCTTTCTAGATCCCACTCTTGACCTTCAGGGATTTCCTCCTCCACTAAGCTCCACCAGTCTTCTCACTCTGAAACTGCCATCACCATCATGCTCTGGAAGCCTTCTCACACTCTCAGGAGGGACCTTGTCGTGAAAGAATATTTCAGAAATCTTGTCATTGCTGAATAAAGTTATAGCTCAAAATACATCTCTCTAGACCAGAATACATCTCTGAAATGTTTCCTTTTACTGTACAAGAAAAAGTATTTTAAGAGCTTTCTCTGTGCCAGACACTGTGCCAGGGTACAAATATGAAAGAGAGATAGAAATACACCTTTCCTTTTGCCTTCTAAGCACTTCTCTGTTCCTCCACCAGGTTGGACCAGGTAAATTTCACAAACCAATGTCTTCTCAGTTCATTTCTAGTTCATCTTAGTACTCTCAGTGAATCTAAAGAATCAATAGATACCTAAATTTTTCTATTATTTTTAATCAAGAAGTTCCTCACGGACAAGTCTGGTATTACTCAGGGCTACTTCCCAGGCCTATTCATGTAGCTGGGTTCATCTGGGGGACAGCTAAGTCCTATCCTGGTGTTTCCTAACATATGTTGGGGAGAAAGATCAATGGACCAACTAACAAGCATTTATTTAAAAGGAACCAAGTTCCGTAGTGGATAGAGTGCTGAACTTGAACTCAGAAAGACCTGAGTTCAAATCCACCTCCAAATACTTAATAGCTATGTGATCCTGCGCAAATCATTTAATCTCTTGGTCCTGGTTTCCTAATGTATAAAATGGTCATAATCGTAACTACTTCATAGAGTTCTTATAAGGATCAAATGTGATTAAAACATGTAAATTGCTTGGCAAGCTATAAAGTACTATATAAATGCTAGATATTTATTTAGTACCTTCTTTGTATCGGGCACTAAGGTAGCCACAATTAAAACTCCTGTCTTTTGACTCTAAGTCCAGAACACTATCCAGTATACCACCCAGCCACCTCAAATAGCAGATGATACTTGAACTAAGCCATGAAAGGATTTGGGATTCCAAGAGGTAGTAGTAAGGAGGAAGACTATGACAGGTGTGAGAGACAGCTTGTGAAAGGAAAGAGATGGAATGTCATATACAGTAAAGAACAAGTAATTCAGTTGGCTAGAGCACAGATTGTGTGTGAGTTGATATGGTGTGAAATGTGTCCAAAAACATAATTTGGAGTCGTAGTATAGAGGGTTTTGAATGTCAAAGAGAGGATTTTCTGTTTTACCATAAAGGCAATAGGTAGGTCAGGGTACTTTTTCATGAACAGAGAAGAGACATGATCAGATCTGTACTTTAGGGATATTATTTTGATAGCTGTATCTACTATAGATTAGCAAAGAACAGAGACTGGTTGGAGGGAACCCAATTAGAAAGCTATTACAACAATCCACATAAGAGGTGATGAGGGCCTAAAATACAGTAGTGGCCATGTATGTTGAAAGAATAAGATAGATGAAAAGATGTTGTAGATATAGAAGTGTCAAGACTTGGAAAATGATTGGATATGAGGGAGCGAAAGGGAAAGTAAAGAATCAAGAATAATTCCAAGGTTACTAAGCTGTTTGATTGGCACAGTAGTAGAATTATCAATAGACAGTGGGAAGTTAGGGTGAAAAGCAGTTCAGGAAGCAGGATAATTTTCTATTTTGGACATGTTTTTGAGATGCTTATGGCACATCCAAGTGGATAGGTCTGGCAGGCATCTGGTGATTTGGGAGTAATCTTCATAGAAGTTATAATTTAACCCGGAGATGCTGAGATTTCTGGGAGAGCATAGAGAGAGAAAAAAAGAGAATCATAGGATTTCAGATTTGGAAGAAATCTCAGTAGCCACCATATAGTTCCACCCATAATGGAAAAAAAAAAAAAAGAATTTCCACTGCCACCCAATGAGTGATCATCTTGTGCTTTTTTTTGAAGACTTGCTTAAGGAGGAATGCATTAAGGAATGTAAAGGGAACAAGCAATTAATTGAGCACCTATTAGGTGCCAGGCACTGTGCTGTGCACTTTACAGATATCTCATGTGATCCTTACAACCCTGGAAGGTAAATGCTATTATTATTCCCATTTCACAGCTGAGCAGATAGAGAGTAAGCACCTTGCTCAGAATCACATAGCTAGTAATTGTCTGATGCTGGTTTAAACTCAGGTCTTCTGACTCCAGGCCCAATATTTTATCTATTGTGTTCTTTATCTCCTTGGCAGTCCATTCCACTTTTGGGTAGCTCTGATAGTTGGGAAGCTTTTCTTTGCATTAATCCTGAATCTACTTTTTAGCATCTTCTATCCACTGTTCCTAGTTTTGCCCTTTAGAGTCAAATGGAGTGAGACTAAACCCCATTCAATATGAAAGCCTTTCAAGTATTTTAAGGCAGTTATCATGTATATCCCCCAATAATGGAAGCAAAATATTTCTCTGGGGCATATTCATGCATACAGAGGTGGACCATGAATGATTATTATTATAATATATTATATATATGTATATATATAATATATTATATTCAAGGAATTTCCAGGGGAAAGAGGATGGACCATAGTGTTCATTGTTGTAGAATGGCCAAAAGAATAAAGACTGAGAAGAGTCCATTGGATTTAGCAGTAATAAGAATATTGGTAAGTTTGATGAGAACAACTTCAGTTGAGTGGCAGGCTCAAACTACCAAGTAAGAGAGATATGAGGAAAGGAAATAAGAAGTGAATACCTTTTTCTTAGAATTTATCAGTGAAAAGGAAGACATCTGATATCTGAGGGGATTGGCAGCATCAAATAAACACTTAAAAAAAAGAATAAGGGAGTTCTGGGTACGTTGGTAACAACAGGGAAAGAACCAGTGGATAAAGAAATTTTGAAAATTATAAAGAAAGGGAACGATTACTACTAGAACAAGATCCTAGAAGAGACAGGAAGGGGTGGAATGAACAGCACAATTAGAGGGACTGACTTGGGCAAAGTGAAGAACCATCTTTTTATCAAAGACTGGATCAAAGGAAGAAAGAATGGGATATGCTACTAAAGGTACTTCAAGCACAACATTGAGGGGGGAAAAGGAGCTTATGACATACGTCCTTCATTTTCTCAGGATATTATGAGGTAAGTACTAAAAGAGTGAGGGAAAGGAGTGGCTAGGTAACTTCAAGAGAGAAAAGAAGCTTTGGGACCAACATAATTGTGAATGCCAAAGGAAGTTCAATAGGGAAGATAAAAAGGCTTCCAGGAAGTAGTTAGGGCTGAGTTGAGGTTAGAAATCATAAGTATGTAATGGAGTCAGTCGACATGAGAGAACAAGTTCTTTCAGCAGTGTTTAAAGGATATAGATAAGCATCAAATCACTATCCTGGAATTGTAGATTTTAAGAGTCTTATAAATCTTAATTCACAATATTGATGTGATTTTTAAAAAATTCAAGACAACTATCTGTATATTATATGTATGTGTGTTCTACCTTATGAAAACAGCATACCTAAACCTGAATTTACAAGAGATGAATTGATAATATAATAGAAGCATTCCTTATTTTACTGTAGGCTGCCTTTGAAGTAAGAGTCATTAACCTGAGTTGTATAAATTTTTAGAAAAAAATTGATAACTATTTTCAGTATAATTGGGGTTTTTTGTAATCACAAGTATTTTATTTTATTCATTTAAAAACATCATTCTGAGAAGAGGCCTACAAACTTCACTAGCCTGCCAAAGGGGTCCATGGTATGCGCGCGCGCACACACACACACACACGCACACACACACACAGAGATTGTGAACTGCCTTAAGGAGGGTGCTCTCAGAAAACACTTAAAATGTAAAATGACTTGAATAAACACTGCTTCATACACTTTTCTAAGCATATATCTTTTGAACAAAGCAAGGCACTACAAAAACAAATGAAAACATCATTGCTTAAATAGAGTTCATCAGAGCCCCATTCCCTTAACTACTCCTCCAGCTTTTTGGCCCTGGAACTTTCGCCTGTGCCAAGAATATTCCCTCCTGGATGTGATTTAGGATGACAAGATCTCTTTGCCTAAGGATATGTCTAAGAGGCAGTCTTGTAGTCACTATGTAAAATCAAGACAGCAATTATATCAGCAAGGGTCAATGATGTGTTTGCAGAACGCTTTGGGTTCCTTTTATAAAAAGGTACTATACAAATCCTCTGAAAGGACTGAGAGGCTAATTGTGGTCCTGTGATCATGGAAACTCATGTCACATAGGAGAATACTAGATGAGTGTTTAGGACAAAGGCATTCATAGTAGAACTCAGTGCAATTCAGACCCAAGGTAAAGGGGTCTTATGTCAGAAGTAGCATTGTTAGTAGCCAGATCCCCATAGAGGCTGTTTAATTAATTCTTTCCTTTGAGGAAAAATGCCAATGACACTTCATTGTTTTGATGAGGAAGCCACAATTGGAGGGACTTTCAATGTTTGTGTGGGAAATCACAGAATACATCTCCCTTCTTTGTGAGAAGAACTTGAATCTCTCTGGAATAATAGCATGGTTTTCCAGATATGTCCTTGTGTTTCACTCCTAGTATGTTTTCACATTGTCTCTCCACGTATATATCAGTTGTAGGTTCATAGTTTAGGCAGCTATTTCTTCTACTTACAGATTCTGAATTTCCTGTAAGTGCAAATTAATTATAAACAATTAATGAAAAATATTTCATTCAAAACCACATGACTCCCATTACAAAGAGAGGATGGATTCTGAATTGTAAGTTATGCTGTAGGGTTGACACATGGACATAGTACATTCCTGGAACTCAAATCCTTTGTGAATTTTATACTTTACTTCTTATTTATAGTAGTAAAAATTTTTATTAGTAGTGATCACATCACAAATGGTTGAAGGACAATGGTTTCCTATCATCGTTTTTACTTAAAATAATATTGGGGAATAGTAAAAACAAAAAAGGTAGTTTAAGAAACACACATACACATGTATTCAATACTTAAACCTATTTTTTTCCCTTAGTCCACCCATGCTAAGATAAATGAAGACCATTCACTAATATCTCACTCCTTTCCAGGCTGCATTCCAGACTCTCTCTAGCATGCCCCAGAAACCTCTTCATCCTGGAAGCTCACCTTAGCCCTGAATTCACACGCTGCTTCTCTTTCTGATTGTATGGCTCTTTCAGGAATCTTCACCGGGGGGAGAGGGAGAAGGAAAGACCAGCCATGTCTTATTCCTTTATAGACTGAGCTCTGAGCTTTCTCTATCATGTGCCCTCATTGGATACCTTCATCTAAGCCTAGCCTTTTAAACTTCCTTTTATGTGCTGTCCTCCTCTATTAGAATGAAAGCTTCTTGATGTTGAGGATTGTCTTTCTGCTTGTGTTTGTGTTCTCTTCTCTTAGATAATCACTGGCACATAGTGAGCACTTCATAAATGTTTGTTGTTGTTTTTGTCGACCTTGCCACTTTACTGACCTTCAAGGTAGAACATATTTTGTGTTTCCTTTTCTGGTAATGGTGATGATGCTTTATGTTGCCCCAGTCAACATGAAGTTTGTATATTAAAAACTTTCTATAACCCTGTGGTTCTCTTTCATGAAAAATATAGAAATCATTTTTTAAAAGTCATTTAATATGAACCCTAAATGAAAAAAGAAGATATTTCTAGACATAGCAAACATGTCATCATAATAACATTTAACTTGTTCGTGTAAAGATCATGTGCTATTTCTTTATTTCTAATGATGGATGCCAAGGAAGAGACACAATTACATTGTACTTGAGACTTTATGTATTAACATGATACCAGTACATAGCCTCTCATTTAAAAAAAAAATCTTAAAACATCTCTTTCCTATTTGTCACTTTTCATTTTCTTCTCTCTTTATTTAAGACAGAATCACAGGTTTTCAGAGTGAAATAGACCCTAGGAACCATTTGGTCCAACTGATAACCCCCCCAAAAGTATCCCTAATACCGACTACCTTTTAAGTAGATTCATTCCACATTTAGACAGCTATGATTGTAAGGAAGGTTTCCCAGATATCAAACCTAAATCCGTCTTTTTGCAGCTTCCACCCTTTCATAATGTTAATGGGATTTAAGATCTTCCTCACCCATTAATAGGCCTCGTGGAGTCCATTCAGGGAAGTTTGCTTATAGGAAGATTTTCACACCTTTTGTTAATTTCTAATTAGGCACTGAGTCATGAGGATTGTAATACCCTCTGGCCCATATATATATATATATATTATATATATACACCCTTAGGTTAGTATTTTGCTTTGGGATTCACTCATTGGAAGAATGTTCCTGTAATTTGATCACAGACTACCTCTGAGTGGCCAGTAAAGACCCACCCCACTTTGAAAAACTCAAATGTTGTCTGGTATTTGTATCTGTATTTGCCTTGGTCAGACAGTTGCATCTCTCTGTTGATCTGGGATAATTTCTCAAACAGTTAGAAGCCCTGTCTGTTGGTCCTTATTTCTGTGCTTGTATTTTCTCTATTTTCTTTGTTTGGATTTTCTCTGAAGTTCAGAGTGCTGATTTTCCCCCTGAACCACTGAATGTAATTTAAGAGCTTGTTGACCCCTTGAACAGTTATCTTTCCTTGCAAAGCAGATCTAAGAACCTGTGCTAGTAGCTAACCTGGGTATGCCAGTGTGGTTGCCACTACACCTTTGCTCCTGGTTCTGCTCTCCTGGATCAACAAGAACAAGCCTAATCCCTTTAGTACATGACAACCTTTCAAAAACTTAACTACAGCAAACATATCTCCTTGGAATCTTCCCTTTTCAGGTTAAACATGCTCAGTTCCTTAAAACAATCCTTATATGGTGAGGATTCAAAGCTTGGTTTCTTTCCATTGGACAATCTAGTTTGTTGATATTGTTCCTAAACTGAGGCTCTTGGAACTTAATCCAATACACCAGCTATGTTCTGACCAGGACAGAGCACAGAGGGACTATCAGCTCCTTACTTCTGGCAGCTGTACTTCTATGAGTGGCAGTTCAACGTTGCATTAACTTTTTTCTAGGTTTCCATATTACATTGTTGGTCCATATTCAGCTCATAATCTTCTATAACTCTCAGAATTTTTTTTCAGAAAAATTGCCATAAAATCATACCACAGTCATCTGGTACTTATGGTGCTGGGTTTCCCCTGTCTTTTTAGGTAAACAATCATTAATATAACAAAGCATATAAAAATTGTAAAGGTTAAATATGAATAGCAGAATTAGAGTTTTAATGATTTCAATTAAGTAATCAATAATCAACCAACAAGCCATTTACTGTGTGTTTGGTACAATGAAGTCTTCTAGTAGGGAAGGAAATCATATAGATAATGCAAAGGGGCATGACATGAGAAGGAAGACAAACAAATCATTTTTATATGTGATTCACATGGACTGCTCCAAAGTTAATGAGCTAAAGGGGCATGGTCTGAAAATTTTAAAAAATATTTTGTTCAAAAAGAAAATTGACCATAGCCAACTCTCTAAGACTACGGGTTAAAGAAGAGTAGAGTTCTCCATACAGATGAAGTCTCATGTTAACAACAACAACAAAAGAGTAAACCATTACTTCCACATGGCACTTTTACAATACGTGCATAGGTGTATGGTAAGCTACTTAAGCACTCATTTCTGGTTCTAAATTTCCTTACATATAAAACAAGAGGACCAGATTAAATTATCTCTGAGGTAAAAAAAAAAAATCTAAAGACTAAGTAGAAGCCATGTCATATAAAAATCTTATATACACAAAAATATATTCGATTAAAGTTTTTAAAGACTTAGTTAAATTTCGTTTAAATTCAGTGCAATATTTCTAATGAATGTTTAAAAAGGCTAGTAAGTATTATATTAGTATTATACAGAAACTTGACAAAAGATAATGACTCTTATCTCTTAATCAGAAGAGATGATCTTTAAGATGGGTACTGTGGCAGATACTTCTTAGTATGCCCTGCAAAACCTAGCACAGTGCTAGACCATTAAATGGTGATGTTGTCACATCTCTAACTATGATCCAGCATGTCTTCAAAACACAAAATAGCAATCATATTATTCTGTTAAAGTATACTGCTTCCACTAAACATGAGGCAAAAATTCTTCACATATTATCCCAACCTATCCCTATTCCATGACATAAATGTGCCCAGATTCTCAAATCGCATAATCTCATAAACATTTGCATAGCCACAGGTGCAGGAGGTACTACAATGATCATACATACCTCTAGTTGCCTTTCTAAGAATGTCAGTTAATCAAGGCAAACAAACACAGAAATAAAAGGAAATTGGGGGACAGCCCAGGGTAGCTAGGTGGCACAGTGGATAGAACACTGGGTTTGAAATCAGGAAAACTCATCTTTATGAGTCTTCCTTTGTTATATCCAGCACATGTACTTGAGACACAAAGATTAATTAAGTCATAAGTATAGTGAGACTTTAGTTACACCATGAATATGTCTTCAGGTAGTAGCACACCAGAATGACCTTGAATGGAAGAGAATTTCTTCCATATTTAAAGGCTACCTGAGAAGGAAATTAAATGGTTTTCTTTGTAACATTATAGTGTCTAATGTACACTCTAAGAGATTCTTGACATTTTTAGCATCATGCACCTCTTTGGCATTTTGGTGAAATTCTATGGACCCCTTCTTAGAATAATGCTTTAAAATACATAAAATAAAATACATAGGCTTACAAAGGAAACCAATTATATTGAAATAATTCTTTTTTAAAAATTACAGTAAAGTAATACATCGGCTGGTGAATCTGATAACAACAATAATTTCAAAGTAGTGATTAGTATAAATGATATTTTAAGATATCTGAAACAACAATAATGTGATAGGAAAATATCCGTAGTTTCTATTGGTATCAAAATATTTGTAATATTAGTGTGTTTTGTTGCCCAAACTCACAACTGAAGAAAATGCTAACTTTCAGATAAGTTAGTGAATAGAAAGATATAATTTGTTTTCCCATTCAAGTTCATGAACCTCATGTTAATGTTGATTGTGACAGAATAATATTGTGCTATAAGAAATGATGAGCTTAATGATCTTGGAAAAACATGGAAGGATGTACAAAATACCAAAAATTGAAGTGAGCAGAACCAAGAGAATGTTGTGTACAGTAACAGCAATATTAAGAATGTCATTGAACGAATAAGTCATTTTGACTATTATACATTTCCAAATAAATTGTAAAGGACATATAAAGAAAGAAGCTATCTATATCCAGAGAAAGAACATAAATAGAAATTGGTATAGAACGATTTTACATATATATGAATATATATATGAAATATATATGTATAAAATATATACATATATATTTGTCTCTAATGGTAGCCATCTCTAAGGTGAGGGGGAGGGAAGGAAAAATGAAAGAAAAAAGAAATTTACACAATAACTTTATTATATATTTTAAAAGAATAGTAATTTGTACATAATAGATTTGCAGTTTCTTGTGTAATCATGTTTTTATTATACGATGTAATAGAAATTCTTGTTTTATTCCATAAATTAAAAATAAAATAAATAAACATGATAAAAAGAATATTTGCTCTCAGATAATTATGGCTTATATCTAACTTGGGTCTACCTCTTGTCAGAACTAAGGCTCTTTTCCCTAGTTATGTACAACAATACATTTCAAATAAAGTTAGAATGCTTGAAGTGGAACTTCCAAATGTATTGACTCTGTCTCTCCCTGGAACTATGACTAAGATAAACCTGTTTGTCCAGAACTTGTCCTCTACTCTTTGTCATCATCGGTTGTTATTGTTTTCATGTACAACACAAATGCTCAAATGCATCTGCACTTTGGTTTGTTTACTGTGCATTCCTGGTGCCTGAAAAAGCAAACAGACAGATTAAGAAAATAATCAAGCTTTCCTTTTAGCTGGACTTGTAGGTACTATATAAATTGTGCCTCAGATGCCTGGAGGTGTGGAAAGAACCACACCACCTTTTGTGTAAATTTCTAGGCTAGTGGTAAGCTTTAAGCAAGAATAGGCTCATTGAGACTTCCTCCTCTGATCTCTAAGAGAGATAAGAATGAAACTCTACCTATGGGAGTTGTTCCAGATCTTCAGCTAAAAGACAATTTTAATGGACTTTGGGGGTCAGCCCATTTAGCACTGGGCTAAAGAAAAATCCTTAACTTAGGAAAAGAACATTCCAAAGGACCAAAGAATTTGATACACCTCCAAATATACATGTATTAAATTCATGGAAAAATCTAAAGAAGATAAAATACTACTGCACACATAAGAAATGAGTGGTTTTTCAGTGCCATGAATCTACCTGTGATTGTTGATGGTGAAGTGGTTGTGGAGGGAGCCGAGAATTGGGGAGAGGGGGCAATAAACAAATTAAAAGTCTAAAGAGAGTGGTGGGGAAAGAGTGCAGTATGTGAACCCTTTATCTGTCTAGTGTTCTTTCAAGAAGCTAGATTTAGACCCCACTTTGGGGGTGAGATTGGTTGGGGTCAATCATATATGGCTGCCTACCTTTGCAGGGGTTAAAGTGAGACCATTACAGGTAAAGGACCATTTCATAATTCAGATGCATAGCTTTCTACATTTTCTGTTCATAAAACAATTTAAATAAAATAGCTGGCTGTTCTGTCATATACATGAATGAAAAAGAGGAGAGGTTCTTTGACCTTTTGAAAACAAACTTCCAAGAGCTTTTCAGGTTTTTGAAACCCTAGTAAAGTTTGTTCTTGATATATATTTCTGAATAGCATCATGGGTTGTGCATTGTTACCTCTTGTCCTGCACCTTATTGCCTGCCTGGTTTAAAATAGATCCCTTTAAGACTTTTTTTTATTCAAACTAAGTATTCTTGCAGAATAATAATGTACACATGGGCAACTGAAATTATCTTTCTTGCGTGTAACCTTTCTAATGGAGGTTAGGATGTGACACAGAGTCCCGGGTAATTTTAGGAGATTTCTTATTTCTGTGAGGGTTCCTTGCCCAACTCTGATAATTCTGGGAATTTCATTATCCGATGGTACCCATTGCATTCTGATCAAGCAAAGGGTTTTCACAAAATTCCAAGAATAAAACAGTTCATTTATAGGACAAGAAAAATAGAGATCACAGTAGCCACCCTGGATGATAATAACACTTGACAATGAGTAACCTTGCCCAGAGTCCTGTATAAGCTCAGTCATTTAGAGTCAGGTATTAGGGAAGAATCTTTGAAGGTATTGCTTATCATAGTTCCTCAAAGCATGGCATCTACTACAGCTCTCCACAGATCATGGCAGGTGACCCTTGTCACCTGGTTCTATAGCACTTAGCTAGTGGTGTATCATCACTCCGTCAGTTTTCTGTAGCTCCCAATAAACAATGTTAGTACACCAACTCCTTAGTCAGGGCCTTCTCTCAGCAAAGCCTATCCCATAGCCACAACAAGAAATAAAGAGACAGAGAGGGTAGAAGTATACTCCAGAGCTGCCTTGGTTTCCTTGTGCCTAGCAGTATAAAACAAGGAACTATATTCTGGATTTCTCCTTGCACCATGGTTCCTGGAAACCTGTGACTGCATAGAAGCTTTCTTAGAAATCAGTTGTATAGCACCCCCCTCAACTTTCATGTGTCTCTATCACCAATCCAGGTTGGGTTAAAATGACTAAAAGTCCTATATCCTCCTACCTCTGGTACTCAGACATTGCACTTTCTACCTGGGTCAGCACCTTCCACGGTTGAAGAGGACTGGCAGGGTTCCCATTTCACCTCTTGACCACAACCAGCAATTACATCTCAGGTCTACCATGTCCAGCTAGAGTTGATTGGGTAGGGTTATTCAAATGACCTGAGGCTGCTTCTGTAAACATAAGGGGATATAGATGAGTAGGAGATGGGGTGAAATCCAAGTGTTTCCCTAGTGATGCCAAACACTGGAGAAAAGATTCATTTATAGTGCCTGAAACGTGTAAATTTTGAGCCCAGGAATGGACTGGCATATAGGAAACCTGACTAGTTATGTGATCTCATTTGTCAAATAAGAATCTTGGACTAGTTCTCTAAGGTCTCTTCTGATCATCACATACTATGATTCTGTAAAGCAAAATTGAAAAGTTAGGCAAAGTTTGTCTATGATACCCTACTATCTTCCTTTTCAGTGTCTTTGCCTCCTTCCATGTCTAACAGGTACTCAGGGCTCTCATGTTTCCTCCTGGCTCCCTCCACAAACACATGCACTTTATGACCACACCTAGTCTAATTTCCTTCAAGTAGTGGTTTGAGCTCTGAATTTTTTTTCTACCTTTCCCTCTAATATCAATATACTGTCCTATTCCCTATAATCATAGTTAATTATTTGCTGTCACAGGTGTTATAATTAATAATAGGTTAGGGCATCATATTTCCCATGAGTAGTTTGGTTAAATACATGGGTCTTGAATATAAAGGCTTTATCTAAAGAATGAATCTCTAAAGGTAGAATTTTGAGCAAGGTGATAAGATCCTTAGGTCTTCCCGTTTGTAGATTCAACATTGATACATTTCCAAAATGTTCCCGTTACTTTTCCATGACACAGTTTTCGACTTAAAAAAATAAACACCCTTCCTATTAGTCAATTTTTGGATGGACTTGCTGTTAAAGCAGTTCCATTTTTTTTTTATCTCAATGACTTCCTATGATTGTTTCCTAATTTCTTTCTAAGTAATGAGAGAAATAAGAGCCACTGTTTTTACAGAGTATTTCCTAACTCCTGGTCAGTGCCATGATCCTGACAAGAGGACCCAGGTACAGTTTTGGGGAGCACCTCATTATCTGTATCACTACAGCGAACATTTGCCCTGGTCAGATCACAAATTCCTTTGTGCATCTGAATATCTGCAATGTACTGTGAGATGGGTATGAGGATGAGTAAGACTGTCCTTAGGGAGTTTATCATCATAGAAGCATGACAAGATACATAAATTGAATTTAGCTGAACAGACATTTATTCAATACCTAGTAGGTGTTGGGCACTGTGCTAGATCCTAGAATGTTAAATCACCATTTATATGGCACTTTAAGGTTTGTAAAGTGGTTTATTTTACTGTGTGATTTGAACTTCACAATAGTCCTGTGAAGTAGGTGCTGTTACCATCCTCAGTTTATATATGAGTTGACCAAGGCTGAGAGAGGTGACTTGACTTGCCCAAGGTCCCTCAGCAATCAAGTGTTTGAGGCAGGATTAAAACTCAGGTCTTCTTGACTCCAAGTCCAGTACTCTGTCCACTATGCCACCTAGCTCTCACAGTCATTAACCTCTCTCAGTGGGAACAAAGAGTAGATTGGACATTGAAAGAGAGAAATAGAAGACAAGGTAGAGACTGACAAAGACAAAAAACATTGAAACGGTGCTGGTAAAATTTAAGGGGAAGTACTTTTTATCGAGGGGAATCTAGGAAACTCACAGAGAATGGGCCACCTGAGCTAAACTTTCTTCTTTGTTATTTTAATTATTATTTTTTCTATCATTTTATTTGTTTATTTTTAACATTCCTTTTAAAAAAATGTTGACTTCCAAATTCTCTCCCTTCCTCTGTCCAGCCCCTTTTCTACCAGAGAAGGCAAACAATGTGTAGATTACATATGTGTGAAGTCATAGACATCATACCTCCTTATTAACCATGTTGACAAAAGAAAAAAAGAAAAAAGTGAGAAACATAAAGTGAAAAAAATATGCTTCAATCTGAATCGGAGTTCATTAGTTCTCTCTCTCTCTCTCTCTCTCTCTCTCTCTCTATCTCTTCCTCTGAAAATGGATAGTATTTTTTCTCATGATCCTTTGAGATTGTCTTGGATCATTGTCTTGCTCAGATTAACTAAATCTTTCACAATTCATCGTTACAATTTTGCTGTTACTATTTACAATGTTCTCCAGGTTCTACTCACTTCACTTTGCCTCAGTTCATATAAGTCTTCCTAGGTTTTTCTGAGACTATTCTATACGTGAGCTAAACTTTTAAGGAAAACAAAGATTCTGAAAAATGATTACAAATGAAAAGTGCTTCTTAAGAATGGGAGATAGTCTGCATGAACACTAGAATATTCAGGTTGGATAAATCCATAAAAGGGTATTCTTTGTCAAAATTACACAAGATTAATAGTATTAGTAGTATAGTGTTAAATGGTACAATAGACAACAGATAAGTTTTTATTAAATACTCTGTGCCAGGCACTGTCTTCAAAATAGTTTGGTGTTCTTGGTAAGTCTTTTCAGGATTTCCTAATCAGTACAGGGATCTATACTTGTTGCTTTAGTTGATGGTAAATGAAGAATAACCACAGTCACTATGCATAGGGAATTTTGAGGACAGCTTGCTACCATTTCTGTTTAGACAGAACCTGAATTTGTCAAGAATACCCACTTTTAATTTTCCTTTATGCTGCAATACTTTGATGAATTTGTGATCTCTTTGATGTTGGTGTACCCTCACAGATCACACCACATCCATTCCTTCCAGTCCTATGCTACTCCTGCCCAGGTCTTCCTGAAAGTCCTCCAGGTAGCTTTCTCCTACACTGGAGACCTCAATCTGCTTCAATATTTCATGGACACCATGTGAGCATGCAAACTGATTTTCCTGATCCCATCCTTTATGCCACTTGTACAATTGTTGCTTAAGGCAGTTAGGTGGTACACTAATAGATACAGATAGAGCACTGGGCTTAGAATTAGGAACACATCTTCATGAGTTCAAATCCAGTCTCAGACATCTATTAGCTGTGTGACCCTCTGCAAGTCAACTTAACCCTGTTTGTCTTAGTTCCTCATCTGTAAAATGAGCTGGCAAAGCAAACAGCAAACCATTCCAGTATCTTTGCCAAGAAAAACCCAAATGAAGTCAAGAAGAGTCAGACATGAAAGGATTCAACAGCAATTGTCAGTTGGTAACATGCCGTAGCCTACACACATCCGCCATAGTTCCTTTACTGTCCCTTTGGGTCACCTTCATTTTTTTAATAGTGCATTTTTAAAAAATAGAGACTAACAATACTCTGCTAATTATCACAATTTCAACAAAAGTAATCAGAAGAAAATCTTTCACAATGCATATCCTTCACAGAAGTAAAAAATTCAACAGAAGTAATGAGATAATTTCAGAGCCAGTTCCTTTACAAAGAGTACAAAATATAGTTTGATAAAACTATTTACAATTGAAACAAAATTTGTGAAGGTTATATGATACTGATATGGCAGCATAAAACCAGAAAAGTCTGCTTACATTCTTAAATAATGTCAAAGAGGGGAAAAAAACTTCATGCATTTAGTTGTTAGAATTTTCACCAAAGTCAAATTCATCCTTATAGGTGGAGTTTTCATACCCATTCAGTACTAGAAGTCTCTAATGTCTTTTTGTGTCTGCTCATTAGTAAATGAGAAGAGAAATCGTAACCATATTGTGAAATTCATGCTCTCATATGCCAATGTCTCTCTTCTACTGAGATCTTCATGTATGTCCAAAGTCTATAAATTATAGGGTGTGACATGTAGTAAGGACATATAGACAAAAAAATTGTGGACTGAGGAAAACATGTCCTCGCATATGAGTTGAGTTTCTCCTGGTCTAGCTTTGAGCGTAGGTCCTCAGTCTGGAACACGCTGAGTTCTATCTGTTGGCTACAGGCCACTGACCTTCATGGTTAATTCTTTGATAACTCATGTAATAGACAGCCATAAACTATCTTAGCCTTTCCTTCATCAATAATGTAAGCAAGGCACAGTCACATTGTTAGCAGTGTCAAAAGGATAAATTTCCCTAAAATCTTAATAATCTGTTGACAATTTTAGCAAAATAATATTTGACTTAGTTTCATATATTGAATATTTGGAAAATATTGTCATTCAGGCCATTTAGCCAGATTTCAAAGGGGTTAAATGAATTCATCCCTCACTGAAAGAAGCTAGATTTGTGGCGTTTCCCGGGGGAATCTTACTCTCTGAATAACATGTGGCCATTATGTTAGAACATAATGCGCAGGTGCAGAAATCAGTGCAGTTCAAACAGCAGCAAATGCAATGTAAAACAAACAGTATTATATAGGTTTGCACTCCTGTCAAGCAAATCAGAGCTCACATTTTGGAGAAAGTCAAGGGTCAAAGAAGTGCTGCCTGAAGGTATTGATCTTTTTCCATTTTCCTCCTCCTTTGATATTTTGGGGAGCTAAGAATGAGGGCTTTTCTTACTGCTTCAATTTCACTGTTGGATTATTCCATTTTGTTAATTGATTCAGGAAGTACTTACTGAGCACTTGCTAGGTGTACACCATTTGTAATTCTTAATTACTTTCACAGCTGTTACAAATACATTTAGTTTTGTTCTCCCATGTCTTTAAAGATAGAAAGGAAGGTGTATTTTCCCATCTCTTCTCATCTAAGAATTATAATTATGCATCTTGTAGTTATTTTGTTGTTCTTCCATTATTATAATTTTTGTGTATATTCTTTTCTTGGATCTACTTACCTCACTTTGTATCAGTTTGTTTCCATCTTCCTATGATTTTCTATATTCTTTTTTCATTTTTTATTTTTATTTTCAGTTCCAAATTCTCTCTTCCCCCTCTACTTCCTTCCTTACCCATTGAGAAGGCAAGAAATACAATACTCATTATTCATATGAAATCATGTAAAATATATTTCCATGTTAGTAGAAAAAATATACGTTGCAGAAAAAAGACAAAGAAA
>CM053586.1:103343789-103362051 GCA_028646515.1 Pseudochirops corinnae
TGGCTGGGAAAACAAGCAAACAGTGGGCAAAAATCATACTATAGAATCTTAGTTTGGTGACAAGGAAGAGCAAAAGATACAACCAGAAGAAGACAACAAAGTAAAAATTCCTATGTCCAAAGCCTCCAAGAAAAATATGAATTGGTTGCAGGCCATGGAAGAGCTCAAAAAGGATTTTGAAATCAAGTAAGAGAAGTGGAGGAAAAATGGGGAAGAGAAATAAGAGTGATACAAGAAAATCATGAAAACAAGGAAACCCAAAAAATCCTGAAGAAAGTAAACAACTTAAAAAGTAGACTGTGGGCAGCTAGGTGGTACAATGAATAGAGCACTAGTACTGGAGTTAGGAGAACCTGAGTTCAATTTAATCCTCAGGCACCTGACTCTTACTAGCTGTATGACTTTGGGCAAGTCACTTAACCTCAATTGCCTTGCCTTCCCCCCTCAAAAAAAAAATAGACTAGCCCAAATGGCAAAAGAGGTCCAAAAAGCCAGTGAGGAAAGAATGCTTTAAAAAGCAGAATTGGCCTAATGGAAAAGGAAATCCAAGAAGAAAATAATTCCTTCAAAATTAGAATGGAGCAAATGGAAGCTAGGGATTTTATGATAAATCAATAAATTCTAAAACAAAAGAAAAAGAATGAAAAAAAAATAGAAGACAATGTGAAATACCTCATTGGAAAAACAATTGACCTAGAGAATAGATCCAGAAGAGAGAATGTGAAAATTATTGGACCACCTGAAAGGCATGATAAAAAAAAAAAAAGCCTAGACATCATTTTTCAAGAAATTATCAGGGAAAACTGCCCTGATATTCTAGAACCAGAAGGGAAAATAGAAATGGAAAGAATCCATTAATCACCTCCTGAAAGAGATCCCAAAAGGAAAACTCCTATTGCAGCCAAATTCCAGAGTTCTTCAGTCAAGAAGAAAATATTGCAAACATCCAGAAAGAAACAATTCAAGTACTGTGGAAACACAATCAGGATAACACAAGATTTAGTAGCCACTGTTTAAGGGATCAGAGGGCTTGGAACAGGATATTCTGGAGGTCAAAGGAGGGAAGAATAAAACCATTGTACCCTGACTCCAACATCATGATGTCATTGGTCCTCTTAAAAAATGAAAGATGAACAACAGCATATGTCTATATCTATTTGTAGATAGAAATATATATGCACATAGAACTATATATAATGGGTTGCAAACTTTTGAGGGCTATATTGTCCACTATTATACTAATTCTTAGGAGTCAGAAACTGGAGTTCAGAAAAAAATGGTCCTATTATTATGCTTTTATATTTACATGCAGTGGGCTATTACTTAGGTGGATAGAATGATTGCTTTTTTTGCAACCGAGTAAAATCCCGGGATAAAAGCTTATCTGTAGTCCCCTTAGAAGGATCCATAGTACAATTCTAGTAGCAGAAATTACGTCAGTGATGAGATGTATTTCATCCTATTCCCACACAATTTTTTTCTATTAGATTTCACCTTTTCAATGATTTAAATTCTAAAAAATTTGAATATTATGAACATTCTGTACAGTGACACCTATTAAAGACATTGTTCCTAGATTTCTATGAATCAATTTTCTATTTTGACATTTGTGGGTGACAATTTTGTCTGTAATGATTCTCTGATTCAAATATAACTTAGTTTTGTTGAATTTTCAAGGCTATGTCGCGATTTGCTTTGTACTACATTGACTTATCTGTTTATGAAAGGTAAAGAGGTTCTGGTGTATAATTCTGGTTACTTGATGTTTTTCTAAGTATTTAATAGTTAATTTTTCTTCAAATATACTGATACATTGCACAATTTTTATTTTTCTTTGCACAATTTTCATTGAACCAAACATTCAGGCCTTTAAACAATCCTTTTCTGTTATTTCTGGTTATTTCTGTCTTGTATTACTAACACAATCCCCTCCATTTCTGCAAACCAATCCACATGAGTTAACCATTGGTCTGATATCTCTTTTTCTGACATATTTTGAGTCAACTTCATGTGAGTATTGCCTGTGGGGATGGGGTGGGGAGGGGCTTTTAGTTTCACATCTTGATCTTAACTATTTCATAGGTTGTAACTGGAGACAAACCATTATCAGCTACATTAAAAAAATCCAGTGGCATACATCTGCTGTCAACCTTTACTTTTGCTCTTGGGAATGGTACCTATTTGTTAGAAGTATTTCTACAAGTTTTTAAAAATTTTTTTTAATTTCTACAAGTTTTTAACCTTTTCTGGGTTCTAAGAGTATCTATCAATCCTCTTCTCCTTTTTAAAAAACGAAGTGCTATTCTTTCAATATCTGTTTTGGCATGATAGACTCATAGAATTTATTAGTATTTATAGGTTTTATTCATAGTCTTTCTAAACCTGTTGTCCATCTTGCCATTCCTAAAATATACATTAATACTGGTGTTGAGAAGGTATTAATTACCCTAAAGTTGTTCTTCCTATTGAACTTGATTCAAGGATGTCAATTAGTCTCACACAGGCTCCTTTGTAACTTTATGTTCAGTATTTCTGGCTAGCCATATCATCCAACTTGCTGTTTCTAACATGAAACACCAAATTTTCCATCTCTGTGTCTTTGTAATGTCTGGTTACCATTGCTGGAATGCTCTTCTCACTTCCACATCTTCATATCCCTGCCTTCTTTCAAGATTCAGATGTTATCTTCTATAGGGGGCCTTCATATCCTTCTTCTTTCCCTGGAACATGACTCTTCTAAAGTTACCTTCCTTTTACTTTGTACATAGCATATATGTCCTTATTTATTTATATATTGTCTCCCTGCTTTCATAAACCACTCTCAACTCATGTCAGGGCATTTTTAAAAAATCACTGTTGTTTCTGGACAGTATGTTCTCAATATTAATTTTGTTTTAACATCTAGAAAAGGGGTCAATTTCTCATTTCAGTTTTTAGATGAAATATTTGGGGGGCAATAAGTCACTCATTTGCCTATGAACTTTTAGAAAAGTTGTAGTTTTGTTAAAATACTGTACTTTTGCCTAATCTAATTTTTGCATTTTACCATGTTTTAGTGTATTGGTAAATGGTGAACTCAGTTTCTGAAATTAAACATTTTATTTGCAATTTTCTAAAAAAAAATACTGTTGTTTTGTATTATCAGACATCTTAATTCTTTTACAAGTTCAAATTTTTATCCAAGGTTTCTGTCTTTTAGCAAACATGTAAGCAATTTTCTGATATGGATGGTTTCTAAAATGCTTTATTTTAAAAATCTTCAACTAATGACGGAGATGGCAGAGGGTCAGGTTCTATTCGTTAAAGATAACAAAGCATAAAATTCCTTTTTTTAGATAGTCAGAGACCTTGAAATTATTGTGGTTTTTATCTATCAGGTCTGAAACTCAGGCAAAACTTCATTCTATTCATAGAATTTTTCTTATTGCCAGCTCAACACAGCACCTTCTGGACACTTTTACTGAGAAATAATGCTACCATCTTTACTATTATCATCTTTAAAGCAATAAATATATTTAAGAGATAGGAAGATTCCACAAGAATCACTATTATCCAAGGTGGATGTGAGAAAATTCCTTTTCAATTTTTAAACTTAATAGAGGGGGGATTGTAGGAACTTTCAGGATGAAAAAATAGATTCAAAACATTATTTCCTCAAATATCAATTTTTAAACCTGCAAAATGATTTGCCTGCAAAATGATTCTGAATCTTCTGTTACATAGTAAAGCAAGCTTTTCTGAAGATTGATAGATCTTTAAATGGTAGTACATCATCATAAGAATGAGTGAGACAGCTCCGTGGTAAAGTGGAGTGTTAGACTTAGAGTCAGGAAGTCCTGAGTTCAAATCCTGCCTAACACCCTTACTTAGCAAGTCACTTAACTGTTTTAAGTGCTAAATTGGGGATAACAGCATCTATCTCATTGGGTTGTTGTAAGGATCAAATGACAACATATGTAAAGGGTTTTGTAAACCTTAAATTGTTATTACTTATTAATATAAATTATATATTATATAATTATATATATATTATATAAATTATTATATAAATGTGAGCTATTGTTATTACAAGGAAGAAGAGGATCTGCCATTTAGAACATATTCCCAAACAGTGGAAATAAAAGTTATTAGTTCTGTTTTAAATTCCATTGAAGTTCAAAGATACAACAAATCCCCCAAGATATGTTTACTTCATATTCCAGTTGGCTGGTCCTTTCATGGAGAACAAATTGAAGGCAAAAGTTCAATTTAGAGTTTGTCCTTAACAGTGGCTTTAAAATACAAAGGGCTCTCACTTGTCCTTTGAAAGATAAGCATTATTTCCAAAAATTTCTATTTTCCTAAAGAACGATAATTTGAAAAATCCTACGATGCCCAAGGAGGATTTAATGTAAGGCTATACTCTGCGGCAGAGTGGGCAGCCTTCCCTTATTTAATTCTCTTATTGGCAACTATTCACAACATAAATGCCTTAGTCCTTTTTTCCCTCTCTCCCTGACATAATGGTCCAAATAATTAACCAAGTGAAGAGGCTGTCAATTAAACACTGATACTAATCTAGGTATAAAAGCTTGTTTAGGGAGCACTGGTTTTGAATGTGTTTTATAACATTAGCAGCATTGACTTCATTCTGTCCAATTCTCACACAATTGAGTGCTCTGAATGTTTACATGCCATCCAGGCAACACTTGTAACATGGATGACCCATGCTGCAAAAGCAGGCTCAACAAAGGATGTACAAAGAATAAGCTGTCTATTGTGTAGCCAAGGCCTGTTTCATCCAGGAATAGGTGTTCCATCATTAATTAATGTCCCCCGTCTTTAATGATAAGATTGTCAAGGACAATTAAGGAAATGATTACAAGTGTCCTTGGTAACTGGAATGCCACACTGATTTTAGCTTACTTTCACTAAGTGTGGCTTAAAGGTCACTTTCTTTGAAGTGTAAAAACAAGCATGCCTTGCATTGGTGACATTATAGATGAATATTATACAAAAAGAAGTCATATTTTTAGCTTTCTTTCTTCATGGTGAATAGCAAAATAATATAAAACTCTTTAAGAACTGATTTTTTAAGATAATTGTTTCGATATCCCATGCCAACGGGTTTTGGGTCTCAGATTACATTAATGATAGCTGAGATTTACTTTTAATAATAGATAGTTACCTTGGAGCAATACATTATGGCTCACAGTTATAATTTTGTAAGGTAAATTCATGTAAATTATGATGAACTTGGAATCATATGACCTAGATTTGCATTTGAACTGTTATTTATAATCTGCGTGACCTTGGTCAAGTTACTTTAATTGTATGGGCCTCTTTTTCCTCATCTGAAAGAAAGAGAATGAACTATATTACCTCTAAAGTCCTTTCTAGCTCCAAATCCATGGTACTGTGATAACTGGTGTTATTTTCTATTTTTATGGGCGATGAAGATAAGTCTGAAGATATGTGAATTGCCCACAGTCATACAATTAATAACTTTGGAGCTAGAGCCTTAAACCCAGTTCTTGTGTTTCCCAGTCCAGTGCTTTTTTTTCTGTTTTAAGCTGTCTTTAGTAATCATAACTTTTCCCTCTCCTCTGCTTGCATCTATAGATGTCAATCCTTGCTCTGACAGAACAAACCCTTCTAGTGATTGAGAGATGATCAAAGCCCAGGTGATTCATGAATGTTTCGGATGATGATCATCCATGGTGTACAAAACTCTTATAGGGCCCTGAGGTTTGAAATTTGTAGGATTGTAGATTCAAATCTAAAAGAGATGTTTAAAGTTGTTTAGTACAATATCTTTATTTTATTTTTTAACTAAAGATTAAAAAAATTAATAGAATCTATTTTCTCTCCCACTTAGTTACCACCCCTTTGAAAAGAGGAAAAGAAAAACAAATTCCTTGTAATAAATAAACAGAGGGAAACAAACAAAAAAAAAATCTCTCATTGTTTGTGTTTGTAAAATGTCTTATTCTGAGCCCTGAATCCACCATCCCTCTGTCAGAAGGTAGATAGCATGCTTTCTCATCAGTACTATGGAATCATAGATGGTTGTTGCTCGGCCAGAGTTTTTGCAGCTTTCGTAGTTGTTTGCCTTTGAAGTTTTGTTATTAAATAAATTGTTCTGGTTCTATGCATTTCATTCTTTGTTAGATTATGAAATCCTTTTAAATTGTTCATTTCTCTAATATTAATGTATAATATAAATTGCTCTGGTTTTGCTTACTTTACTCTGCATCAGTTCATGCAAGCCTCTGCATGTCTCTTTGAAATTTATTTCCTACTTTCTTTCAGGACAATAATATTCTATCCCATTCATATGCTGAGATTTGTTTAACTATTCCCTAATTGATGGGCATTCCCTTTGTTCCCAATTTTTTTCCTTTACCATCACAAAAAGAGCTATTATAAATATTTTTGAATATATAAGTACTTGTCTTCTTTCTTTAATCACTTTTGGCTATATATCGTATATTGCATAACTGAGTTGAATGGCACATACTGTTTAGTAAATTTTTGTGTATAATTCCAAATTGCTTTCCATAGTGGTTGTATGCAGACAGAGGTAGACCAACAGTATATCAGTGTAACTGTTTTCCCCTAGCCTCTCCAAAATTTATCAACTTTCTTTTTTTTGATCATCTTTGTCAATCTGATGGTTCCGAGGCAAAACTTCAGAACTGCTTTGATTTACATTTCTCTCTTTATTAGTGATTTGGAGCATTTTTCCATACAGCTATTGGTAGCTTGAGTTTCTTCCCTTGAGAATTGTGTATTCATATCCTTAGACACTTTACAATTGGAAAATAGTTCTTATGATTATAAATTTGAATGAGCTCCTCTTATATTTTGGAAATGAGACCTGTATCAGAGAAATTTGTTGCAAAGGTAATTTCCCAGTTAATTGTATCCCTTTTAATCTTAGATTTATTACATTTATGCAAAACTTTTAAAAATTGATTTAATCAAAATTACCTGTTTTATCTTCTGTGATCCTTTCTATAGCTTGGTTGGTCATGAACTTTTCTTCTATTTTTTGATCTGATAGGTATTTCTCCCCATGTTTCCTTAATTTGTTTACAATATGACCTTTTATACTTAGGTCATGTATGGATTTGAATTTATCTTGGCATCAAGTGTGAGGTGTTTGTCAAAATCTAATTTCTATGCTGCTGTCCAATTTTCTCAGTAGTTTTTATTTATTTTGTTTTTCTTTTTGGAGGGCAGGGCAATTGGGGTTAAGTGACTTGTCCACAGTCACACGGCTAGTAAATGTTAAGTGTCTGAGGCTGGATTTGAACTCAGGTCCTCCTGACTCCAGGGCCGGTGCTCTATTCACTGTGCTACCTAGCTGCCCCACTCAGTGGTTTTAAAAAATCAAATAGTGATTCCTTATCCTAGTCACTGTGGCCTTTGTGTTTATTAGACATTTGTGTTTGTTTATTAGATTCATTTGTTTCAATATATTGTGTACCTAATCTCCACCACTGCACAATCTCTACTTTTTAATCACTACCAAACTGTTTTGAGAACTACTGGTTTATAGTATAGTTTGAGATCTGGCCTTGATAGACCCCATTTGTTCCACTTTTAAAATTATTTACCTCGATGTTCTCGAGGCCATTCACTAAGAGCTCTCTCTTCTCTCCTGTTCCTCAATTCACATCATTCAGATGCCTTTTTGATCCTCTTCCCCCCCCCCCCCCCCCCCTCCCCCGCCATTTCAGCCAGAGGTGGCTCTTCTCCTTACCAAGGCAGACTCCTCTATATGAACAAGTGATCCATACCATTTCTTCCAGCAAATTGCCTCCTCTGTCATAGCCAATCTCTCACTTATCTTCAATCTATCCTTGTCTACTGGCTACCTCCCTACAAACATGCTATCTTCAAAAAAACTTACTTGATCTATCCATCCTCATTAGTTATCACTCTATATATATTTCTCTTCCCTTTTGTGGCTAAATCCCTTAAGAAGTCTGTCTATGTTAGATGCTTTAGTTTCCTTCCATTTCTTACTCTTTCCTTGACTCTTTGAAGTCTGGCTTCTGACCTCATCATTCAATTGAAATTGCTCTCCCCAAAGTAACTAACAATCTCTTAATTGCTAAATTAAATGGCTTTTTCTCAATCCTCAGGCTTCTTGATTTTTCTTTACCTTTTAGTACAGTTGATAACTCTCTCCTTCTTGATACTATCTCCTCTAAAGGTTTTTAATGACAGTCCTCTCTCCTAATTCTTCTTCTACCTGTCTTATCACTCCTCTGTCTCCTATGATGGATCTTCATTCAGGTCTGATCACTAATTGTGTATGTTTCCCAAGGTTTTGTTGTGTGCCCTTTCCTCTTCTCCATATTATTTCACTTGGTGATTTCATCATTTCTCATTATTTCAATGATCAATTCTTGCAGAAGACACTTTCCTACAGATCAACTTGTTCACTCCTAACCTATATCCTGACTTCTAGGTTCTCATCTCCAAATGCCTATTAGAAATCTCAAACTAAATGGATATCTTAGACTCAACATGTCTAAAAATAAACTCACCATTCCCTCTCATTTCTTTTCAGGTACAGCTTTGTAACTTCCCCGTTGCTGTCCAGTTATCACTGTCCTCCCAATTAACTCAAAAGCTATCATCCTCAATTCTCTACTCTCACCCCATATATGTACTCAGTTGTCAAGTCCTGTCTTTTCTATATTCATAATATCTCTCATATTGACTTCTTTTTCTCCTTCAATACTGCAACCACTTAGGTAAAAATCCTCACCTCATTTCTGGACTATTGTAATAGCCTAAAGTCTTTCTCCCACCAAATCCATCCTTGGTTATCAACTGCATCTTCCTAAAAAACAAGACTGACCACATTACCCTTTTGACACAGTTGATCACCCCTGTTCTCCTTGATACTATCTCCTCTCTAGGTTTTTGTAACCCTGCCCTCTCCTGGTTCTTCTACCTTTCTGATCATTCTTTCTCTGTCTTCTCTGCTGTATCTTTATCCAGGTCTGAACTGCTAACTGTAGGTATTCTTCAAGGCCTGAGTCCTCTTTTCTTCTCCTTTTATACTATTTCACTTGGGGCTCCTGTTATTTCAACTATCATGTCTATGAAGATACCTCTCAGATTTACTTGTCCGTTCTTTACCTGTCTCCTGACGATCATCTGGAGTTCTCATCTCCAATTGATTAATAACTTTCAATGATCATTATATCCAGGATCAAAAATAAAATCCTGATTGGTTTTTAAATCCCCCCTACAACCCATCCCCCTACCTAACTTTTCAGTCTTCCTACATTTTACTTCTCTCTATACACTTGGTGATTCAGTGACACTGGCTTTCTTGCTGTTCCTTGTATATGGCATTCCCTGTCACAACTCAGAAAGTTCTTCACAGGTTATCTTTCCCCTGCCCCTTCCCTTCATGCCTGAAGTGTTCTCCCTCCTCATCTATACCTCCTAGTTTCCCTGACTTCCTTCAAGTCTCAGCTAAAATCTCATATGGTGTAAGAACCATTTCTCAGTCTTCCTTAATCTTAGCGTCTTCCCTCTGAAATTCTCTCCAATTTATACAATAAATATCTTAGTTTTATATCATTTTTTGCATGTTGTCTCCCCCATTTAACTCAACATTCCTTGAGAGAGGGAACTGTCTTTTGCTTTTCTTCATATCCCCAGTCCTTAGCACAGTCGCTGGTGCATTTGTTGTTGTTCAGTCATTTCATTTATGTCCAACTGTGAACCTATTTGGGGTTTTCTTGGCAAAGATACTACAGTGGTTTGCTATTTCTTTCACCAACTCATTTTACAGATGGGGAAACTGAGGCAAAAGGATTTAGTGACCTGCCCAGAAGCACACAGCTAGTAAGTGTCTGAGGCTGGATTTGAACTTGGGTCTTCCTGACTCCAGACCCAGTGCTCTATTCAATGCACCATCTAGCTGCCTTGATTGGCACACAGTAAGTGCTTAATAAATGCTACTTGATTGAACCTTTTTTTCTTCCTCCATATGATTTTCATTATTTTTTTCTTAGTTCTGTTAAGGAATACTTTGGTAGTTTGATTGGAATGGTATTGAATAAGTTAATTAATTTAGGTAGCATGGTAATTTTTATTACATTGACTCATTTTACCCATAAGCAATTAATATTTTAAAAATTATTTAGATCTACATTATTGTGAACAGTGACTTGTGGTTATATTTATATAGTTCTCTTGTGTGTGTTAGTAGGTCAACTCTCAAATATTTTGTATATGTTTATTTTTAATAGCATTTGTATTCCTAACTTTTTCTGTTGGGTTTTGTTGGTGTTATGTAGAAATTTTGATGATTTGTGTAGATTTATTTTGTAACCTGCAATGTTGCTGGAGCTATTGTTTCAATTAATTTTTAGTAGACTTCAGGGTTCTTTAAGTATGCTCTCATCTCATAAAAAAAGTTATTTTTTCCTTCATCTATGTTACTCACTCAATTTCCTTTTCTGTTTTATTGCCATAATCGGTATTTATAGTACTATGTCGGACAGAAATGGTGACAATCGACATTTTTATTTTGTTCCTGACGTTATTGGGAAGGATGTTATTTTATCTCCATTACATATAATGACTGCAGCTTTTGGTTTTAGATATATTTGTCGTTATTCAGTCATTTTTCAGTACTGTCTGAATCTTTGTGACCCCATTTAGGGTTTTCTTGGAAAAGATAATTGAGTCATTTGTCTTCACCTTCTCTAGCTTTGGATACATGCTATTTAACATATTAATAATAGGTTTGTTTGCTCCTTTGTTTTCTAAATAGGTGTTGCATTTTGTCAAATGATTTTCTGCATCTCTTCATGTGATTCTATGATTTTTGTTGTGCTTGTCATCAATATGGGCATTTATTGTTTTACTAATATAAAACCAACCCTGCATTTCTGGTAGAAATTCAAACACGTCATAGAATATAAACATTTGTTATATATTATTTTAGCTTCTTTATCAGTGATTAATTTATTTTTTGCATCAATGTTCATTAGGAATATTCATTTACAGTTGTCTTCTTTTTGGTGGTTTTTACTCTCTCTTGTTTTTATGTAAAGATCATTTCTGGGTCATAGAAGTAATTTAGTTAGTTCCCTTGTTTTATTATTTTGAAAGAGGTTATGTAATACTGTCAATACTTTTTTTTTACCCTTTCAGTAGTTCATTTATGTCTTATTCAGTTTCTTTCTCTGAGATTGGGTTGCCTAAAATCTCTATTTCTTGTTCTATTAGCTGAGGTATTTTACATTTTTAGAAATATTATTTTATTTAATTTAAGCTATTGATTTTATTGGTATGTAGCTGGGCAAAATAGATTGTAATAATGTTCTTTATTTTTTCATTTGTTATGAATTTTTCTTTTTTCCTTTTTAATGTTGGTGATTTGATTTTCCTCTTTCTCCTTTTCAGTCATATTAGCTAATGATTTATCTATTTTAACTTTTGTCAAAAACAGCTCCTAATTTTGTTTATAGGTTAAATTTGTTTGTTTTCAATTTTGTTAATAACTTCCTTGGCTTTCAGGATTTATAGTTTGGTGTCCAATTTTTAAAAATTGTTGGTTTTCTAGAAGTTTTTTTTTTTAAATTGTATTCTCAAATCGTGGAACTATTCTTTCATTTTTTTGTTAATAAAAGTGTTTAGAGACATACATTTTTCTTTTAAGGACTACTCTGGTTGCATTCTCAAAACTTTGATATGTTATTTCATTGTCATCATCTTTAATGAAATTTACTATCATTTCTATGATTTGTTCTTTAAATCTCTAGTTCTTTAGAATAAAGTATTTTAGTTTTCAGTGATTGGTTTTTGGTTTTTTGTTTTTTGTTATTTTGCTTGGGGGAAGGTAGGGCAATTGGGGTTAAATGACTTTCCCAAGGTCACACAGCTAGTTTTGTGTTAAGTGTCTGAGGCCGGATTTGAATTCAGGTCCTCCTGACTCCAGGGCTGATGCTCTATTCACTGTGCCACCTAACCGCCCCTCCAGTGATTTTTTAATACTTTTTTGAGTCCTTTGCTTATTTTTTCATTCCATTGTGGTCAGCAAATGCTTATGGTATTTTTGCTTTAATGCATTTTTGTGAGATTTTTATATTCTGACATGATCAATATTTTGTAAATGTGTCATACACAATTGAGATATATGTATACTTTTCTATTCCCACTCAATAATCACCAAAAGTCTCTCATATCTATTTTTTTCTATAAAAAATCTATTTAGTTCCACAACTTCTTTCTTATTTATATTTTGGCTCGATTTATCCAGGGTTGAAAGGGGGTAAATTGTGATCCCTCATTATTATAGTTTTACTTTCCATTTCTCCTTATAATTCATTTAGCTTTTCTTTTAAGTATTTGGATACTCTATCATTTGGTGTATATATGTTAACTATTGAAATCAATTCATTGTCTATGTTGCCCTTCATCAAATTTGTCTCTTTTAATTGTCTTTTTTTTTTTTTTTTGCCATTACCTTATCTGAAATTGTAATTGTTACCATTTCTTTTTGCGTTCAGCTGAGACATAATAGAATGTTTTGGATTTTGCTTTCTAATCAAGACTTCTGTTTTATGAGGGAGTCCACTCCATTCAGTTTCACCATTATGATGGTAAATTGTATATTTGTCTCCAGTCTATTCTTTTACTTTTTTTCTCTATGCTCCTTGCTCTCTTTTATTATGCCTCTTGGCCTTGCTTTCTTTCCCTTTAATCACCTTTTCACCATCCCCTCTCTAAGCTTGAGTTTATTTTGCTTATGACTAATCCCTCCTTGAACCTACTTCCCTTTTAAACTCTCTATACATCTCTTCCTGTTCCTATCTGCATTACCATTAAGTTGAATATATTCTTATAAAATTTTTTTGTGTCTGTGTATGTTTTACTTTTTTTTAACCAGTTTAAATGAAAATGAAGTTCAAATGATGGTTGCTTCACCTATTCCTACCATGCTTTTATATACTTTTATTTACGCATCACAATTGTGTGATAAATTCCTTCAACCTTCTTCTTATATTTCTGTACTGTGTCTTCCCTAATCCTTTTTGTTTTACAACCTTGCCAAAACCTAACAAAGCTATAGTAAAGCTATAGGTAGTCATTTAACTGTATTGATGATGCCTTATGCCATTAGGATTCTAATGTCTATCATACCCCCTCCCATTAGAAAGTATATAATCTATCCTTAGTCCTTTCTGATCTTTTACTAGTACTTACCTTTTTATTTTTCTTTTGATTCCTGAATTTGTATTTCAAAGTTCCTTTTCAGCTCTGGCTTTCTCACTGAGCATGTTTGAAGGCCCTCTATTTCATGAGGGTCTGTTTTTTCTTTGCAAGATTATATTAAATTTTGCTAGATGAGTTATTGACTGTTATTGACTTTTATCTTTACTTTGGAAATATCTCATTCCATGTTCTCTACCTCTTTAAGGGAAAGTTGGTAAATGTTTACAATTCTGACTTTTGTTCTTCAGTAACTGAATTTCTTCTTTGTAGCTGCTTTCAGTAATATTTCTTTTATCTCTAAATCATAGATTGGGGTAATGATATCCCTTAGGAGTTTTCATTTGGAGGTTGCTTTCAGGAAGTGTTCAGTGGATTCTTTATTTTTCATGTTGCTCTCTTGTTCTAATATGTCTGAGCAATTGTCTTTAATGCTTTCATGAAGTATTATATCCAAAGAGTTTTTTTGGTCATGAATTTAATATAATCTAATAATTTTTGTTATCTCTCTATGATCTGTTTGCCAGGTTAGTTTTTTTTATATGGGATAACTTGCATTTTCCTTTGTTTTCTCAATATTTTTCATTTTGTTTTAATATATTTGGGTTTTTCCCCTGGAGGCATTAATATCTATTTGTTCCCTTCCAATTCTGAGGGAGTTTATGACTAATGTTAAGTTTTTCGTTAAGCCATTGATTCTTTTTCCAAGACTCTATTCCATAACTTTTATTTCTTTTATAATATCTTTGTTGCTCTCTAGCCTCCTTTATTCAAGGAATTCTGATTGTTCAGGTAGACAATCTGGATTTTATATATTTTTTGCGGTCTTGACCTGTGTATTTTTGAGTTATTCTTCTTTTCTGAATTTGTGTCTTCGTTATACCTGGCATCATAAAAATCTTTAGTTGAATCCTATTCCTATGAAGGAAAAAAAGAGAGACATTTTTATTCAATTCACAGTTGAATCCTAGGTTGCCTTGTAGTGGAACAGACTCGGTTTAGATCTTTTCCTTGGTAGTGGGAGGGAGACAGGATAGAGAAGGATTAAAAAAAAATTTATTTACAGTATTGTGGTCCTTTTTCTTCTGTAATCAGCTAAAGCCTATTGTACCTCTTGCCTCTTCTTTTCTTCTCCAAAAGAAGGCTCAGAGTTGGTAAAAATTGTCAAAGGTCACACAGATAGTCATTAACAGATCTGAGATTTGAACCCAGGCCCTATGTCTTGAGATCTAGAGCTCTTTCTACTATGACACGCTGCTTTCCTTCTGTGTCTAGAGATTGTTTTCTTAATGAAACCTCACACAAACTCTAGAGGAAAGATTGTACATTTCAGAGGAGCATGACATTTTGCAAAGCACTTTAAAAATATTAGACAAAGCTAATTTGAAGAATGTTGTAATAATTAGTAAAAAGGGAAGATGAAATTGAGTAGAAACTTTTTTTTTGATTTAGCAATTCAGTTAGAAATGGTCTATTTTTCAAGTCAGTTGTTTTGATATGATATATCTTTCATCTTTTATTTTTTCAATTTTTCACTTTATTTTCATAATTCTTGATGTTTTTTAGAGTCATTAATTACTATTTGATCCATCCCAATTTTTACGGAGTTGGTGATTCCCTAAACAGAAAAGAGAACACATGGTGTAATGCCAAGAAAGGCAGTTTCAGAGACACCCAACCAGTATACATCAGATGTGGGACTGGAATTGAAGTTTTCCTGATTCTGAAACTGCAGATGATAATTTTCTAGGATGTCAGGTTCTCTGCTGTCACTTTCATCTTTATTTGTACTGTGGACAGCGGATGTCTGATCATGCATTCAAAAGCTGTCCAGGAAACAGAACGCTGTTTCTATTCTCTCCATTTGTTTACACATGTGTTGCTTCATAGACAGCCAAAGAATCAAGGTGGTTCTATTTCCTAAAGAGGACAGATTCACTCATAGGAATGTTCTGAAAAGCTAAATCTTTTCTCCCTTCATTCAGGAGAACTCATTCAAAAATTTTCCCTTTTCATGTGTTGTTAGAGTTATTTCCTGAATTGTGGAGGTGATTTTTTGCTTGGTTTTCTTTTTGGTTGTTGTTACTTTACTCATGTCTTTTCTTCTGTTTTAATAAACTACATTATCATGACCTAGAAATCATAGGGAGGAGGACAAAGGACATTTTTTTCAAATCTAGAGCAAAAATGTCTAAATTAGATCTTTATTTACACAGAAATGCATAATTTCTAATTCTAGTATTATTTCCCATGCCTTACTAGATGGTACCCAGTCTATACAATTTCTAGTCACAGATCACAGAATTGTAGAATTTTTACAGCTAGAAGCTAGTTTAGGGAATAATCTACTCTAATCCCTTAATTTTCTAGGTAAGGCAACTTGAAGCTTAGAGTGTTTAAATCAAATTTTAAAAAATCTTAAGGTGAACAAAACCCAAACTAGTGATATCAACAAAGTACAATAGAATATTCTATTAAAACAAATAAAATGATCCAAATATGATTTTTTTTATGAATAATCAATCATGAAATCTGTCAGTAAGAGTTGTAGAACTGGTTAAGAATATGACATTTTGTGATTCAGAGTTATTAAAATGACAGTTCCTCTTATTCCTCATAAAGTTTGTTGACCATAGCACATAGGTAAGTTGTGATTCAAATTCTCATCTTGCAGATAAACAAGAAGAAACTAACTACAATCTTTTGAATAAGAGAGGTCCACTGGACCTTACCAACCTCTGTGCTCTACAAATCACAAAGACTTACCAGATTCACTGTCACTTTATCCTCCGCACCCCTGGGCATTGCCACCTGACTTCTAATTTTTCTGGACATTTCTATGAGTGGATCTGGGCCTTTCCATCTGCCCTATAAGTGAACCTTCCTTTATGTATTGTTTTTTCCATCAAAATAGAATGTGAGCTCCTTAAAAGCAACTGTCTTATTTTGCCTTTTGAATTGTTATCACTTAATACAGTGCTTGGCACATAGTGCCTAATAAAACCTTTTTAATTCACTCATTTCATTCATGAAAAAGACTAATGATAATGATTTTTGAAAATCACTTCCTCTCACTATACTCTAAACTTTCTCTTGGAAATTTGATTGTAAAGTTGGAAATTTTATTTCCAATTTCATTATTCAAGTGATACTATTCACTTCAAAGTTACCGGTGATCTTCCATTTGCAAAATTTAATGGTCCTTTCTCAATTGTTATCCTTCTTGACCTTTATGTAGCTTTTGACATGGTCAATCACCCTTCTCTCTTGGATTTTCTGCTCTAAATTTTCACCAATCTCTCCAGTTTCTCTTTCTAAAAGGACCCCTAAGTAACCTTTGTTATATCTTTCTCCAGGATGTGCTCCTAACTGTGAGAGCCCTCCATGGTGCTGTCCTGGACCGTCTTCTCTTCTCCATTCAGAAAATTTCACTTGGTGATCTCATTGATTTCCACTTGTTTAATTATCATCTCTATGTTGATTTTCAGATCTATTTATCCCAACCTAACCTCTCTACTGATCTCTAGTCATGTATAACTAAATGCATACTTGAATCTTTAACTGGACATTTTGTAGATATGTCAAAAACTGAACTCCTTATTTTTCTTGTCCACCTCTCTCTTTTTGCCAACTTCCCTATAACTGTAAAAGATACTTTCATCAGTTCACAACTACAGCATGACCACTTCATGCCCAAATTTTTGTTGTTCAGTCATTCAGCCATGTCTGACTTTTCAAGACCTCATAGACCATAATGTTCATAGGGATTTCTTGGCAAAGATACAGGAGTGTTTTGCCATTCCCTTTTCAGTAGATTAAGGCGAACAGAGGTAAGTGACTTGCCCAGCGTCACACAGCTAGTGAGTGTCTGAGACGAGATTTGAACTTAGGAAGATGAGTCTTCCTGACTCCAAGCATAGCACTCTATCCACTGGGCCATTTAGTTGCCCCAGAATTTTGTTGGTGTTACTTTTAATTAGTCCAACCATTTTGGAAATCAGTTTAAAATTATACTAAGAAAATGACTAAAAGGCACATGGTCTTTGATATAGACATCCTGCCCTAAGGTATATAACCCAAGGAAGTCAAAGCTTGAAAGGATGAATCTAAACTAAATATTTATATCAGCATTTTTGTAGTAGTAGTAGTAGTAGTAGTAGTAGTAGTAGTAGTAGTAGTAGTAGTAGTAGTAGTAGTAGCAGTCATAAAAAAAACAAACAAACTAGAAACGGAAGATGTCCATTGATTGAGGAATAATGAAACATATTGTGGTATATGAATGTAATTGTATATCATTGTCATATAAATAGTAGAAAAAAGACTGCTGTAAATTACTAATAATTAGAGAAATGGATATTAAAAGAACTCCAAGGTACCACCTCATAACCATCAGATTGGTCAACATGAAAGGAAAAGAAAATAAGAAATGCTGGAAGGAATATGGGAAAATAAGTACACTGATACCCTGTTGGTGGAGCTGTGAACTAATCTAACCATTTTGGAGAACAATTTGGAACTTTGCCCAAAGGCCTATACAACAGGCATACACTTTGACCCTGCAATACTGCTATTAGGTCTATACCCTAAACAGATAGAAGAAAAAGGAAAAGGACCCATGTGTACAAAAATATTTATAACAATCATTTTTGTGGTAGTAAAGAATTGGGAACTAAAGGGCTGTACATCAGTTGGGGAATGGCTGAGCAAGTTATGGCATATGGTTATGAGGGAGTATTATTATGCTATAAGAAACAACGAAGAGGACAGTGTGAGAAAAACCTAGGAAGACTTATATGAATTGATGTAAAATGAACAAAACCAAAACAATATCCACAGTAATCATAACATTATAATGATAATAAATTGTGAAACACTTAACAACTCCAATCAATATAATGATCCACAATAATCCTAAAGGACTTATGATGAAAAATGCTTTCCAACTCCAGATAGAGACTGATGGACTCTGGGTACAGATTAAAGATTTTTTTTCCCTCTTTCTTTCTTTCTTTTTTTCTTTCTTTCT
>CM053586.1:103362551-103388553 GCA_028646515.1 Pseudochirops corinnae
CCTCTCCAGGTAATTATGAAGTCCATCTCCTTCCCATTTCTTATAGCACAATAGTATTCCATTACATTCATATACCATAGCTTGTTTAGCCATTCCCCAATTGATGGGCATCCCCTATATTTCCAGTTTTTTGCAACCACAAAGAGAGCTGCAATAAATATTTTTGCACATATGGGACCTTTTCCCACTTCTGTAATCTCTTTGGGATATAATCCCAACAGTGGTATCAGTCACTAGTTTTTATAAAAATAGTTTTTGTCCTTGATCTAAGTTGGCTATTTAATATGAGTTAGAAGCTAGAGAAGCCTATGGTTTCCAAATCACTGAAAGATAAGCAAGAAGGTTTGAAGAGGAGCCAAGGAAAAATGAAGCCAAGGTACATGACTTGGCTCCTCCAGGCAAAACTCGAGACCCATTCAAATGAATTCACAATTTTTAGGATCACTGTGACTGCCAGAAAGCAATGCCAGGAAAATCATCACAGGTTTGCTACTGTGAGGGAGCAAAATAAAGTGAACTAAGGGCCGTATACCAAGGCAGTTACATGACCAAAGATTTTAGGCAGCTTTGTCACATATTTATGTAAAGTTTTATTTTAGGCAAGAGATAGATATTCAGTACATTGTACTCTGTGTGAGTAGGAGAGAAGATAAGATATCTCCATAATACTAAAGTCCATTAACTTTTCTACAAGCAGAATCACACTTAACCTTGTTATCTATCTATAAAGATTGTTATTTTCCATGTGCTCAAAAAGTTCCTGATTAGTTAGCCCAGCAGCTTCTGTACTGACCTCTTCCACCAATGCTGTCAGAAATTTCTGGTTTATAATTCTATGGCATTTTTTCTCTGTCTCTCTGTCTCTCTGTCTCTCTGTCTCTCTCTCTCTCTCTCTCTCTCTCTCTCTCTCTCTCTGTCTTTCCCTCTCTCTCTCTTTCACACACACGTACACACACACAGAAATTATAATGACTTACTTTTTTTTACAAAAAGATGATGCTATAATCACATTGTCCCCCTTGAATTGTTTTTTTCTAGTTATTATAGATTTATGTTAATCCATTTATACTCTTGCCTATATCTTCTGTATCCAGTGGCACCCAATTATAACACAGCCAGGCAAAGTTAGAGTATATTTTTTTGTTAAGTCATGTAGTTGGTGTAGTGGATAAAGTACTAGACGTAATCAAGATCTAAGTTGGAATCCTGCCTCAGACATTCACTAACTGTGTGACCTTGAGCACATTACAACCTTTCTGTTTCCTTATCTATAAAATGAGTGGGTTGGACTCAACAGCCTCCAAGACCCTTCAAATTCTCAGTCTAATATCCTATGATCTTGATCCCCCAATTGGTCTGCCTAGAGAGAATAAGAATGACAATAATGATAAAACATATTAAAGCAACATTCTAAAGTTTACAAAGCCCTTTTCCACAAAAACTCTGTATAGTAAGTTGCAAAATTTTATTCTCTCAGCTTTTTCATCTATAAAATGGGGATATCACTGACTTCATGTTATTGTTATGAAGATCAATGACTGTGAAAAGACACTTTAATGTATGTAAAATACATTGAAAACTTTAATCACTTTATAAATACTATTATTATTACCCTCACTTTATAGCTATTATAGATAAGGAAACTGAGACTTAGAGTTGTAAAATTATTTACCCAAGGTCACACAGTAAGTAAGTGTCAGAGTTGAAATTCAGACTCAAGTCTCCTACTGTAAGTCCAGGGTTGATCTTCCATTATGTAGTACACCAAGCTCATGACTTTGGGCTCTTCAGTGCCATGGTCAAAACAAATGAACTATTTGTAATTCATCAGATCCCACTAAAATGGAAAATTACAGCATAAAATAAGCAATAATTAAAATATTTCCAAGCTACCACCTATTGCCTACAGTAACAGTGCTACAATAAATTTATCCACATGAGAAATGTTCTAGGGGTTTCCATCTTTGTCTATGTCATAGTAACTTTTGATAACTGGAAACAAAACCTTACTTGAGTGTCATAGAATGTTCAACCCAGAAGGGACCATAAAGAAGATCTAGTTTCTCTAGATGTTTCTTCACTTGGCAGGTGAAAGCAAGACCCAAAATTGAGAAGCGTCTTGCACAAAGTCACATAGCTAATTAGTAGCAGAGTCAGGAATAAGACCCTGGAATAAGTCTTCCAATATTTACTCCTTTTCTACTACTACGTGGGTAATAGAGCAAGGTGAAGTCAAATATGTAATACAATGGTGGTGGCAACTTCTGAGAGAAATCTCATGTTGCAATTTACAAAGGCAACATAATGTATAGATAGGACAGTGATGGAATTTGGAATTGCAATGATGAAAATCTGAAAGCTTGGAAGATTGAGTTTCAAATTACTAATTTCAAATTACCCTGAGCAAGCTACTTCTCTTCTTTGAGTTTTTTCCTGTCTTTATGGGGATAAAGTTGATATGAGGATCAAATGAAACAATATATATAAAATTCTTGCTAAGCCTTAGATATATTATTGCTAGCTATTGTGAAATGTTGATTGGAAACTTGTTTTGGAATGTAAACACAATTAGAAGAAGTCTTATGATCATTCCAATTATTATGTTAATGCATCTCATTTATACTACAATCAGATAACAGACAAGAATCTTAATACATTTTCTGTAGGAATCAAAAATATATTATGACAAATAATAATTCACATAGAGCTGCTTAATGGCAACCTTAAATGGTATTGTACTCATTCATTACAATAAAACTGTACTAATTCAAAAGAATTGTATTTAGTACCTTGATCTTTATTATAGTAGGATTTGAGAGAATATGCCCTAGTATTAACCTGCCACAATTTTTAGTTGGCTATCTGCAATGCCATTGCTATAGATGTTAACCTCAGTGGTAGACTACCAAAGGAATAGTGAAAAATTCATACTCATTAAATATTAATCAGTAACAATGGACTTGGTTTTTTTTGTTTTGTTTTTTTTACTAATTTTGTATTCAGACAAAATTCAGATTAGTATTTTTCAGCCCATTTAAACCATTGGATAATAAAGCTTAAATGTATTCCATAATTCACCACAGTCAATTTCACAGTTAATTTCAAAATGTTATGGAAATAGTTTCCCTTTACTGGAACTGATAAATTCAAATGAAGTAGTTTAGTGAGCTCTATTATAAGATCATAGATTTTGAATCAGAAGGCTCTTGTTCAAACCCCCATATTTTACAGATGAGGATTTGGGGCCGGGAAAGGTTAAGTGACTTGCCCAAAGTCATACCCAGGTCCTCTGCCTCCAGTCTAAGATGCTTTCCACTGCACCACACTGGCTATCAAAGTGCCCTGGAAGATGAATAAAGCCAGAATACTGCACCATCATCTAGTTCTTGGATATACTTTGTACTTAAGTTTTTACTATGCCAAGACTGCAGTGAGATTTCCTAGATATTCACCACTGATGAGAGAAATGCTTGCAATGCCTGCTGCAGAAATCCACAGAACAAATTACAGTGACCTGCTGCTCCTCTCAGGTTGAAAGGCACGTACTTGTGGAATTCAATGCCTCAGTGACAGTCAAGGCCTATGTCCTGATGATGGATCTGAGTATGTTTCATGACCAAATGTTTTGTTGGAGGCACATTTCCTTGAATCATACAGTATTTGGACAGAGAAGGGAATATTAGAAAATAAATTGGAAAATATAATTCAGCATAAAGAAATAAAAGGGTCAAAGGCTAGCAGTCTACTCCTAAGCTTCATACATGTATATATAATTATGAACACTTTATTCAAGAAGAGAGTCAGAAAGCACTGGACAGAGTCATCACTGAATATCACACATGTACAAATTCTGATGATATAAACTGACCCATGTATTGGGTCATTCTTAATTTGAACAATTATTATTTTAGCCTGGCCATAGTGAGGGAGAGAAAGGAAGAAGAGATAAAGGCAGAGGCAAAGAGAGAGACAGAGATAGAGACATAGACTCACTGATAGAGTGGTTCCTAATGACTTCTTTACCCCTTACCAGTAGTCTCAGAGATCATATATTTACTACAAGTAGAAAACTAATTGAAAAGATGGAGGAAGGAAATAATCAGATTTTGGCACCCAGGGTTGGCTAACTTGTTCTGTCTCTTCCTGGCTTGTGAGATTTATGGCATTATGATCATTGGTGGCTGCTGTTGGAGACAGGCTTAGCGGTTGTCATGGAGCTGATTTCAAGAGTCAAACTTGGTAAGGTTTGAACTAAGACTGTATTGGAAAGAAGACTGGAGAGATGACCCAGATCCTGAAACAGAGGCAATGGTCAGAGTATAAGAAGGAGAAAAGATCTTAAGTCCTGAAACAGTTAGCTACTAAGAGTGCCTTTGATTGGTGAGTTAGGCAAGAGAAACACATATCATTGCTCTTCCTTTGATTTCTTTTGGTGTACTCTGTGACCTGGGGCTATAGTTGCAGATATACACCTCCCTCTTATTTCTTTGCCATCATTTAGTGAGTGAGTGGTTTGGAAATTTCCTCCTGTCTCTGCTGAAAAAGAATCAGGAAAAGGTTTTTGGGAAATCATTGAAGGTAGGTGACTCTACATAGGAAGGACTAATTCTTTGTTTCCCTCCATTTTCTCCTATATTCCATTAACTATGTGGACACATTATGTTGAGTATAGAAATCTGTGAATGTGGAGGGTCATGAATAGAGAGAGGAACATTGATGAATGGGAAAAGCAGCTCTAAAGCTTCAAATTTCATATTTTTTATAAATTGAGTAGTATTACATATCATCACTTAACTAAATTCCAAATCTAACCATTTGAAGTTAAAGAATTCAGCACTGCTTATTGATTCCACGAACCTTGATAGTGAGCAGCCTAGCAATACTATTATTATTGTTGTTCCTATCACTAATAACAAGAATGACAACAATGTTATTTATGTAGCATTTTGAGTTTTGCAGAGCTCTTTACAAATATTATTATCCTCACAAGAACCTTGGGAGATAAACACCATTATTTGCAGGCTGGGCACTCTTTGATAGCCCAAGGAGGAGGGCTACGATTGCCTTTAGATCATCCCATGCAAGAACTAGAGATAAAATAGACAAATCAGATATTATCTGCCTCCATTTGGATAATTAATACAGTGACATGATGTCATCGTTGTAGTATAAGAAAAATAGAACAAGATTTGATTTAGACTGAAACAACTACAACCATGTCCCCAGTGTAGCCTCTGAAGCAATTAATCAATAAAACATGTATTAAATATCTACTATGTCAGGAACTATTATGCTAAGTACTGGGAGACAAAGACAAAAGGCCCTGTTTTCAAGGGGATTACATTCTACCAGGAGAGACAATGCATATGTAAATAAGAATATAAATATGAAATACAAAATTAATCAAGGGAACTTTTAGGAGGAAGATACCAATTGCTGGGGGGTAGGGAGAAGTTCAGGAAAAGCTTCAGGCAGACAGCATTACCTGAAAATAATTTGGAAGGAAGCAAGCAATTCTACAAGGCAGAAGTGAGGCATGAGTGTATTCCACAACTGCAAATGTACATAGATGGTAGATGGATTTTGGGGTATAAAGAATAGCAAAACAAGTTTGATTGGGCAATTGAATACAAGAAGGGGAGAAATGTATACAGTTATCCCTATCACATCCTGACTTTTTTTATCCTATATTCTGTGTTGACATAAGAAATTACTGTAGTATTTTATTTTTTTAATGTCCTTTTCATACAGTATTTTTATTTAACATTAATTAACATATTGCCTATGACCAAATGCTTAACCTAAATTTTACAATAAGGTGTTATAAATGCCTCATAAAAGAAAAAAAAATTCTGAATTCTTTCTGTGATAGCAAGGGAAGGACAAAAAATTTGACACAGACTTTCCAGATCTTAGCCTTTAAACTCTGAAATGTGGTAGGGATAGCTGTATTAATAATTGGAAAAGAAGGTTGGGGCTAGGCTGTAAAGGGTTTTAAAAACTAAACAAAGGAGCTCATATTTTATGCTAGAGGCAATAGCAAAAAACAATGCTAGGGGAGTTACTGAATAGAAAATGACATGGCCAGACCTTCACTAAAGGAAAATTATTCGGCAGCTCTGTGGAGGATGGATTGGAGAGAGGACAGACTTTAGACAGGGAGACCAATTAGGAGGCTATTACAGTAGTCTAGTCTAGGGCCTCAAGGCTACATGTGGCCCTCTAGGTCCTCAAGTACAGCCCTTTTACTGAATCCAAACTTCACAGAACAAATCCCCTTAATAAAAGGATTTGTTATGTAAAACTTGAATTCAATCAAAAGGCCATACCCAAGGATCTAGAAGGCCACATGTGGCCTTGAGACTGCAGGTCTCCCACCCCACCTCATACTCCTTAAGTACGTCCTTTTGACCGAGTCCAAGTTTTTATAGAACAAATCCTTTTATTAAAGGGTTTTGTTATGTGAAGTTTGGATTCAGTCAAAGGGCTGCACTTGAGGACCTAGAGGGCCACATGTGGCCTTGAGGCTGCAGGTTCCCCACCCTGGTTTAGTCAAAAAATGCTAAAGTCCTGAATTAGAAAAATGGTCATGTGAATAGAGAGAAGGGGATAGATGCAAGTTGTATTCTAGATGTAGATATGCCAGAGTGAAGGATAATGAGGAGTTGAGGATAAAATCAAGGTTATGAACCTAATTAACTAGAATAATGGTGGTGACATCCTAAACAGAAATAAGAAAGTTTGGAAGTGGAGTGGGGTTTGAAGGAAAAATAATGAGTTCAGTTTTGATAATGCTTCACTTAGGATATCAAGTTTAAAGAACTCACTAGGCAGTTGGAGATATGTTCTAGAGTTCAGTAGAGAAATTAGAGCTAACTATATAGACTGGGCAGTCATCTGCGTAGAAATGATAATTAAACCCACGGAAGCTAATGAGGTTACTAGATGAGAGAGTGTAGAGAGAGAATGAAAAGAGTCTATCATCATGCTTTGGAGTACATAATATTGGGAAACACGTCTCTAGGTAGGAACACAGTCTTAAGCAACAAAGTGTAAAAAAATAGATATTAAAAGACAGGAAATAAATGATTACCAATACTCATTCAGTCATTTCTGAATCAGCTACCTGTCTGCAGTCAACCAATTGACTAGTTAGAGCAAAAGACATAAGCAATACCAAAAGAATATAGAAGCAACATATAATTATAATGGTTCTGATCTGACCTCTTCAAATAAGCTTTTGATTTTGAAAAGTCAGTACTGGGTTCAATATAAGGGTATGGACTCTGATGATCATTTCTTATAATTTAACCAACATAAAATAGTCACCACAACAAGGATGCCAAAAGAGCCCAGAAAAACCTTCAGGTCATCAAAATGTTATTATCTTGCCCAATGGAAAAGTATAGTAGCCAAGGACTATAATCTGTTAGAATACAACTAACTTGTATAACATTATAGAAGAGAATGGTATAAGACCTATGAAGAATAATTTAGCACGGAAGAAGCACCTAGGTTCACATCCTCTTCCACTCAATATTTGTGTGACCTTGGGCAAGTTTCTTCAGACTTCCAGACACATCTTTTGCCTTTCTTTCTATCCCATACTTAGCACAGTGTCTGGCATACAGTAGACAGTAAAATACTAACTGACAATGTTATTTCTCTTTTATCCTAGTTTCTTGACTGTTACAAACATAGTAGCTATGAATATTTTTATATGGGCTCATCTTTGTATATTTTCAATTATCATGAATGTAACCATATAGAAATACAAACTATAAACAAGAAAGCCTCTCTTATATCTGGTGAAGGAGAGAGGCTTAGGAGACATGGAGCAAATCAGAGGCCAGGATTAGAAGGAAATATTTATTTTTATGATGTTTTTATTTAAAATTCTAGCAATTAAATTATCAGTTTAAAAGGTACGATCAGTTTTGTGACTCTTCTACAGAGAAAATTAAGTATAGATTTAAGCATCACTTGTTTTCATTTGTGAAGTGGGAAAATAATTATTTAGCCATTCTAACATATTTAATCATTTTCTTTCAATTACTTTTGTACCAAAGGCTAATAGATTCAGAGCTAAGAGGGTTCTTAGATGTCATCTAATCTTGCTGCTTTATTTTACAAATAAGGAATTTGAAGCCTAGAAAGGTTAAGTGGCTTGCAGATAGAAAAATAGTGAATATGTAACTATGTAATCCATGAAGGGGAGAGCATATTTCAGGATTTACTATGGGGAAAAGTAAATCCACACTTCTTGGGAAAGGGCTCCAAAAATAAATATTTCTTAAAGTAAATTAAAAGATGGAATAGAGAAAGGAGAAAAGATTGAATTTCATTCTTATCTTTGATGGGAAAGGAATGGAAAAAAAATTAGAAACAAAACAGAATGATGATTTAACTAAACTCAAATAATTTTTGATGGGGCAGGAAAGCAGGGATGAAGGGTGAAGAATCCATAGGGAGAAAAAAATCATGAGGAAGAAGATGAAGGGATGCAAGACAATCTTCCCTTCAAAAAGAGTTTTGTCTTTCCCCCCTTAGTTCTGGGAGACAAAACTAAGGAACTATGTTTAGACAGTATAGAAAGTTAGAATGAGTAGGGTGGGGGACCCCAAAGATAACTTTCTAACAATTAATTATTCAACAATGGTTTCCTTATAAGTAGTGAGAGTCAATTGAACAGAGCCTAAATGTCCACATTGGGGGTATTCTATATGTGGGATTCATGGTTTAAATAGATGTTGAAGAGATGATTTCTTGAGGTCCTTTTTGATTCTGAATCTATCATCCAATATGATTATGTCCCTAAGTACAGCATTATATTATGCTTTAGGATTCCATTGAAAACTAACAAATTGAATTTATATTTAATTTAGCAACAGATATTTATAAATTTCCAAATATGTCATAAGCACCATCTCCCCTTCCCAAGTGATGCAAGTCATGGCCCTTTCTCTCGAGGACTTTATAACTTAGTCAAAGCTACTGAGCATACACAGATAAACAGTTAATATGAAAAGTGCCAGATTTTCCACACTGGAGATTCTCATATGAGGTATCTTAATCCCTGAAGGACATAGTATCACTACAGATATAACATATATATACATGCATGCATACATACATACATACATCATATATACTTTAATACTGAAATGTTACATCTAATAGTCTAGTATATTCTTCAGTTAAATCATTGATTTTTCTCTTTTTTATTTCTAATTTTTAATAGAAATTTCTCCAAGGACTTAGTATCTATAATATTTATCCTTCCCTAACTAAGCGGCAGAGCATGAAACTACAGATATTTTATTTTTCATAGAACTAGAAACATGAAGCAACAGAATATGGGACATGACATGTTACAAGGACAAAGAAATATGGGCGAGTCAATGAGAAAACAAACTGTAGCATGTGTGATCTTGCTTTTATAACTTTCTAAATATAATCTAAGAAAGGCAGGAGACTAAGCGACTCTGAGAAGATGACTGTAGCTCCAGTGATTCATTTGTAAATAACTCTGAGACTCATAAGGTGATGCTGTCAAATAAACTTAGAATGTGGCTGTTAAAGATCAATGCCTAGTGACTACCTTATAAGACATAACAGTTCTCTTTCCATTTCAACCAAAAGCCACCCCTCCTTCTTTAGAATGCTAATGGCATTTAGTTTGTGCCTTGATATGCACCTTCACATCGTTTTGTGGCAACATATAATGGTGGGTGAGAGAAAGACAGTTTCTGGTGTATAGGAGAGGTTAAATGGTGTATGGGGAAGGACAAATTTGTAGTCAAATGACCTCGGTTTTATTCCTAGTTCTGTCATTTATTGTTGGAGTAGTGATTTTTCTTATTATATACCAAGTTGGCTTTTTGTTAGTTGTCTGTTGTGTAATTTTTCTAATCCTGTATTTCCCCATATAAAATAAGAATAATCATATTTATACTATCAATCTCTTAGGGATGTAGTGAGGATTAAATGAGGAACCAAAAGTCCACATTTATTTAGAACTATTTAGACTATATGTGCTCTCTCTTTCTCTCTCTCTTTCTCTCTCTTTCTCTTTCCACATATATGTGTGTGTGTGTGTGTGTGCATGTATATATGCATGTATACACACATACACACATATATATATTCCACACACTAAAATATACTCTGTAAGTGTAGTGTACCTTAGAGTTCTAAATAAAATTGAGTTTTTGATTCCTAATTTAGTCCTCATTATAGCCCTGAGATCAATAGTATAAATATGATTACCTGATTTTATGGAGGAAGAAGTGGGATTTGAAAATATATACCTATATAAAGACATTATAAAGTATAAATGTATATGCACATATACACATATATTGCATACATATATATTCATTATAAATATTATATATGTATATCCATATGTATTCATTTGACCCTTATAATGACCTAAGAGATTGATGTTATTATTTTCATTTGAAAAACTAAAGCTTAGACACCTTAAGGATTCTCTGCCACATCTCCCCTAAGTCCATCTGCTAAATATATTCAAATACTTATATAATCTAGGCAAGATAGCCTCTCCCCCAGAGATTCCTTTTCAGAGTGACAAATTCTTTATTAAACAACTCAATATTAGTCAACAAAACTCTTGTTCAACTACGACTATGATCTGACTATAACACTTCCTAAAACAGTATATAGGACTGGCATCTACCATTAAACAAAATGCAGACTACTTAGTAAAGCTTCAGAAGAAAGGATTTAAATTTGAGAGGTACAATACTAGTATACTGATAGTGTTGTGGGAAAACTGGTACATTCAGTTTCTGATAGAATCACAGATTTGTTGGATCTTATGGGAGAGCCATCTGGCAGAAGGTCACAAATGTTATTAAAAAAATAATCATACCCTTTGATTGCAGCATATCATGCAAATATTATTTTAGAAAACAAAAATAACAGCCACAAAAAGCAATATGTTCAAGGATTTGGAAAGTGGTTTAACAATAATTGCAAAAAAAGTAAAAGAAGCCTAAATGTACAATAATAGGAGAATGATTAAATAAATGGTTAAATGCAATGTGGTTCATTGGAATTAAGATAAATCTTAGTAATATAAGGAAATCTAGAAAGATGTTTAAGAAATAAAGAAAAAACAGAAATGGAAAAACACATGAAGAAGATAAAAGGAGAAAATAAATGGTAATGAATGGAAAAAATTCTTTTCAAAAAAATCACTAAAAATTGTTAAGATACTTGATGTATAAAAGCAATAAATATGAGTTGTAACAGTTACTAAGAAACTTTAATTGTTAGTACTGATGTTCAATATTAAGGTATTTTTTGAAACATTTAATTTTTTTAAAAAACGTAGTTGTACACATACACACACACCTACACACACGCACACACACACACACACACACACACTTGCAAAAGGAAGGAGGACTTTTGGTATAGTGGAAGCAGACCTGGATACAACTTCTGACACTGTGACTTAGTCCATATGTCATTTTTACACTTCTGGGTCTTAGTTTCCCTATCTGTAAAATAAGATTCTTGGAATAAATTATCTCTAAAGTTACTTCAAGCTACACCCTCTAACCTTTGCAAAAATGTTAAAAACAGCAGCAAAATGTGGTGACTCTTGCATATTGAAAAATTCCTAATGTGGCAGTGACTGTCTTGACCATCAATCAGTTCCTTTGCCAATAGTTTTGAAATGAGAGAGGGTAAAATGAAGAAAAGCAGCAAAGAAAATATGAGCCAACATGCTAAGTTTTTGTTGAGCATAGGCTTACCACATTTGGAAAAATACTCCATGGTGTGTGGTTGTTTTTGAATCATGTCTCCACATTAGGTTTGGCTTTGATATGGTATAGTTATTGACTTGACCATGAAGGAGGAATAAAATCAATCCAAACCTTCTGAAGTTTCCTTGAGCGTTGTCATCAGTCAGAGAGCTATACAGAATCTATTAGCGCCATTACAGCCACGGTATTCTTGAGGAGCAGCCAAGTAAAATCAATCCTTCCATCATCTTTCAATTTCAGTATTCTTCAAAAATTATAGCAAGGGTAATAATCAGGGGTTAAAATATCATATATGTAATTCATATTATTATTTCACATAATTATTTATTTGTTAAGTCGTTGTTCAGTTGTGTCTGACTCTCTGTGACCCCATTTGGGGTTTTCTTGGCAAAGATGCTGAAATGATTTGCCATTTCCTTCTCCAGGTTACAGCTGAGGAAACCAAGGCAAACTTGTCCAGAGTCACACAGCTAGTAAGGTCTGAGACCAGATTTGGACTCAGGGAGATGAATCTTCCTGACTTCAGGACCAGCATTCTAACTACTACTCTATCTAGCTTCTTCAATTAGTGACCATATACAACATGAATAAATGCCCGGTAAGCTTGTTGTTATATGATTTCTCCCTATTTTCCTCAGGCTTATTTTCTTTCATTCTTTCATTTTGATTCTTCAGTATAGATTGATACTCACATAAAGTGCCTTTTTTTTTTTTTAAGAAAAAAAGGCCATATGAATTAATGTTATCACTCGAAGCATATTTTCGTTTGGATATTCCATGAGTAATCTTATAAAGGTCTAATTTGTTGACTCATTTTTTATATTGGTCTTTTTATTAGGTGTAGCTAGGTGGCACAGTGGATGGAGTGCCAGGCCTGGAGTCAGGAAGACCTGAGTTCAAATCCAGCCTCAGGCACTTACTAGTTGTGTGACCCTTAGTCATGCATGTCACTTAAATTCTGTTTGCCTCAGTTCCATCATCTGTAAAATGATCTGGAGAAGGAAATGGCAAACTACTCCAGTATCTCTGCCAAGAAAATATGGAACGGGTTCACAAAGAGCCAGACACAATTGAAATGAATGAACAACAACAGTCTTTATTAATGTTTCATGTATGCAAGTACAGTGTTGTTGTTTTGTCAGTATTAGACCCATTGGAAATTTATGGTACAAAGCCTCAGTCAAATGTAAAAGCATCTAGTTGGGTGTTATTGCTGTTGTTGTCAGCGTGTTTGTAATCAGGGTGACATGGCAAACGGAAAGGTAAAAAGAGACCAAATACACTCTCGGTGAGAATTAGAGAAAGGCTGGTTGAGAATTGCAAGGACCACTCATGGTTGACACAATTACCTATTCAGCTAAGATTCTTTTTGATGGGCTCCTCTCAATATCTTCAAAGAACCATGACTAGAAGATACTGTCAAGCTGTATCTTAGACTCACAGTTGCAAAGCATTTATATAGTGCTTTACAATTTACAAAACACTTTATCCACAACTCTTTCAAGTTATGCCAATACGAATTTCTCTGTCTCATAAGTCAGGAAACTAAGGCTCAAAAATCAATATATTAAGTGGTAGAGTCAGAAATTGAGTCTAGCAAGGTCTTCTGATTCCAAGTTTGGTATTCTTTCCACCATATTGTATTACTCCTAATTGTAGAAGGAATGATCCTAACTTCATGCTCTGGTCAAAGAAATAAATAAGAACGTACTCATGTCATGCATTTAACACTATAGTCCTAACACATCGACATTTGATTAAAGCTTCATAACGTATTGAGAGATTTTAGAATGTAATAGGAGCTCAAATTTATAAAGTGCATTGTTATGCAGCCATACATGCATACACATGACACCTTGTGAGCCTCACAGCAATCTTGTAAGGTTGACTATCATCATCATCGTCATCAGTAGTAGTAGTAGTAGTAGTAGTAGTAGTAGTAGTAGTAGTAGTAGTAGTAGTAGTGGTAGTAGTAGTAGTAATAGTAATAGTAGTAATAGTGATAGTAGTAGTATTCCTATTTTTATTCCCATTTTACAGATAAGGAAACTGAGCCTGAGAAAGATTAAGAAACTTACTTGCCCAGGGTCACACAACTGGTAAGTATCTGAGGTTGGATTTGAGCTCGAATCTAATTGACTCTAGATTCAACCTTTGATGCACAACAACAAAACTGTCTTTCTCCATCTATCATTTAGGGGGAAAATAATTTATCTTTATTAAGAAGCATTGACCAGTCACTTACATGGGTTCCATATAAAGCTAGCCAAACAGACAATGTTCTTGTTCATTAGGATTTGGTGATTTGGCATAGATAGATACATAATGGAGTAGAAAGATAATTGATGATTCTAAGAGACCGTCCAGTCTAAACCTCTCATATTACAGATGAAGAAACAAGCCCACAGAAGTCAAATGACTGGGCCAACATCATACTAGAACAGACAGAGCCTGAGACTCAAACCCAGATCTCATACACTTTTCTACCATGCATTCCATTTTCCATCACAATTTCAACAAGGAGCCATTTCTTCTGATCTGTCAGCATCTGGTGCTGATGAGTATGAGAATATTGAGGCCTACTCCTTCACACAACTGATAAGTATCTTGAATGAAGGAATGAATGCATGAAAAGCCATTAATCAAGTATTTACTATGTACACTGCACTGTTTTTGCTTTCTAGGGGCTCACATTCTAAAGAGAGAGACAATACCATATAGAAGGTTTTAGTTTCAAGTCAGATAGAAAGGCACCATGATCCTGAGGGATCAGTGCCAATGCTGATAGGATTATACCTGCTTTAGAGTCATTCGCACCAATAAAATCAGATCAATTTCTGATGCTGAACTAGCTGAGAGTGTCAAGGACTTTGATAGCAAGAACTTTTCTTTCTGGATCAATATCAGTGGCTGCAGAACCAGAATAAGAAAATAAGCACCCACATCTCCACAGTAGTTTCTTCCTAGGATAATGACCGTGACTTCCCCAAACCCACATTCACAAAAATACTGGAGCAACTAATAAAATATTACTTCCTATCACTTTAAATTAAATATGAAATTTCAATATTCAATAGGCAAATACTTACATAAATAATAGTTCTCAGAGAATTCAGGAAAAAAATTTAGAGAAAATGAAACAACATTGAGCAACGTGGAAATATTTGTGCTCGAGAAAGTTTTTTTGTGAGCTTCAGGAGGAAAAAGATATAAAATCTTAAGCCAGTTCAGGTGGCACTTGGCTAATTTTGTTAGGCTTGCTTCCCAAATTAGCCTTGCTTTCTTATCCAGATGTCAATATGTGAAATGACCATGAGCCAAGTGCAGGATACTCAAGCTGGCTGCAGAACAGGATGACCTATCCAGTGGAAAGATGAAACCAGACACAGAGCTGGAGAAGGGCCAAAACTCCACCTTAGGATGCCTAGGAATCTGATAAGAAAGTTTAGGTCACCTTTCAAAAAGGGAAACATTGAACTTAGAATTTCATCTTATCAAAAGCATTATTAATACTCAATTCTAATATCACATACAACTCTCTGGGGTTTCATAGGCAAAGTTGCAAACTTGTACAAATCACTATAAGGTTTTAATTTATTTAGGCTTTAGGGCTCCAGACCCTGTGACTCTGAACTGGTATACCTTTCAGAGTACTAGTGAGTCAAGCTTGCTTGGATTATTATAACCAATATTGTTAATTTGATAACAGCACATGGTAAGAGCTAGGAATGATAGTATATCAGGGAATAAGAAGAAAAGGCCTCATATGTGGAAAGAAAAAACAATGAGGTAAATTGATGGGTTCATGCTCCTTTAGCTTTTTTAACAAAATATAATAGGCCCATTTCAATTATACTATGTTAATGCATGTAAAGAGAGTCTACAATAATCCTTTTGAAATTTCTTTGTGGAAATCAGGCACAGAGTAAGGACAAAAACTAATCCTGGGCATATATATGTGTGTGTGTCTATATATGTATGTATATGTGATATATATACATGTAAATGCACATGTATCTCTCCTACTGATGCATGTTATTTTGAAATAAACTTCATCTAGTCAGTCAAACCAGAAAAGTTTGACTTGTTTCCTAGTGAAAGTGGTACATCCCCATCCAAGCAGGCACAATGCCTCCCATAACAGATGGTCAGGAGAGGAGGCAGCCAAGATACCATGTATGAACAACAAATGTGCTTGCTTCAGGGCAGAAGGCCAAGCTGGGAATGTCGAAATTGTTTTCCACCCGAAGCTTTCAAACTTGTGGCAAAAGGGACTGGGAAGTCAGTTGACTCAACCTCTCAGAGAAAATTACCAAATAGCTTCCATGACAGCAGGAAAGGGCGCTGTAGGACTAGCAAAGGGGATTAATGGTGTGGAGGTAAGATGGTAGGCTGCCAGCTCACCCAGCATCTGTGGTCATGCTCCTCGGGACTTGGGGTCTTAGGCTTTTCTGCCAACCATTTGCTCCATTGTTCACCCGAACGTCACCTGAACAGTTCAGATGGCAAGGCCTCAAGGTGTACGGCCTATAAGAGCAATCTTGTTTATAGGAAGATAACAGGGCCTCCTTATAGAATAATTATGGTTTTTGCAGAGTTCAGCAAGAAAGTTATTTTAGAAGATGCTAAGAAGCAGAATGCATAAAGCACGGGATTTGGAGTCAGGGACACTTGAGTGTGAAATCTCATCTCAGGCACTTACCAGCTGTGTCACCTTGAGAAAATCACTTAAACTTTCATTGCCTCAAATTCCTCATCTGTAAAATATATACATACATACATATATATATATATATATAATAATCTCAATTTACCCTTACAATAACCCTCTGAAATAGATATGATTAGTATTCCCATTTTGCAGATGAGAAACTGAGGAAAGCTGATGGAGCTTAAGTGATTTGCCTGGGTCACACAGCTAGAAAGGGACTGAGGCAGGATTTGAATTCAGGTCCAATACTATCTACTGTATCTTCTTTTTCTTCTCCTCCTCCTCCTCCTTTTTCTCCTTCTCCTTCTCCTTCTTCTCCTAGTGGAGAACTAGGAACTAGGAACTCATAGTGAAGAAACCAAAGCAGCTTTGAACAATCTAGGAAAATTGCTTGGAAGGAACACTAATACTTCAAATAATTTGCCCAGGATACACAGCCAGTACGCATCAGGGGGAATAATTGAACCTAAGTCTTCTGATTCCAACTCTATCCACTATGCAAAGCTTCTTCTTAGATTTCCAAATACTCAAATGTATCTGTAATCTCATCAATTTGAATAGACATTCCCTCCAGTGGTACAGATTGCAAGTCATTCATGGCTGCCAATCCCAAGCTTTCTCTTGTGCATGCCCTTCCATTGTTTCACCACAGGGAGTCCTCCCAATAGTACTAGCAGCCTCTCTTGTTTGTTTGCCCCTGACTCTGATAGAATACCAGCGGAATGCTCACGCTGTCTACCTCTCATCCCTTGACGTCAGTATGTGGCTTACCCCGTTCCTCTTGCTTTCATACGTTTCCCTGATGACATTTTTCACTCCTACACTCTTTAGAAGTTCCTCATTAAGGATATGTTGCAGACTGCTCCCATGCACTCAGCATTGCCCTTTGTGAGATGTTCATTTTTAACACTTCCAAGACTATTGTGTTCCATGTGTCAGCCAAAGAACACCAGAAGAATACCAGTAACAAAAAGATAGACCTTTGTTTTCTGAGGAAGTTTGGTCAGTAAAAGATCTTTACAATTTCTGAAAGGCAAAGGAGTTCACTCTCTTCCTCTTTGTTCAATCCTGGGGCTAGAATACTAGATAATTAATTTATGTGGGCATACCTTATTTGAATATATATAAGCATACACTGGTGTATATACATATGTATATATATATATATATACGTATACAATCAATATCTATACCATATATGCCTTATTTAAATTATTCATACATATATGTATATAAAATATATACATATATAAAGAAGGCTTATGTATATAAGGCATCTATATGTATATAAGGTATATTTCTGTATGCTCTAGAAGACAAAGGTATTAGGAAAGATTCAGTTGCCAATTTTTTTTTTTGGAAGGCCATTAAACTCATTGAAGTTACCATCATGATTTTCATTATGATTCTCTCTGGCTCATATAATAAATCGTATCCCCACAGAGTTAACGTCTCTTCAGAAGGAAGTGTTCATTAGGATTACGCCCCTATGGTATTCAATTCCTTTCATGAAATAATGGCACCTACGTCTTATTACTATATTTGCTAGAAAACTTTATGTCTTTAAAATCAATGTAATTCTTTATTATTAACAAAGGGTGTCCCAGAAGTCGTTGTGTAGTTTTAAGCTATTAACACTTAATGCTTCACTAAGAATTTGGGAGCACTTTGCATATTTATGAAAGATGAAGAAAAGATGGGAAGAATACCCATTTGAAACCCTAAGAACAAATCAGTGAACCTTAGCTACTCAAAAAGCCCAGAACATTATTACTATTGTAACTTACATGTGTATATATAAATGTATTATATGTATGTTTTTATTAATTCTTTAGAATAATAATCCTCATTCAAAAAGACGTGAGTTCAAATCTGGTCTCAGACATATACTAACTGTGTGACTTTGGGTTAATCACTTAACCTCTGTTTGCCTCAGTTTCCTCATCTGTAAAATAGGAATAATAATAATAATAATAATAATACCCACCTCCCAGGGTTGTTGTGAGGCTCAAATGAAATAATAATTGTAAATTACTTAGTACAGTGCCTGGTACGTAGTATTATATAGATGTTAGCTAATATATATGATACAATATAATGTACGTGTGTATATATTAATTGATCGTGTACATACATGTGAGAGATAATATATCCATGTGTTATGCATAGCATATATTTTGATATAATACTTTTATAAACAGCTAAAGTTTTACAAAATACTTTCTTCATTGCAACCTCAAAAGCTAATACAATTAGCCCATTTTATAAACTAAGAAACAAAGGTTCAAAAAGTCTTAACAATCTGCTCATTCTCACATAGCTAATAAATGTCATCAATGTGTGCTCCTTATGCCCTACTGTTTTAAAAAATCTGAGGAAGTCTTCAATGTCCATAGCACCTATATTTGTGCCTTTGTCCAAAACACCATGCTCTCAGTGACACAACGTTCACTTTCATAGCTGGCTGAAGTTGAAGATGCGTCTTTTAGTGAGCAAATTGCAGTTGTGTGTTGTGTACTCTACTGCAAAAATAGAAATGCTGCCTAAGATATGAATGGATTGGTTCAAGAATTCTGTCTTTAAAGAAAAGTGACATGTCATATTTCCAAGGTGCTGAATTGATGGGGGGAGAGGTCTGGAAGTGGAGGTGGTGACTGGGCCTGAGATTTCTTTGGTATAGGGAACTGTCTTCCTGCCCTGAAACACATAGTCTTAGAGGGTTGCCTAGGATCCTGAGAAGTTAAGTAATTTGGCCAGGGTCATGGACTTGCTTTGACTCAGAGGTGGGACATAAACCCAGACCTACTTTCTAGCTACTGTGCAATCCTGCCTTTCAAACTGTCTTACTTCTAGCGCATGGAATCAGCAAATTGAACCTTTGCTATGCCCAGAGTAATACAATAGTACTGTGAGGTAAGCACAGTTTTCTAAATGTGTTCTTCAAGAATCCCCTGCAGGTGTCCTATCCAGATTCTGAAAATTGAGCTTCCAAGGGATAAAAATTAGTCAGGTATACAACCCAGATGTCAGATTCCATTTTCTACACATCTATACCAGTCCCTCAAGGTCAGCAAGAATAATTCTCAATTTTAACTCTAGAATTAAATTGTACCATATTTACTGAACCTTTTTTCCCCCTTAGATGATACAATCATCATAACTTATTGATATTACTGAATTAAATGCATATTTAACACCTATATACCCAAGTTTGATTTAAAATCAATTGGAGGAGGAGGGGGAATCAGAAAGAAAATTCAGCCGCAGAACTTAACTAACAGCCTTTTGAATATGAGAGGTCTAACTTCAAATACCAGAAAGTGAATGAGCAATAGGGAACCCAATGCAAAAAGGGTTCCGTGAAATAGAAAAAAGACAGCAGGGAAAATTTTAAAATGTTGTGGCTAGTGCTGCCCCCTTCTGTCGGCATTCTTAATCTTGCAGTATATAAACTAAAATCATAGCAAAATGGTAAGTAAACCTCCCAAAGGCTTTGTGCCTGAGATCCAAGTGAGCTAGAACTGGAAGCAAATTTGTTGTTTTGTTGGGTTTTTTTTTAATTGTAGTTTGCTTATTTTGATTCTAGAATTTTAGAATTTCAAGAAACCTTAGCATTCATCTAGTCTAACCCTCCAATTCTGTTGTTGTTATTTAAGTTGTGTGCAGCTCTTCATGACCCAATTTGGGATTTTCTTGGCAAAGATTATGAAATAGTTTGCCATTTCCTTCAGCTCTTTTTTACAGATGAGGAAACTGAGGCAAACAGGATGAAGTGACTTGCCCAGGTCACGCAGCTAGTAAGTATCTGAGGACAGAGTTGAACTCAGGTCCTCCTAACTACAAGCCCAGAACTCTATCCACTATACCATCCATCCGCCAATCCTCCAGTTTTACAGATAAGGAAATGATGGGCCCATGACAGGGAGAAATTCATCAAGGATGTGACCCAAAGGATTAGTGGCAGAACTCGGAAGAAAGTTCGGGTTTTGGACTTCTAGTAGAGTGCTCTTTTCATTAAATCTCGTTGATCATAGGATTATAAATTTAAATCTGGAAGAAACCTGGGAGGTCCTCTAATCTAAGGCCCTCAGTTTAGAGATAAGGAAACAAAGGCCCAGGGTATTAAATGATTTACTTAAGGGTTCCATCCCAGATTCTCTGTAGAGGCAGAGCTATTTCCACTGTGCCATGCATGCCTATGTCAACCAGAACCCTTCTCTTGCAGGACTAAAAGAACTCTCTGTGATTCCTATGAGACAGCAAGAAAGACCACACCAAGTGAGCCATGTAGGCTGAGGGCCAGTACAGTGGAAGCTGTATTGTGTCTGAAGTCAGGGGACTCCCCTGGTTTCATGTCTCACTCCTGAAACTTATCAGGTTTGTAATTGTGAGCAAGTCATTTAACCTTTCTGAGATGGAGTTTTCTCCTGTATAAAATATTTGTCAACTAGGTGGCACACTGGATAGAGCACAGGGCACAGAGTCAGAAAAATGCAGTCTCAAACATTTATCAGCTGTGTGACCCTGGGCAAGTCACTTAATCTTATTTAACTCAGTTTCCTCTTCTATAAAATGAGCTGGAGAAGGAAATGGCAAAATCCTCCAATCTCTTTGCCAAGAAAACCCCAAATGGGATCATGAAGAGTTAGACATGACTAAATGACAAAACAAGCTGGAGAAAATAATGTCTATGCAGTATAGACGTTGCCTTCCTAATCCAGTGGTTGTGAAGAAAACAACATAAAATACTTAGAGCACAAGATAAATGTGAATTCTAGACATTATTATTAGCCCTTAGCATCTTCAGACCAAAGATCCATCTAGAGGTAAGGCTGCTATCAGCTGTTCCAGATCAGACCTCCAGGATGGCCATGTGATTTTCTGTGACTTGTCTATAGGGCACACACTAAAAACTAATGTGAGGTAAGAAGACAGGGAATGCAAATGGGGATAGAGTGTAAGTTATGAAGGGCTTTGAATGCCTGACAAAGGATTTTATATTTGACCTTGGAGGTGTCAATAGGGAGCCACTGGAGTTTATTGAGTGGGAGGTGGGGTTGGGTAGGGTAACATAGTTGAACCTGTAATTTAGGAAGTTCACTTTGACAGCTGAGTTGAGGATAGACTTGAGTGGAAAGAGATTTGAGGCAGGAGGAAAAATCATCAGCATCCCCCATAGAAAGAACTACAGGCCTATGACACCGTACCCTGTGGGAGAGCATTTTTAAAAGATTGTTTGTGGCCAAAAAAACTGTTAGTCCTTAGTATCTTTCTCTGAAGGTCCTGTAACATTTCTTTTTAGCCATGGTTCACCTGGAATTTTCCCATAATTCCAAGACACTCCCATTGACACTAAGGAAGAAGGGATATGTTGGGACCTCTGACGCAACCTGTGTATGGTCAAAGGCAGTTCACTGCCTTCTCAGTTTCTTCTTCTAGAAAATGTAGATAATAAGAATACTACCTCCCTCACAGTGTTATTGTAAATATTGAATAAGAGAACAGCTGGGTATAAAGTATTTTGTATCACTTAGTGCATTATATAATGTCCTCCTTGTTGTTTATTATTGTTGTTTGAGGGGGGGAGTATTTTTTTTGTGGAGGGGCAGTTGGGGTTAAGTGACTTGCCCAAGGTCACATGGCTAGTAAGTGTAAAGTGTCTGAGGTCAGATTTGAACTCAGGTCCTCCTGATTCCAGGGCTGGTGTCCTATTCATGGCTCCACCTAGCCTCCCCTGGGGGAGTATTTTTTTTAAGATGCAAGCAGGAGGAGAAAGAAGAAATGAAAATTGGATGAAAGGAATTTTGTTGTTTTACCTTATTAAAAAACATCTATCTATTTGCTTCTTAAATTTCTTCATATCTCTTCTTCATTACTAGTATTTGCCCCACCTTTCAGAGAGAGTGTCCTCTAGTTTTTAGCTAAACTTTTTCGTGGTTAAAATTTATTTTATTTCTACAAACCCTTTGAAGTTTTCGGATACATTTTTCATGGTGCGTTTTAGGAAATTGAGTTATTCTTAGTTTTATCATCCAGGCTCCTAAACTGCCAAAGAAATGTTAAATGACTTAGTTGTGCCCATGGTACTATATAAAAAAATGTCATGTAGACTGAGAGATCTAGGTTTATAGGTACTTGAATGATTGATGGAAATTGATTGAAAGTTGTGAATCTTAATTCACTGCTTATATGGATCCAGCAGAGGGAGCCTCAAGTACGTTTTTTTTTTTTTCCATATCCCAAAGGGTGTTTTCTTAGCAACTAATTCTCATTATACAATGAATTCCTGCCCCCCTTCCTATTATTACAAATGGCTTTTAATATCTTACTGAGTCCAGAATTCAGTCATATAATAAGTAAGACAAGATTTACCAAGGATAGTATCATCAATGTGACGATTTAAGAAAGATCCTCCCAGGTACACCATTCTAGCAAAAGGTTGTGGTGCTTGAGGTATAAGGGGAATGGAGATTAGGCATGGTTTCTACTTTTTCTGACTTCAATTTCATTCCACTTTGGAGATGAGAAACCATAGCAAGATGCACCTATTGCTTTCCCTCCAATCTCCCCCATATACTTTTTTCCCTTTCCTGGTGTCTCCATCTTGTTTTTTCTCTTCCTCTTTCCTTCCTTTTCCCACTATCCCTCACCTCCATTCTCAAAACTTGATGTGGCAGATGGGCAGGGACAAACACTTATTGTTTCTCAGTTAAAACCTAGGATAGGGTCTGGAACACGAGTAGTTGGCAATAACACTCCCATTCACAAAAATCCTTCTCACCATCAAGGTAGGAAGGTGAGTTATCTAAGGCTATTCCAGGAAGCCCTGGCAGGTTCTACCAGTCTAATTAAAGTTACAGGTAAGCAAGCCAATTTATCTAAAGCAGCATGGCACCTTGAAGGTGAGATGGAGATAGCCTATGGCAGACAAATCAAGAAATTCCCATTACTTCAACCATTCCCTCCCTACAGACCATGATAGAGAATAGTCCAGGACTCTTAGCCTTGGGCAGCTAGGTGGTACAGTGGAGAGTCCGTAAGACTCTAGTACAATGTAAGACCTACATTTGAATGTAGGTCTTCCTGACTTTCAGATTCAATGCTCTATTTACTGCTGGGGTAGATAGAGTCCAGTAACACTCACCTTCCTAGGTTGAAATTCATCTCCAAAGACTAACTAGCTCTGTGACCCTGGACTAGTCACTTAATCCCATTTGCCTAAGTTTCCTTATCTGTAAAAATGAACTGGTGAAGGAAATGGCTAATCATTCAAGTATCTTTGCCAAGAAAACCCCAAATGGGGCCACAAAGAGTTGGACACAACTGAAAAATGACTGGACTGAACTGAACTGAACTCAATCTTGGAAATGGCAGTGCCCCCAAGACTACCCATCTCTGCTTCTAGGGCAGCACCTATAATTAGCATCGAGAGGAACAATCACAGTGCAGAAAGGGTCCATCTTTCTTGGTACCACCAACACCAGCTGCTGATAATTGCCACAGACAGGTATGGAATCCCAAGAGCCCTCAGATCACAGGTTCTGCCTCTAGCACAGCCCACACAGTTATTATTCAGGAAGAAACCTTTTGGAGATGTAGCCACAGCTAATGGAGCCTGAGAAAAGAAAGTCCTTACCACCAAAGTCTTTGGCATTGGCAGATGGCTCAGCATTGGAGACTGGTATGGTATTATTAATGGAAGTGACACTAAAACTCTAATAACCATGGGATGTTCCCATATGACTTATAGCTGAAACCTCGTGTGTGTGTGTGTGTGTGTGTGTGTGTGTGTGTGTGATACTGTTCAGAGATAACTGAATACAGCAGTAGATCAAGCACTGAACCTGAAAGTCAGGAAGACCTACATTCAAATCCACCCTCAGACATTATCTTTGTGACCCTGGGCAGGGTATTTAGCTAACTCGTTTTTCCCTAACTATAAAATGAAGATAATAAAAGTGTCTCCATCCCAGGGTCATCTGTGAGGATCAAATGAAATAGTATTTGTAAATGACTTAGCATCGTCTGGCACATAGTAGGATTATAATAAATGCTTATTTCCTTCACCCTTCCTTTCTTGAGAAGCAACGTAGTAAAGTTGAAAGAGCCTTGGATTTGGAGTCAGGTGACCTGGGTTTGAATTCTCCATCTCCCTGTGTGATGTTGTATAAGTCATTTCACCTCTGGCCCTCAATTTCTGCATCCAAAAAATGAGTGGATAGGGTGAGAAAATGTCTGTGGCCTTCTCAACTCTAAATCCATTATCCTATGAATCTTTATGGGACAGTACAATTATTACCTCTAGAGTGGAATCTGCAAGATGGGAAAAATCTAAGTCAGATTAACATACAGAAAGGAGTCAGGGCCTTGAAACAAAAAACTTAGATTTTAGTCTTGGCTCTGAGCCTAAATGACTGTGATTTTTATAATCTCCCTGGGTCTCCATTCTCTTATCTAAAAAATGGGAGATGACAGGTAGATGAGATAATCTAGGTCATGAGATAATCTAGGTCATACAATAAAATACATAAGATTACAAAAGGAACCAGTTGAATTGCAATACAAATGCAACTTTTCCCATCCAAGGTCATGGACCCCTTGAAATCAGATTCCCTGGTTAAGAACTCCTAAAATTCTAGATAATTTCTGAAATCCCTTCTCAATTTAAAATTCTGTGATTCTGTATGCTAAACATTCCATTGTTAGAATCAAAACACTGTTGATGAACTCTCAGTCCTGGAAATAAAGATATAGTTGGGGCTTTTGTCTTTCCAGTCCCCTGCGTAGGAAACATCTTTGCTTCCTGCGTTTAAGTGACACTCTCGTCCAGTGGTAGTAGCCTTGGATTTGGCTTCAGAAGACTTGGGTTTGAATCCTGACTGTTACTACCTATATGACCCTAGAGAAATAATTTAGTCTTCCTTCTGGGCCTTGATTTCCTCATGCAGAAAATAAAGATTGGACAAGGTAGCCTGAGAGAACCCCTCCACATCTCAAGTGCTATACTAAATTGCATTAACCAATTTTAGACCAGTTGGGAGGAAGTGAGTAAATGGCTACACCCTTGCCATTCACCTTGCCAGGCCTTTCACAGACACTATTAAGGGTGCTCTAATGGGTGCTTTAGGGAACTGAACAGCTGCCTGCTAACCTAAAAGAGATAATACACCTAGTCTAAATGTTTTTTATTGCCCAAACTGGTACAGATCAACAACTCACCTGTAACTTAAGGAGTCTTGAGAGGTTAGATAATTTAAATGTACGTGGTAGCACAGCTAATGCGAGTCAGAGGCAAGACTTGAATGAGTCCAGATTGTGCTAACTCCACCAGCCCCTATAATCACCGTGGCACGTGGCCTCTCGATGACTTACTTTTTCCTTTTCCCTTTGGATCTGTGATTTCATTGGTGTAGGGAAATCCCGGTGTGGAAACTCACTTTATCGACGTGTTAACAATTGTGCAACTTCTAGTCTTAGAGAATTACCTGGG
>CM053586.1:103388653-103404845 GCA_028646515.1 Pseudochirops corinnae
TACTACTACTACTACTACTACTACTACTACTACTGCTACTACTACTACTACTACTAGTACTATTACTGCTACTACTACTACTACTGCTACTACTACTACTACTACTACTACTACTACTGCTACTACTACTACTCCTACTACTACTACTGCTACTGTTACTATTACTACTACTTCCCATGGTCCTGTGGCAAGTCTCTCTTTTCATTCCCCAGCATTGTCCTTTGTTTACTGGGGATTGAGCTATGCCTTGAACTCATTGCTCTTAACAGGGTTTTGTTTCTGATGAAGCACAGATTTTTGGCTCTAGTATTTTCTCAAGCTCTAGAACCACCCTGCATGACCCCCTACTTAACTAATGGATTTGAATGTAAGCTCTTTGAGGGCAGCAGTTGTTGGTGGTTGTTGTTTTTTAAAAAAGCATAGTACCTCATGCACAGTTAAAAGAGCTTAGAAGAATCTTGTTGAATTATATCAAATTTAATTGAAATGAACTGATTACAGTTGGATTGAAATAAAACTATTTGAATGGAGTAGAGTTGAATTAAAATGAAATTAATTAAATTGAATTGAATTGAACTGAATTACCCCTTGAGTACTGGGGTAAGATTTGAGGATCTTGATGTTCATCATTTATAAGTCCTTTCCCAAGATGCTGTGCAAGTAAGAAGTCATAGTACCTAGCTTATGGTACATAGTTGTTTTCTCACAACTTTTGAAGAGTTAAGAAAAATATAAATTTATGTACAAGAAAAATGTAAATTTATGTACAACCTTAATTGGCAAAGCAGAATTACCAGCAATGATGATCTAGAAAACAGTCTCAGTCTACTGAAGTTCCATGACAAGAGGCCAGCAAATCATGGGATTCCAGAACATGAACAGGATATTAATCTGAAGTGTAACTGGAAAAAAAAAGATAGACAGATGAAATTCCATTAGGGGATTGTGAAGGTCAATGGTCCAGGCATGCTATATCACTATGAAATGCTGGGATACCAGTTGACACAGATCAATCAGCCATGCAGCAAACAGAAACAGGGTGTCCCTCTTTAAGGTAAATACCCTAGTACAATCCTCCTAGTAGAAAAGAGAGAGAACTGAAAGTAGTAAAAGCAAAACCTAGCAGGTTCTTATGTATTTTGCAATAAAGAATAAAAGGATTTCTGGTCATCTTTAGGTATCTTAAGTCACAGGGACTTACATGGGCAACAGTGTTGAGGCTATGACTTTTATAACAGAAAAAAAAAAAACCTAATACAGGAAGCTGACACAGTCTGAAGATGCATTTATATAGATATCCTGTCTGGAAGAGGGAGGTGAGAGGCCTATGTACCCTTCCCTAGTCAGCCAACATCAGGAAATATATATAGAGAGAGATGTGTGCCTGCATATGTGTATATATAAACATATATGCATGAATTTATGTATGCATGAATACACATGTGTGTTTCTGTATACATGCTTGGATATGTGTGTGTACACATGTATATGGCATGCAAATGTGTATGTGTGTTTATGTGTATATACACACATGGGTATCAATTATTTTTAAAATGTTTGTTGAATCAAAGAATGAATAAAAGAAAAAAAAGATTTAAAGTGGAAATGATAATTATCTTCAAATATGCTAAATGGTGCCTGGTGGAAACGGAACTGGCTTGTTCTGCTTGCTCCAGAGCATAGAACTAGGCCATTGGAGGGAGCACATCGGACTTTTAGTCCAAAGACAGGGTTTGAATGCTAGCTCCTAGTGATAATTAGCTATATCACAGGCTAGTCATTTAATCAGCCTGAACTTACTTTTTCTCATCTGTAAAATGGGGGTAATTGTACCTGAACTACCTATTGAATGGATGGAGTACTGGGCCTGGAGTCAGGAAGACCTGTGTTAAACATAGCTTCAGATACTTATAAGCAGTGTGACCTTGAATAAGTCACTAAACCTGTTTGCCTCAGTTTCCTTAACTGTAAAGTGGAAATAATAATAGGATCTATCTTGCAGGATTATTATGAAGATCAAATGAGGTATTTGTAAAGCATCTGGCTTTATATAAATGCTAGCTATTCATGGCTAACTATTACTACAATTCCACAAGTTTGTTGTGGGGAAAGTACTTCATAAACCTTAAAGTGCTATCTAAATGTAAGTTATTAGCTAGGAGAAGAAAGGCAGATTATGTCTTGATACAAGGGAAATCTCTTTAGCAATCAGAGCTGCCCAGAAGTAGAATGGGATTGCCTCAAGTGGAAGTGAGCTCCAAATCTCTAGTGCCTTCAAGCCCAGGTATGTCGGGGATGTTGATAAAGGATTACCTTTCAGATAACAGTTGGATTAGATGACCTCTGGGGTCTTTTCCAACTCTGAAATTCTATGATTCTGAGAAAAGACCAGATTCCAGAAAGAAGGAAAGCTAGATCTCGTAGCATGGCAGGAGAAAAAACTTCTGCAGATCTTGGCCCAACATCACAGGTCCCCGAGGGTGGGTTACTTATCTGTTAAGTTAATCACCCTTTCAAGAGAGTATTTTTATGTGTTTATTTGGATGGAATGAAGCTGATAAAAGTTCAAGACAACCACCAGTTCTCAATGCCCTTTCCCAAGGAAGAACAAACAATTTATCCGTAGGATTTAGGGTAGGTGGATATATTTTTTTGTGATTCTACTTTAATTAATTGTGGGTTTTGGTGTGTGTTTTTTACTTAGAGGAGAGTCCTGTGGTATAGTGAATTGAGTTCTGAATTTTAAGGCAGAGAAACCTGAATTTGAATCCCATCTGAGACACTCAATAGCTGTGTGACCCTGAGCATGTCTCAGCCTCTCCGGGCTTCATCTCCCTCATCTGTCATTTGAAGTGGCTTTACTCCAGGTCCTCTGAGGTCCTTTCCAGCTCTAAATATATGACCCTATGATTTCATATTGGAAAATAACCCAGGGAAGAAACAGAGGAAGAAGCTGGAATTCTCTCACCTGAATAACAGGATTAAGCAGCCTGTTCAGCTGCCACTACTTCTATTTATAGTTTTAAGGACTTCCTCTCAAGCACACAGTAACATTGCCACTTTGAGAGGCTAAGTGATGGTTAACCCTTGGCACTATCTTATTGGCATCTGCTTTTTCCCATAAACAGGCATTTTTTCAATCAGAGAGAACTATTCTGCTCTTATATTCCACCTAATGTAGTGGTAAAAGATTTAATAGAAGTGTAACACTTTTGCCACAGTATATTTTCAGGAGCTAAAGTATGAGCAAAATGGAATAAGGGACAGGTGGCAGTATCTACAAACTGCTAATGGCCCCATCAACATATGTTTAATGTACTCAGAGTTATTCTTCACATCCTACTGTTGCTAATACATTTCCTCTGATACCTCCTCTCGACACAGAAATTTTGAGAGGGAAGGAAACATTAATAACCCCAAAGTGTTTCATTTGAAAGGAGATTTAAATTTTAATACTGGTCATAAGGTGACCTATTGGACCAACGAATGACCCACGGCAGGCTCCAATAATTCTGTTGCCATCATTAGCGAAAGGCTGGAACAAAGCAGGAGCTGAACAGAGTTATGTGCTTCCTCCTCTGTTTGCCCTTGGATAGAGAAGAGCTCCCCAAAATGAAAATGTAAGCCTGCCAGGATGCAAAGAGCATTGGAAGGGCAATGATGAGGCCAGGTTTACGTATGGCTGAGTTGGACTGAAGCCTATGTTGGGTTAGCTGAAGTAAACCACAACAAGGCACTTTACCTCAAATGCAGCTCACCTTCAGGCCCAATGAGGGATACACACACTCTCTCCACTCCCCAAATAAGTGGACAACATATCAAGAACCAGCTTCTCCAAAATGAACCCCTTTATTTGCATCCAGTCCACAAATACATTCTGGTTTGTTTGGTTTTTTTTTAACAGTTGCTCTCTGTAGACAACTCTCTGCCTCTGTCATATAACCTAGAAGAGTGACTCAAATTGTGGGAATTTCAGGTTGCAAAACACTTTTCAAATATCATCTCATTTTAATCCTCACAACAACCCTGGGAGGTAGATACTATTGTTATCCCCACTTTACAGATAAGGAAACTGAGGCTAAAACAGTCCTCTATGCACTGCACAACATAGATACTTTATGCCTTTTCTTCTTTGAGCCTCACAATAACCCAATAGGTGAGCACTATAGGTATTAATATCTCCATTTCACAAGTGATAGAATTGAGACTCAGAGAGGTTGTGATTTATTCGCCCTGATAATGTGGCTACTATTTGAAAGAGAATTGGAACCTAGATCTTCCTTGTTGTTGTTGAATAGTTCAGTCATGTCCTAGTCTTTGTGACCCCCATGGACCATAACATACCAACACGGTCCATGGCTTTATCTTGGCAAAAATACTGGAGTAATTTTCTATTTCCTTCTCTAATATCTTCCTTGCTACAACTCTATAGCATCCTACCATAACTATTAAAGAATTTCTCTATGCCACAGTTTCTTTACCTGTAAAATAAGAAGATTGAACTAATTTCTAAGGCACCTTCGAACCCTAAGTATTGTTATTCTGTGAATCAATAAACCCTAGAGAGGTAGAATAGAGGGTACATCTGGGTTCATTACTGAAGTTATTTAATATAAAGAATGCTAGATTTAGAAATAGAAACCTGGGACTTGAATCCATTCTCTCCTACTTAACAGTATGACCTCTGAGAAGTTACTTAACTTTTCTAGACCCCAATTTCCTCAAAAATGAGAGGTTAGTCAAGATGATATCCAAGATTTCTTCCTATTCTAAATCCCATGATCCTTCTCTGACACAGTTGTCTTCATGGAGGGGCTCACACTTGGACAATTGCAGTAGCCAGCTGGTTGTTCTTCCTGCCTCAAGTCTCTCCCATTCCAGTCCATCCTTCTCTCAAAAGCACAGTGAGCTTCAAAAAGCACGGGTCTTATCATGTCATTCTCCTACTCAATAAACTCCAGTTGTTCCACATTACCCCTAGGATCAAATGTAAAACCCTGTTTCACTTTCAAAGTTTTTCACAATCTGGTCCCTTCCTACGTTTCCAGTCTTATTATATTTTACTGCTCTGTGATTCAGCAACATTAGCCTCTTTGTTGTTCTTTGAACATGACACTCCATCTCCAGAACCCATTTCTTTTCACTGTTTCCCATGCCTAAAAACCTCTTCCTCATCATCTCTACCATTTGGCTTCCTTCAAATCACAATGTTAGTGCTTTTCCTCTGAGATTATCTCTAAATTACCATCTCTCGCTATATCTGTCTATCTTTGTCTCTATGTCTAACATGTATATGTGTGTTTATCTATTGTGTGATATTTAGATATTCTTTTTTTAGATATTATTTTTTTTTGCTTTTTTGGGGGGAGGGGAAATTGGGGTTAAGTGACTTGCTCAAGGTCAGTGTTAAGTGTCAGAGGCCAGATTTGAACTCAGGTCCTCCTGACTCCAGGGCCAGTGCTCTATTCACTGTGCCACCTAGCCATTCCTATTGTGTGATATTTATATGGTTATTCATATCTGTATCAATACTATGTGGATAAATATATGGATAGAATATTTATAATATGTATCTATCCATATCTACATCCATAATCTATGTCTGTCTACAACCTAATGTCTATAGTTGCTTACATGCTATCTCCCCTATTAGAATATGAGTTCGTTGAGGACAGGGATTGGTTTTTCCTTTCTTTATATTCTCAGGATTTAACACAGTGCTTGGCATGTAAAAGGTGCCTAATAAATACTTTTTGACTTGATTTAGAATGTCTTGGGCTTCATAATAGTAGGACCAAGGAAAACAGGCCTAAAGTATGAATGGGCCCCAAGCAACCAGAAAGCAGCCAGCCAGCCAAGGGGCCAAAACTTTTCAGCCTGGCTTTCTGGACCACATATATCCCTTCTCCTCTTTCACAGTAGATAGAGAACTAGAGACAGTGCCAGAAAGACCCAAGTTCAAATCCAGGTCCAGATACTCACTAGTCATGCAATTATGGCAAGTCACTTAACTTCTTCATGCCCCAGTTCCCACAGCTGTAAAATGAAGCTAATAATAGCACCTTTCTTCCAGGGTGGTTGGGAGTATAAAATGAGGTTATATTTATAATGTACTTTGCAAATCTTAAAGCACAAATGCTATTACCATTATCTCTAATCTTGTCTTTTCTTCTCTTTCTCTATACTTTCATATTTATAAAATAGAGAAAGGGAAAAATACAGCCACTAAAACAATTTATTTGGTCAGAAGAAATACCTAAAGTCCAAAATAAATAACCAATATAAATGGGATACAAAGGTTGAAGAAATATGTTGAAAGACTGATGAGAACTTCTCAATAACATCAGTCAGTAAGCATTTAAGTGCCTACTATATGTCAACACTATCAGTTAAAGTACATATATTTAGATTTCATCAACAGAATTAAAATTCAAATAAGGGCCTTGTTGCTTATGTAGAAGAACATTATCCTCTAACACTATAATTAGCTTACAACATGGGGGATTCCCTTTTACATGTCATTTATAGGGTATATATATATATGTTTGTATACACATAACCCAAGGCAAGATCCTAGACAAAGAGACCGTATCATTAAATTTCACAGGAATTAAAGAAAGAACTTCTGATACAAATTCTATTCATATCAGGCAGAGAGTTTTTACTCAATAGAATACAAGAAATGCATGTTACCACAGTATCTGCTGATTACTCCTGATGTTGCAACCCAAACTCAAGGCTCTAAAAGATTATGGCTATTCAAAGAATCAAAGTATGGATCTTGAAAGGAGAAAGACCGCCTCAAGAGAAGACATCATTCAAAATCCATCTGAATGTAGCCTGAGAATTGTCATTACAATTCACATCATCTGCCATTAGACATTTTTAATTATGGCAGTAAAATCCCATAGAGCACAAAGAGTCAACGGCAACATATCTCACAATAGATCAGCTGTTGTACTGCTACATGGCCATGGATACATTATGGAGGTGGAGGCTATTGTGGTCTAGCACTGCAGACAGTGCCTACAACATAGTAGGTATTTAATTGATAGTCAGGAAAATTGCCTTCTGTAATATTTTCTCGTAAGACCTGTTGCTCAAATTGTTGAGGTAACCATGCAGGCATTGTATTTTTTTAAAACGTAGTGATTTATTGTACATTCCATATACAACATCAGTACTGACTTAGTAACCTTTTACATTTAAGTTCATTTCTTTTTTTTGCCTTTTTTGCTTTTTGGAGGGGGAAGGCAGGAGAGTTGGGGTTAAGTGACTTGCCCAAGGTCACACAGCTAGTAAGTGTTAAGTGTCTGAGGCCAAATTGGGACTCAGGTCCTCTTGACTCCAGGGCCAATGCTCTATTCACTGGAGCACCTAGCCACCCTCAAGTTCATTTCAATGCCTATTCTATCATAACAACTTTTGTCATTCCCTCTAAGACTCCATCCAGAGTCTTTTCTTGTCCTTTTCTTCTCATTCACTTCTCCTTTATATCATAGTCTATTCTCTCTCTGGTTTTTTTTTTCATTTATACCGTATCATCAAAATCTTTGCAGGTTTCTTTCTAGCTCTTATGATTGTACATCTTGATTTTATTAAAATATTCCATAATATTAATTTAATACATTTAAACCATTTTCATATTGTTGGGGCTTTTAGGAACTGGTATTCCTCCCATTTTGCAACTAAAAATAAAATCTATGCAAATATTTGTACACATAGTCCTTTTTTTCTTTTATAACCCTTTCAGAGACACTGGAATTATTGAATACGCAAGCATTCTTTATCATCATCATGCAGTAGTTATGCTTAAAATAAGCTGTGCCATGAATATCTGGTTTGGACCCCTCATAGAGAAGCTTTCACCCATTATATCAAAGGGGAAGAAGACTTTTGGACAGGATTTGATTCATATGCTTGTGATCATTGTCCAAGGCACATTATTACCATTAGAACAGTCCAAGAAGAGAAATTTGTGATGAGCCTGATGTTCCAAAGAACAGAATCTCTCAAAATGAGCTTAAAATTTAGAATAAATGGAATAACATGGAACAAAATGACCTTTTATTCAATTCCAGTCTATAAATATTTATTAAGCATGTTCTGTTTCTGGACGCCACAATAGCCTCTACCTCCATAATGTATTCATGGCCATGTAGCAGTACTACTTCGAGAGCTGCTCTCTTCTGAGATATGTTGCCATTGACTCTCTGTGCTCTAACTATGGGATTTTACTGCCATAATTAAGAATGTCTGATGGCAGGTGATGTGAGTTATAATGATAATTCTTAGGCTGCATTGAGATGGATTTTGAATGATGTCTTCTCTCGAGGTGGTCTTTCTCTTTTCAAGATCCATACTTTGATACTTTGAATATCTAGCAGAATTGCTATACTCTTTTAGAGCCTTGAGTTTGGGTTGCAACATCAGGCGTAATCAGCAGATACTGTGGCAATAAGATTTGGTCTACAGGTCTCCATCAGGATGTGCTAGGAAGTGGTCAACAACTAACTCTTCAGAGGGAAAAATGTATGGACAACTCACTTTGAAGTTTAGACTGAATTTTTAACATTTTCTTCATCAATTTCTTAAGTCTAGACAATCAACAAAACAATCAACCAAGATTTTGCTTTGATTTAGCGTCTGCCGATTTTTGCAATGTAAATGCTCACACTGAAAATTGAACAATTGGCTCTCTTGAGCCTGGATGAGCTAACTTCAATGTGTCCCTTGAACTCCCCTCCCTCATGGATTTTACAATCTAATAGATCCAACTATTGCATCACAAGGGCATAGATTGGAGCTGGAAGGGAATATAAAACTCATCTAGTTAAACTTCTCTTTTTTTTTTTTTTAAATGAAGCACTCAGGTGCACAGAATGAATGAATTACCCAAAGCTAAAGAAGGCACAATGGCTAATGAAAATGTGAATCCAGAACTTCTGACTTCAAATTCAGGAATTCTTTCCTCTGTATCATACTGCCATCAATTCACTTGATAAGAAGAAAGATTATCATTTTCCTTAAGGATAAAAATCCCACAGTCTAAACGTCTGATTGAACAAAGTATTTCTGAATCATTCTAGATGAGTGATCTCAGTTGTGATAATGTGCGAATCTAATAGCTAATTCAATAATTCAAGTCACATAATTCTTAATGAAGATTACAGATGTATTGTTAATACACTTAAGTAACACCAATTTCAAGGGATTCCAATCAACCAACTCTTGTTATTTTTACTTGTAGGGGACAAGGGGAGGTGTGACTTACACGTAACTTTCCCTGAGCTCATTTACCAAGAGCTGATCTTTAATACAACTACAGCAGATATGCATTATCACTCATTTAGGGATACTTCCAGTAAAAGTATTTTCAGTTTGGAATTTCTGTTACATCTCCAAAGTTTCATGAAGACCTCTCTCAGAGCTTGAGTGCTACCCTATTTTAATGATGTCCTGACTATAGGAACAACAGAAAACCTCAGTGAAATATTTCATAAAGTTGAATGTCATTTCTTCCATCTGCTATCTTGAGTGAAAAAAGGGAAAATGGAAATCATAACTTCTAATATGCAGGGCATCCCTACAGAGCCCTCTCAGATTATCCTGGGTAACGTTGACTAAGATCATAATGTTTATAGATAAGACCTGTCAGAAATGTTTATTCTATTTAACCATTCAGGCCCTCCCACACCTGCTGATCTCAGTGATGCTACCTTTCTTGTAATCACCATACATATTTAGTGGTTATGGAACAAAAATAAATGGTCATTTGAAGAAAAATGTATATTGATTTCTCCCACTTTAATTTGCATACATGATTCTTTTTTTTAAAGGCTGATATAAGAAATAATCTCCCTAAAAAGACAAAATTGTTGTGTCAGTGTACCTGAAGATATAAAAATTTACTCTAGAATTCTACATGACTCTCTCTCTCTCTCTGTCTCTGTCTCTCTGTCTCTGTCTCTCTGTCTCTGTCTCTCTGTCTGTCTCTCTCTCTCTGTCTCTGTCTCTGTCTCTCTGTCTCTGTCTCTCTCTGTCTCTGTCTTTCTGTCTGTCTCTCTGTCTCTGTCTGTCTATTTCTCTGTCTCTGTCTCTGTCCCTCTCCCTCTCTCTCTCTCTCTCTCTCTCTCTCTCTCTCTCTGTCTCTGTCTCTCTGTCTCTGTCTCTCTGTCTATCTCTCTGTCTCTGTCTCTGTCTCTCATAATTAAAGATATGCCTTAAGGTTTGCAAAGTTCTTCACATATATTATCTCATTTGGTTCATATATAATTTCATTTGTGTAAGTAACTCCCAGTAAGAAAACTCCCTTTACCAAGGAGGATCTGCAACATGTGTGGTCTTTCAGAGTTGCCTGGAGTACCATAAGCTTAAGCAACTTACCAGTATGGGTCAGAGGCTAGACTTGATTCCAGGGTTCCCTGACTCTATCCATTAAGACACACTTTCTCTTACATATTAGCATGAATTAGGATCAATGTTTTAATCCATGAATAATTTTCAACTGTTTCTGTTTTTTGAGAAATGGCTTTTTTTAAACAATAGCACACTTTACTACACTAATCTAGATTGTACATGTATACAACCTTGCAGAAAGTGAACATTATTTTTATCTCTGCCCCCCTAATTATCTGCCATTGATTTTTTCTCTTTTGTTTTGAGCTGAAACCCTAGTTTTAATTTTAGGTGGATCAGTTTCATTTTCCCACAAATTCTAAATGTCATGTTCTTATTAATTAATTTCACATCCATTCCTGCTACAAAATCCTTTCTGGACCCTAAGGGTTTGTTTGAGTGGACTAAAAAGTCAGCACGAGGGAGCACTGTGACATAGGAAAACAGAAACAAAAATTAACATGATCTTAGGCTTCTGAGAGAGAGGAAGGGAGGGAGAGAGAGACAGAGACAGACAGAGAGAGAAACAGACAGAGAGACAGAGAGAGAAAGAGAGACAGACAGAGAGACAGATAGACAGAAACAGAGATAGAGACAGACAGAGAGAGAGAGAGATGGAACGAACAAATGAAGGGACAACAGAAGGAATGAAGGGAGGGACAGAGGGAGGGAGGGAGGGAGGGAGGAAAGAAGGAAGAATAACCCAGGCCAACTCTGCCCTGGTCAAAACATACCTGTAGCACTGTACTCAATTATAGGTGTGACATGTTAGAAAGAACATTGAAGAACTTCAGAGGAGTATGACCAAGATGATTAGGGAACTGAAAACAAGCTAAAAGAGGTTGTAAGTCTCAGAGAATCAAGTACTGACTTAATACAGGCCAAAACTTGCTAAGAATTAGTCCTTTCCATAAACAGAATAGAATTGGTGACTCCTCTTTCATTAGAGAAAAAGACTTGTCATAGAGAGGACTGCGATACCTAGCCAATGGGAGATTCCGTGAAAGGTTTCATTTTTACCTGAACTGCACTTTGCCCCCAGAATCTAGCGTTCTAGTAAGCTTACGCTACCTCCGTGTGTCGCCCATCTTCTCCCTGTTTTTTAAATGTAACTCTTTTTCTGCCATCTACCCATTGTAGAGGAGAGGTGGTTAGCAAATAAGGGCTAAGAATCAGTTGATCATTAGTCTACTGAAGCCCTGATGGAGAGCTGTACAGCAGTAGCTAATGCAAAGTTCTAGTTAAACATTGGCCTAGCGTTTGCCCTGCTCCGTCTGTTGTTTTTACACTAAAGACTCAGCCAGGCTTGGAGGCAGTATTGACTTTGTAATTAAACTATTTTACCTTCAGAATTTTGTAATCATCACATTTAAAACCATCTGTTGCAGTGCAAGAGTGAATTATTTTTTCCTCAAGGTACAGAAAAAAAAATCTCCAGTGATTTTAATTGCAGAACCCCAGATTTCAGTGCTTCTATTGACATGCACACATGTCAGAAGAAGAAAGGGTGGTGATTTTTCTCTCTGAGACATAGAAAAGGGAGCATGTTGGGGAACCCATAGTGATTAGGGATATGAATTGCCTTTTGCTTGAAAAAAAGTGTTTATTTTCTCTTGGTATTGTGTAAAGTTTTTATTAATCCATTAAAGTGAGAATTTGATGCATTTAAAGACATATTAATTTTGTTTGATGTTGAAAATCATTCATTTTTGTCATCTTACTAGTCCATTTAGGATTAGGATTGGGAGTCACATTTTATATATTACAAGATGTCTAATGTGGTGTTTTTTTCAATCTGTAACAAATTGTTCATTGAGGATCAGCAGGATCAAGGGTAGAAAAATATTAAAGGAATAGTCTACAAACGTAGCAGTCCCATGGTTATGTACAGGTGCTGAAAATCTAGGCATGACCATTCTCTACCCTAGAAAGTCAAAAAAGAGAAATTTCAAGAAGGGGACATTTTTAAAAATTTCTTTTTGTCCATGCTGACTGTGATGAACATAGAAACATTTTTTCACCACATAAAAATCCCCTAAAATCAATTGATATCCATATGATCATCTTAGCTCTCCTACTCACATAACCTGTTTGCCATTGGGGGATTCACTTCCTTCCTCTGGACCTCAGTTTCCTTATCTGAGGGTGGCCTTATATCCTTGGAGTGTTCCTTCCAACTTTAGAGCCTCCCATTCGCTCTGGAATTTCAAAACTTTAGCCTCTTTCTCTTACCTGGATGTAACCCTGATTCAGCCTGTAACTACATTAGTGTTTCAAGGAACCAAGAGATTGGGAGAGGAGAGTCCAAAATGGGGAGGAAGAGAGAAGAAAGCAGCGGTAACTTCATCATCTCCAAGCTCCATTCACCCATGTAGCACCATTTTTACTTAGTAGTAACCTAGGAGAATTAAGAAGCAAATGCAGCATCCAAAAAGGGTGATTCAGGGTGGGGGAAATCTAGAATGGAGCATTTAAAAGGTGTTAGGCAAAAAAATCTAGAGAAGTAGTGACTACAAAGCGCCAGCATAACTTCATCAGACTGACTTCATTTCCTTTTGTGACAGTTTTACTTAAGTAGTAAATGAAGGTGTTGTTGTTGAGTCATTTCAATAATGCCTGACTCTTTGTAACACCATTTTGAGGTTTTCTTGCCAAAGATACTGGAGTGGTTTGCCATTTCCTTCTCCAACTCATTTTACATATGAAGAACTGAGGCAAGCAGGGTTAAGTGACTTGCTTAAGGGTCACACAGCTAAGTGTCTGAGGTCAGATTTGAACTCAGGAAGATGTCTTTCTGATTCCAAGTTCAGTGCTCTCTCCACTGCAGCAAATTTAATTTACCTAAATTTTAACAAAACTTTTGATAAAAAATATTTAAAGCTATTTTTGTGGACTGGGTATACAGATACAGATTAGAGTACAGTTAAACTCTGATGAATTTGGCATTGGTTGGAAGAGACTGAAAAAGTAGTGGTTAGTGGCTCATGACAATATAGCAAACAGCGAGGGTGGAATATCTCAGGAATCTGTGCCTTTCCCTGTGGGTACAAAAAAACAATGAAGAAAGCAAACAAAAGAGAATAAAAAACATACTTTTGTAGTTCTGGCAGAAGAGTCAACATTTTAATCAATGATTTGGATAAAGGCATAGTTAGCATGATTTGAAGATAATATTAAGGTAGGAGGGAAAGTTCCCACATCTTATGACTGAGTAAGGATCCAAAAGAGTGTTGACAGGTGAGAGTATTGGGTTGGTCTAGTGAGATGAAACTCAATATTTGTGTGTGTGTGTGTGTGTGTGTGTGTGTGTGTGTGTGTGTGTGTGTGCATGAAGAGAGAAAGAGAGAAAGTCTTACACTTAGACATAAAAAAATATTTTTTCAAGTATAAGATGGTAAGAGACATATCTTAATGGTAATTGTTCTGAAAAAAATCTGGATGTTTTAAGTGAACTGCAAGCTCAATATGAATCAGTAGTGTGATGTGGTAGCCAAAAAAATAATGTGACCTTGAGCTAGATTGAAGGAGACAGAGCTTCCATAAATAGAGAGAGGATAAGCCCATTACACTCTGCTTTCACCTGGAGTGTTGTATTCAGTTCAGGGCACCATGGCTTAAGAAGGGTGCTCATGAAATGGAAAGTGTCCAGAAGAAGGTAACCAGAATAGGAAAGGTCCCTGAGTCCATGTCATATAAGCATCAGTTGAAGTTTGGAGAAGACAAGACTTGGGGGGTAGATATTATAGCTGGCTTCCTCAAGTATTTGAAGGGCTGTCTTGTGGAACAAGGATTAGATTTGTTCATTTGGCCTGCTAGGGCAAAGTCAGATACAAGTGGGTAGAAGATGGAAAGAAATGATTTTAGTTTAGGAAATACTACCTGACAACTAGAGTTGTCCGGTGGAAGAGGCAACCATAAGAGGTAGGAGCTCCTCCTCCTTGCAGGTTTTCTTTTTTCTTTTTTTTTTTTTGCTTTCTGGAGGGCAACTGGGGTTAAGTGACTGGCCCAAAGTCACACAGCTAGTAAGTGTGTCAAGTGTCTGAGACCAGATTGAACTCAGGTCCTCCTGACTCCAGGGCCAGTGTTCTATTCACTGGCCACCCCTCCTTGCAGGTTTTCAAGCTGAGCCTAGACAACTTGACATGTATGTGATCATAGAGACTCCTTTCATTTGTGTATTGGATTAAATAACTTCCAAAGTCCCTTCTAACTCTCACATCCTATGACACAGCAGAGAGGTATAATCCAGAGAACGAGTTCTCATCTTTCCTTAATCTCCTATCCAAAGAAAATGGGAATCTCCTGGAACAGTATCCATTTACCAGCATTTGCTGTTCCATGGGAGATTAACTTTATCAGAACAATCATTTATCAGAAAAATTACCTCATTTCATGGTATCATCCTTTGGGTTGATTTTTCTTCCAGTTATTAAATAAGGTGAATTGATAAGGACTGACACACCCTTGAGAATAAAGAGAGTGATTAGAAAGTTGGAATCCAAGCTCCAGATTTTTCTGGTTAAACTACATAGACTAAGATAATAATTTTATGACCAAGACAACAATGAAACAGCACCAAAAAAAAAAAATTTGGGGGGGGGGGTGGCGTAATTCAGTCATCAAAAGAATGATTCCCAAGAGAATATTCTTTTTCTTACTGGTTATTTAAATAACTAAGTAACTAATGGGAACATTGAAACTCTTGCATAAAGCAGTTAAAACATGTATCTGCTCTGGGGAAGAAATGTTCAAATATATGATAAGGTACAACTCCAACCACTCAATTCAATTCAAGCCCCCCTACTATGGGGGCGGCTAGATGGTGCAGTGAATAGAGCACCAGCCCTGGAGTCGGGAGGACCTGAGTTCAAATCCTCCCTCAGACACTTAACACAAAAACTAGCCGTGTGACCTTGGGCAAGTCACTTAACCCTAACTGCCCTCCAAAAAGCAAAAATAAACAAATAAAACAAATATCTACTATGTGTATGGCATTGTACTGTGGATACAAAGGCAAAACTCACACAGATCCTCCCCTCAGCAACTTAGATTCTAAGAGTTGCAGGGCAGGAGGGAGAAGAGTGATATGTATCATAATAAGAAAAATACAAAATAGGTTTATACTTTATAAAATAAATAATATATAATACTTTGTATAATAAATATATACAAAATAAAGACAAAGGCATTTGGAGGGGACAGCAAAATGAAGGGAATCAGAAAATCTGGTTTCAGACACTAGCTGTATGACCCTGGGCAAGTCATTTAACATCTGTTTAGCTTCGGTTTCCTCATCTACATAGTTCAGATAATAGTAGCAGCTACCATAAGATTGTTGTGAGGATTAAATGAGTTAATATTTGTTAAGGGTTTCTCACAGTGCAACTAAGGATGGGATTCCCACTAGTGATCATGGAGGATCAGACAAAGATAGATGATTCCACTTTAATGTCCTTTTTCCTCTATAAAACTAAATGATTTATTTTCTCTTTTGTAGAATGACTCATAACTAATTATTAATAGCATTTGTTGCAATTTTATTATTCTTAATGTTAACACAATAATGCTAAAATATGGATTACCAAAGAGCTGTAAAATGACAAGATCATTTTATCCTGAATAGTAGGAGGAGGAAGGGGAAGAAGTAACATCAATAGCAAAATAAATGCTGACTCACTACTTTTTTAATGGAATCAACTCAATAACATATATTGCAACCAGATTAACTAGGAATGATTATTTCTACAGAATATGAAAATTGGAAATTTAATGAACTGGCAGGTGAAAACTAAGT
>CM053586.1:103405345-103432283 GCA_028646515.1 Pseudochirops corinnae
TGGTATTTGAAAAAAATTATAATGATGATAAAGCTACTCTACTTAGTAAAAAAAAATTACAAAAAGCTAACACAAGAAAAAAGAATGCATATAGAACCAATAGAGGAGCTAGAGTAAATATGACAACTATGAAACTTCAAAGTCAAGCAAAATATCTTAGCATCTGAGGTCGTTTTATTTACAGTAGTTGAACAATTCACAGGGTAGATGATCTGACATTTGGTGACAGTTCAGAAGGCAAGATTTCTAGACATCCATTATGTCAAAAGTAGATTTCTATCCCAGGAGAGATAAACATAATATACTCAAATAAAGGGCTGTACTAGCATAATGAGATGTTTATGTTCTCATTGTTCAGTCATTTTTAGTTGTGTCCAACTCTTTGTGGCTCCATTTGGGGTTTTCTTGGGAAAGATACCAGGGTGGCTTGCCATTTTTTTCTCCAGCTAATTTTACAGATGAGGAAACAGACAAACTACGTTAAATGACTTTCCCAGGGTCACGCAATTATTAAGTGTCTGAGGCCATATTTGAACCCAGGGAGATGAGTCTTCCTGATTCCAGGGCTGGCACTCTATCCACTGGATCACCTAGTTTCCCAAAATGAAATTAATAATAATAATAATAATAGAGTATTCATAGACCACTTAGTACATGCCAGGAACTATGCTAAGCACTTAAAATTTTTCATCTCATTTGATCCTTACAACTACCCTGAGAAGTAGGTTCTATTATCCTCATTTTACAAATTAAGAAACTGAGGTGAAGGTTAAATGACTTGTCCAAGGTCACACAGTTAAGTGTCTAGGGCTAGATTTGAACTAAAGCTCTCCTGACTCTAGGCACAGTACTCTATGCACTGTGCTACATAATTTATCTGAATAAACAATGATGATCAATGATATTCAAATCTCTATGTCCAGAGAGTGGTGATCTTGAGCATGATATAAAAATCAGGCATCGTATTTCTGCTAATAAAATAAAATTTTCAGTGAGAAGTCACATCCACATTTTCTTATTCCTTCTTATTGCTGCATATCTAATAAATGAATCAAATAGATTCCTGGACCTTCTTGAATTTCCAAAATCCACTTTGACAATAAACTCGTAGGACCATGTGTTTTCCTGCATCCCTTGGGGTTGTTGCACAGCCAATGATGGTCACTGCTTCTGACCATTAAACAATTAAAAGACCCCTGGAAATTGGCTATCATAGAATGTATTTTGTAATAGTTTCCCAAATGAGCTTTGTAGAACCATCATTTTTAAAGCTCAGAGTCAAACTTTCTTCACAAGATCACTGCTTAGAGGACTTAAAAATAGAGAAAAGTCTACCACCAGCTCTGTTAAGCAGAAGCCCCTTAGAGAAGAAAATATTGGGTTATTTGAAAGAAGAAATTCTTCTAAAACACATGATCAAAATTTATTCTGCTGCCTAAAATTTACAGATCAGTATTTTGCTTATCAAACTGCCAAGACATTACTTTGTAGAGCTAGAAAAAAAAATCCTAACAAAATTAATTTACTGTGATAAGTGAGGGGGATAGAAACATAATCAGGGTAGTGCCTTCCCTCAAGATGCTTATATTCATATGGGAGAAGATAACACCCACACATACACACAAAGGTACTGAAAAAGAAGAAAGGGGGTGGTGGAAAAGGACACCCATGTATTGGACATAGTGAATAGATGGCTAAAAACTACTTTGAAGGCCTGAGTCCCAGTAAGATAAAGTGAAAGGTTATATAGCAGAGCCAGGGGATGCAGGGGCTTAGGGGCAGAGTATAAGAATCTGATGAGAGGAAGAAAGCATGATGGGCTGAGAACAGGCATCAAAAATTGGAAACAATTAAACTTAACCTGATGTTCAATAAAACCTAGTACATAACTTACTTAGGGAAGATTGAACAAAAGGTACAGAAAAAAATCTAAAATGATTAGGTAAAACAAAAAAAAAAGATTTAGACCATATGATATATACTATAACAAACTCAAAATGGATATGTGACCTGGATATAAAAGGTCATACCAATAAAAGCTACAAGTAGAACAGAAACTTTTCATGGTTATAGCTAGGGGGAGAATTTATAACCTAATAAGGGAAATTATCACAAAAGATAAAACAGATCATTTTGCTTATTTGAAAGGGAAAACATGTGTACACTTGCAAAAATCAGTTGATGTAGGATAAAAAGAGAAATTATCAACTAGGGAAAGATAGATACCTTTGAGTTCTTGAAATTGAAACAACTGAACTCAAAAAACAAGTGTCTGGTAAACCCAGAAATATATTGTAAGCATCAAGCAAATTGGCAAAGATGATAAAAGATAAAAATAGAGTTGGAAGGACTGTGAGAAGACAGGAATACAAATGCACTGTTGGTGGAGCTATGAATTGATGCAACCAAAAATAAATTATGAAAGAACTAATTTTTTATTTCTTTATTTAATTTTCCTACTTCTAGTAATACATACACATACACACACATGTGTATACATAATCTGATCCCATTAGTGTGCATATAAATCAAAGACATCAAACAAAAAGAATGATGTCATATATACCACCATATTTATAAGAGCACTTTTTGTTGTAGAAAGGATCTGGAGACAAAGTAGGAACCCAGTCACTGGATAAAGATTGCACAAACTGTGCTATATCCATGTTATGATACGTTAGTATTAAACAGTAACAATAATCCATATTGACAGATAGTAAGAAATGACAATCAAGAATTCAGAAAAAAAACATGAGAAGACATATGAAATGATTTGTAATAAAATCAGGAGAACAAGGAAAACCAATATAAATGATAGTAAAAATAATGTAAATGAAAATAATACCAGGATGATAGGATCATAGATTTATAGCTAGAAGGCAACTTGGAAAACATCTAGTCTAACCATGTGTATTCTAGTTGTGAAATCTGAGGGTCAGAGATATTAAGTGATTTGTTCAAGTCATATAGCTAGTAAATGGAAGGAAAGGAGGAAGGAAGGAAAGGAGGAAGGAAGGAAGGAAGGAAGGAAGGAAGGAAGGAAGGAAGGAAGGAAGGAAGGAAGGAAGGAAGGAAAGAAGGGAGGGAGGGAGAGAGGGAGGGAGGGAGGGAGAAAACATTTATTAAGCTTCTACTTTGTGCTAAGTCCTATGCTAAGTGCTTTACAAACAAAAGGAAGCCAAACTCTGAGTAACTGTAATAATCAATCTTAGTAAGGAGAAAAAAAATAAAGAAAAATGCCTCCCTACGTTGAATACACAGTCAGACGTAATTACTCTATTAGATGTTTTTGCTCAAGTATTTTTCTTTGTTAGAAGGAAATAATACTTGCTAGAGTGGGGGTGGGGGGGGGGGGTAACCAGAAATGACTGCAATGTCAAAACAATAGACATCAATAAGACTTATTTGAAAAAGGGAGTACATGGGATTAGATAATGACCATAAGTTTCCCTTCCAACAGCCAAATTTCTAAATTATAATTCATTACAAATAATATTTCTTATTCGAGGTAAAGGTGCTTGCCTGAGCTAGCATCTAGCCTGTTGTGAGGCCTTTCAGATCCCAGCCCTTTCAGTAATTACCATTCATTTCTTTCCCCAAACTTACACTATAATCAATGATTCAATTGATACACTTAGAAGCATGGTATCTCTCTTGGTGTATGCACTTGTTTCAAGTACATTCGCAGTGGGTTATCACTTTGTATTATCCAGCTCAGAAGCTTTTCTCAGGTTTATCAGCAAAGATAAAATGGTTGAAATCAGATGTGAAGAGAGGTACAGGTATACCTGTACCTCAGCTCTCTAATTGTTTATGTCCCTTACTCTGCTCTTGCTGGTCACCCAGGACACAAAGGCCTCAGCTTTGATCTCGGCCTAACTCTGTTTGACAAATCTAGTCTTGGACAGTCTTTTGGGATGCAGCAGATCACAGATAATACCAACTCAAAGAAAGTATATCTTCCGTCCATTCATAAGCTGCCGCCAGCTGGCTCCTTATTGTGAGATTTGCTTGTTTCGTGGAATGGCAGCAACAGAGTGACAATGGAATGAAGAGAATCTGTTCATTTGTTGGGACACATCTTCCTCAGGGAATCAGACATAGCCATCAGAATGTCTCCAACCGAATGAAAAATAGCTCCACAAACTTAGCTGTTGCAGACATGTCGAGATTTATTTATGAAGGTACAGTCCCCCCAAAAATGATGATGTCCATTTCCTGGGATGGTTGAAGGATTTTAGCAAATATCCGTCCTTTCTTTCCCCTTTCCCCTTTCCCCTTTCCCCTTGTAACTCCTTGTAACTTCAATGAGCATAGATAATAGAATCTTACGGCTGAAATTCAGATTCCAATGATGTGATGTGAAGGCTGAACTCCCAGTTCAACTTTTAGCATCCCTACTGTTTAGTTAGAAATTTCTAGTTTCAATAAGATCAATAATTTTACAAACGTAATGGTCATTTTATCAATTTTCTCTAAACTGAATCAACGGATTATTTGATACACCAAAGCTACATTTGGTTGTTACATTCAATTTGAAAGTATCAATAAACTTTAGAATCAGAAAGTCAATCAGTATATATTTGGCTTGAAATTTAGGATTCTACTATCAAGAGACAGAAAATAACTCTGAGGATGATACTGGAAGAGTGAGAATGCAGTCCACTCTTTTGTGTTCATCAGATAAGTGTCATATTAGACTTGGGGTCCCAGACATTTATTAACTGGGTGAGTAGCTGGACAAATCACAAGCCTGTTTCCTCATCTGGGGATAATAGTAGCACCTACCTCAAAGGGTTTTTGTGAGGATGAGATGAGATAATATTGGTAAAGAACTGTGCAAAGCCCCAAATTCTGCATAATTGTTAGTTGTTATTTTTATTTTAATGGGAACAATAAAGATGGCCTTTAATATTTTATACTAAACCTATCATTTGGTACTTGTGTTTGACTGAATTGGTAAAAATATTTACTTTGGAAAATTACTAGTCTATATCATCTGTATAAGTCTCTCAGTCTTCCAGCAAAGACATGTGGACCAGAGGCATATAATTGAGAAAACATCAATTACCAGATTATATTTCCATGCAATATCAATCATGTTATTTAAACTATGGCTTTAAGATTTTAATGGGAAAAAGTGTAGGCGTGTGTGTGTGTGTGTGTGTGTGTGTGTGTGTGTGTGTGTGTGTGTGTGTGTTGGGAGAAAGATGGTTTCAACTTAACTTCCCTTTAAATTAAGAAATATTGGGATTGATTTTGCCGCTAGAACAAAGCAATCTAGTATTACAAATTAGTTTTCACTTTCGTATTATTGCTAATGATTTTTATCCTTCCCACAATTCAATTACTTCTCCTTGTAGTGTATACCTGAGAACTTTCATATTGCGTAATGACTGACAATTTATAGGCATTTGATAAAAGCTTATTTGCTTAAAGTAGCAAATCATCGCCAAAAGATTTTTTCTGTAAAAAAAAATTGCCTTAACATTGGCTCAAATCAGGAAAATTATTAATCTATTCAATTTAATAAATATTTATTAAATGTGTATCACATACAGGAGGCACTGTTTTAGGCATTTAGGTAGCCTTTTTCTGTGTAGGGGATGGAGGAGAAGAAAAAAAGATTTATACAATAAATTTATTATATATTTAAAAGGATTCCCAAGTTGTACATAATAGATTTGCAGTTCCATGTACAATCATCTTTTTATTATTCTATATGTTATAGAAATGCTTGTTTTATTTCACAAATTAAAAATAAAATAAATAAACAGTCCCTATCTTTAAGGATATGTAAGAAGAAGAAAACTCAGGTCCACAAGTAAAAAGAATATGCAAGATGATGAGAAGTGATTCCAAAAAGGAAAGAATGTTCACAAGTAGGAAGATCAGGAAAGGCCTCACATAAGAGGCATGTTACCTGAGCTGTACACTGAAGGAGGTTAGGGATTCTATGAGGCCGAGGGCAGGGATCACATTCTAGACATGAGGAAGCATTTGTGCAAAGGCTTTGAAGGTGAGAGATGAAGTATAGAGTATGGGAAACAAGAAATTAGGTCAATTTGATTAGAATGGAGAATATGTGAAAAGGAATAATATGAAATAAGGCTGGAAAAGTAAATGGGAGCCGTACTGTGGAGGGTTCCAAATGTTCTACAGAAGAGTTTGGATTTTATTCCAGTGGCAACCAGCTTTGTTGTCAACCAAGGAAAATGCAAGAATTATTCAGAAATCTGCAATTTTTCTTTCTCTCATTAGTTCTTAGATTATTTGTCTTCTGTCTGTCTTAGTCAGGATCAACGATATAGAAACATGTTCCTTGGACATAATGAACTGTGTACTAGACACAGATTGTGTCCACGAATCAGCTCGGAATGTTCTTTTGATATCTCCACAATGGACAGATTTCAGTCATCAGGATAGGATGTAAAAGTTCAAGTGACCCACCAGGTCATCAGACAAAATATCAGTTCCCTCTAGGATTGTTTGCCCATGAATATACTGTAATTAAAAACAGATTTGTGTAGCTATTCTGAACAGTTCAGGATGTTGTATTTAAAAACCAACTCTATAGAATAATGAATAAATAATAAAATAAATTAGTGAATTTCCAAGATGTTGCATTTATTTAAATGAGACAAGGTATAGTAGAAAAACATAAAAAGAAAGAACCCATAATTTTAGAATAAGTGCCTCATCCTATTTACTTGAGGGCATGTCCAGAGACCTAAAGACCTCAGAAAACTGTTTTGAAATAAGACAAGGAGTGACATTTCTCACTATTAATGAAAAGGACTAGACTTCCTAGAGAGCAATATCAATCCAATGTACATGTAATTCACATGCATCATACAGTAATTAACAGGAAGGTCTAATTAACACGTGGTCTAATCATTCTCTGGTCTTCCATAATCTCAACCCACTGTCAACATCATCCTTCTAAGCCTGCCCATCCTCATCCCGATGTTTTGATTATTTTTCCACAGTCAGGCCATAATGATAACCCATTGCCCGTGAAAAGAAATGTTGAAGCCTTTGCAATAGATTTTCTTCTCAATTATGGCCCCAAAAACCCCACAACATTTTGGAATTGGTCTTTCTTGGTGGTTTGTTTACAGGAGAATAATCTTTAAAAACATTGAATATGAAAGCAAAAAGCTCACATATACTATAAGAATAGCTGTCTATCCATGAACATATTCCTTCAAGATAGAATTTTCAGAGTACATATTTTCTTTTTTACTTTGTTTTTTTTTTAACAGTGGTAACCAGGGCACAAGGGCAGCATGAACATGTGGCCCTTTATTTGATCAGGGGATAATAATCAACCAAGCAAGAGGAAGGTAAGTAGGTTTTCCTATTTCACCTGCTTAGTTAAATCTTTTATGTGCTTTTCAATTGTCTATCCATCTGTGCCACCATTGTGACAAGGAAAACCTCAAAGGAAACAGAGATGAATAGGAGAGAAACTGGAGGCTTAAAATGGGAAATAGCACTTTATATTTATATGCAGGGGTGCTAGCTGCTGAGTGGAATTATGCTTCTTGTCCATGTCTAATGCCCTGGGTAGATCGCTTATTGTGTAGTACTCAGTTCAACTGACCTCACCTTTTTCTGTCTGTCCGTTTTTCCCCTTTAGCTTTCTGGAAACTACCCCAAGGACAAAAAGAAAAGCCACATGTATAGAAAAATATTCCTGGTAGTACTTTTTGTGGTAGCAAAGAGTTAGAAACAGTGTGTTTGGCCATTGATCAGAGGATGTCTAAACAAATAGTGGTACGTAAATGTTATGGAATACTGCTGCTCCATAAGAAATTAAGAATATGAAAAATTCATAGAAACATGGGAAAAATTATATGGCCTAATATAGGGTGGAATGAGCAGAACCAAGGCAACAATATCTTTGAAAACTACAATGAGATAAGCAGAATTTACAAGAAATCAAAACTAAATGCTATGTCATTGTAATGGTGAGAAGAGATGAGGAAATATACCACTCTGCCTCTCTCCTTTCATTGGAAATGTGGGAGACTATTCCTGTGGAATGTTGCATATTCTGTCAGATTCAGTCAATGTATTGACTGGTTGGTTTGACTGAGTTTGTTGTTTTTATGGTAGAATCGCTGACAAATTACATATAATATATGTAATATAATATACTTAGAAATGACCATAATGTTAAACCAAAAGCCATCAATAAAATGTTTCTAGAAGGTTTAAACTTCTGTTGGTCAAGAGTATATATCCCATGCTTTACTATGAAGAGTTGATCACATACATATACATGGGGCATTATGTGTGTTAATTAAAAATAGAATTTTCCCCTTCTTTGTGGGGAAGAATTGCAAAGGAGTAAGGGAGTTCAATGGGGGCAGTACCCTATCTCTATCACTTACTACCTCTGTGACTTTGGGTAAATCCCTAGACCTCTCTGGAACACAATGTATTTATCTATGAAGTGAGAGAATAGGGAGAGATGTCATCCAAGTTCTAAAATAATGATCTTGTAATCCTCGGGATTTCTATGAAATTTCTTGGGTGTAGTATATGAACTGTCCCTTGGGATCATGAATTTATTGCTACAAAGGGCTTTAGGGGTCATTCAATCTGTCAGTCAGTCAACTGTTAATCAATGCCCTACAAGACCACTCAAATATACCCAGCACAACATTCTTGGTTCACTGGCTATATTTGGGGATGCCTATGGCCACATGTTCAAAACTGGGATTAATACACTACTCTGCAGAGTTGCCTCAGAAAGTTCCACCCAGGGTTCCTTTGTAGTAACAACTGGCTCAGTAGGAACCCGATGCTCTGGATCAAAACATTTAGAACTTCTAAATTCTAGCTTATTAAGTAATTAATTAATATAATTCCTGAAGGGTGGCTAGGTAGCACAGTGAATAGAGCACCGGCCTTGGAGTCAGGAGGACCTGAGTTCAAATGTGACCTCAGACACTTAACACTTACTAGCTTGTGAGCTTGGGCAAGTCACTTAACCCCAATTGCCCTGCAAAACAAAACAAAAGCAAAAATAATTTTAAAAAATAAATCATCAGTCAGTTAGCAAGCATTTATTACGACTTTGGAATCTGAGGTCAGAGAAACTGGTTCTTCAATGTGTTGCTGATTTCCAGGTTGCCTTTCTACAGACCCTAGAGAGAAAGAAAGAATTTCCTCTTGAGTGAAAATGTGATCTCTCTGTCTCTGTCTATGTGTCTCTGTCTCTGTTTCTCTCTCTGTCTCTGTTTCTCTCTGTGTCTCTGTCTCTGTGTATGTGTGTGTCTCTCTGTCTCTGTGTCTCTCTCTGTGTGTATCTCTCTGCCTCTTTCTCTCTGTCTCTCTCTCCCTTCCTCCCTCCTTTGTTTTCAGCTGAGATATTTTATATGACCAGCATTTGGTGGGAAAGAGTTGGATATAAAAATGAGAACTAGCAACCTAGGAAATAGCTTTTGTTCTGAACTAGACTCAAACCCCTAACTAGCAACATTTTCCTTGCAGTTAAGCAAGGGAATGAGCAAGCACCAAGTCATTTTCCTTCTCCAGCTTCCCTCAGGTGTAAATCTCAGTCTCCCTTGGAGAAGGATGGACCAGATTCTAGAGATATCCATCTATGCTATCACGGACACGTTTAGTCAGCCCTTTGGGACTTATGTATATTATACAGGCACACACATGGAGAGAACAGAAGAAGAAGGGCAGAGGAGGACTGGGGGAGGAGTAGTGCTGAGATTATTATAGGAAAAGGTAGATGGTAGAGCTTTTAACGTTGGTAATCTGCTGATACCCTAGATACTGTGCCAGTGACCCTGGACATCACTTGTGGCAGGTTTCCTGAGGCTAAGGTGCTCATCTGGGAGGAGGCTAATGTAGTGGTGAGCAAGGTCTTTCTTGCCTTGGTGGTAAATCTCCCTAGAGAAGTGATGACGATGAGACTATGGGAAAGAGAGGGGAAAGGGGGAAGCAGGCAATAAAATGTGTAGTGAGGTATCTGGGTCCTGGAAGGAGGCAGGAGGTATCCCCTCGTGTTGATAACTGAGTCACAAGCTACAGTGCTGCTGTATGATTCCGGAATTAACACTTTATAGTCTATATGTTAAGATCCATTCTAGTTCTGAAATCTAACTTTAGAGTCCTTATAACTTTCTACCTGCTATGTGCTAAGGTCCCTTGAACAATGTTGGTTTGTCACTTGCACCCTCAGCTCTAATTCTTTTTTTTTTTTTGCAATCCTCAGCCCCAACCATTGAGGTTTCTTCTCTTTGAGCTGGCATAAGACATGTAAATGCCTCAGTCAAGATGGCTGCAGAGGGGAAGTGGGGAGGTGAGAGAAATGATGTCAGATTGAATCCTTTCTTTCCATATGATCCACATGAACAAAAGTATTTATAGCAGCTTTTTTTGGGGTGGCCAAGAATTGGAAACTGAGGGGATGCCCGTCAATTGGGGAACAGCTGAACGATCTGTGGTATATGAATGTAATGCAATACTATTGTTCCATAAGAAATGATGAGCAGGCAAACTTCAGAAAAAACCTGGAAAGAGTTACGTGATCTGATGCTGAGTGAAGTGAGCAGAGCCAGGAAAACACTGTGTTCAGTAACAGCAATGTTGTGTGATGACTAACTTGGATAGACTTAGCTGTTCTCAGCAATGAAATGCTATCCACATCCAGAAAAAGAACTATGGAGTCTAAATACAGATTGAAGCATGCTATTTGCTCTCTTTTTTGTTGTTTCTTTTTTTCTTGTGGTTCCACCCATTGACTCTAATTCTTCTTTACAACATGAAAATATGTTTAATATGAATGTATATGTAGAGCCTTATCAGATTGCATGCTGTCTTGGGGAGAGGAGAAGGGAAGAAAGGGGAGAAAATTTTAAACTCAAAATCTTATGGAAGTGAATGTTGAAAACTAAAAATTAATTACTTTTTAAAAAAATGAATGTGATTTCCATTTATGAACTCAAGAAATGAGTTCATAAATAGATTATAACTAAATAAATAGGCAGGAAGGAATAGAAATAGGTCGATAGAGCATTTATTAAGTACTTACTATGAGTCAGATCCTATTCTAAATGCTGGAAATATAAACGCAATAAGCAAGGCAGTCCCTGACCTCTAGGAACTTGAATTGTGAAAAAGAAAACACATGAAGGGGATTTGGAAAGTGTGGGGACACACACTATGGCAAAGTTAAGAAATGACTAGGAAGTGAAGTAGAGGCTCCTACTGGAGTAGAATAGATAAAGACTTGCTTATCAGAGGTCAGGAACAGAGTACAAATTTCTAGTAGGGATGACGGCTGGAATAGAGGCACAATAGTTTCGAGATGACCATCATGGTGATGATCTCTTATTAGAGGTCACCAAGTCCAACTCTCTAATTTTCAACACGATGAAACTTTGACAAAGAGACTCAAATGAATTATGCATGATCACATAGCTAGTGAATGTCATAACCAAGACTAGAACACAGGTCTCCTGACTCCCTAGTCCAGTTGTTGGTGTTGTTCAGTCATGTCCTACTCTCTGTGACCCCATTTGGGGTTTTCTTGGCAAAGATACTGGAATAATTTGGCATTTTTTCTCCAGTTCATTTTACAAATGAATAAACTGAGGTAAACAGGGTTATGTCACATGCCCAGGGTGATCCAACTAGGAAGTGTCTGAATCTAGATTTGAACTTGTCTTCCTGACTCCAGACCTGTAATTTATCTATTGTGCCACCTAACTACCTCCAGTCCAGTACATTTCCATTAACCCCTATAACCACAGGAAATTTAATGAGGAGAAATAAAATTTGCAGCTAATTTTGGTTTCTTTGGTGTGGAGGTACAAATTCTACTCTAGCACAGCTATTTACTCTTCAATTCAAACCATTCCACAAACACTTATTAATTATTTGTAAGGCAGCATTCTAGGTGACAGAAATATAAAGAAATGTACACACATACACATATGATTTAGAAACTGTCCTCAGAGGGATTACAATCTAATAGAGGAGAAAGACATACACAAATAATTATGATACAAGAGAAATTAAAATTGTGCACAAGAAAAATCCGATGATAACACTGTGAGGAATTTTCAACACAGATAATGAATTATTAAGGGAAAAATTTGATCGACTAGCCCCATCAAAACTCATTCTCTAAACTCGAGTTAATATCTATGAGGATGTAAACACTGAGCTTCCTGCCTTAGGATTTTTTCTTCATACAAACATACTTCTCAATAGCCTAGCAACTCTTCCGACTTCACTTGCTCTCATAACTAGATCTGTTAAACATTCCTTTAACTAAATGGAGCAATCCAGATATGTTTTCAGCACATCCCTTTCCTTCCTAAGCATCCATATTCCCCATTAGTGATAACTCAAAATTCTTCCAGTGATCAGTATAAAATACTAACATCAGGGAAGAGCCAAGATGACTTTCCTGAGTTACATGGAGGAAACCAACTGTTGCTTTGAACTCCTCTGTTCCATTATTTGCTATAGTATCCTAAATTCCCCATGGATTTACCAGGAAAGTTGTTTCAGCCCTGGAACTGCTGAAGTATAATGTGAAAACTCTCCAATTTTACATCTTCAAAATAGTCAGCTAGGTGATGCAGTGGATAGAGTGTGAGACCAGGAAGTCCTAAGTCCTAAGACCAAATACGTCCTCAGACACTTACTAGCTGTGTGATCCTGACCAATTTACTTCACTCCTCCGTGCCTCAGTTTCCTCATCTGCAAAAAAGAAATAAAATAGCACCTACTTCTCAGGATCAAATGAGATAATATCTGTAAAGCACTTTGCAAACCTTGAAGCCCTACACAAATGCTAGATATTACTATTATTACTGCCGCTCTTAAATAGGCTTTTTGGTTATAATAATGCCGGAATTAGAGCAGAAGATTCCTCTGTCTAATGGGCCCGGGTCCCCAGTCCCTTAGGGCTTCACAATTCAGTATCATCCATTTAAGCTGTGGTGGAACATGCCTTCCACTATTGAGATCTATGAGCCGATAGATAGTAAGAGTTAAAAGAAATGCCCTTCTCAGGAAATGCAGTTAAGTAGAAGTCAATTTTTCAAACACTTTTATTCTTCTCCAGGGATACATCTCCCTTTGGAGCTTTGGGCCTCTTCTGGGACACGGGCAAGCCAAAGCCTCTCTTCAGTGAATTACATCAATGTGTATTCTACTTAGAGCTCCTTTAGAAAATCTCACAAGTGGAAAGGATCTCAGAGATCATTGCGTCGTAACTATTTAGGGTGTCCCAAAAGGTTTCATGAAGTTGAAGCTATTAAAAGGGGCACAGTGGATAGAGTGCTGGCCCTGGAGTCAGGAAGACTCATCTTCCTGAGTTTAAATCTGGCCTCAGACATTGACTATGACCCCATTTGCTTCAGTTTGCTCATCTATAAAATGAGTTGGAGGAGGAAATGGCGAACCACTCCAGTATTTTTGCCAAGAAAATCCCAAATAGAGTCAAAAGTAATTGGGTACGACTGGAAAATGACAGAACAAAGGCTAATAAAATTCTCATTGAACAGAACTCATCCCTGCAGCCTGATAAAGTTTTCTATTGCCTTGGCTTGACCTCCAGTGAGGGCAAACCCACTATTTTCCTGGGCAGCCAATTTGTCTTTGGAATAGCTTGAATTGTTGGATTTCTTACATATAGGGAACTGCCTTATTGCTTTAAAATGTCCACCCATTCTAGTTTCTGCCAACTAAGGATGAACAGACCAAGTTTGATCCTTCAACCTTATGATATCCCTTCAAACCTGAAGATACCTATCAAATTCCCACTCTTTCCTGCTGTTCTGCTCCTTAGTGCTTAAGAGAGGAAAGTATGTAAAACTGCCGTTTACACTTTTATATGCTGCCAATAAAGATATAACACTGTAGGATAGACAGAAAAGGGGCCAGCTAGTTTCTTCAAAGTGAATACTTTGCATAATATCAATGTCAAGAAACATCAGACCTGCCTGACTGCTAGTCTCATGGAACTGTATGTCAACACAACCCATCTGTGATTGCTACGGATGGGAGGGGGGAAAGTTTCCCTTTTAATTACTGTTGCACTTAGTCAATGCTTTATTCTCTAATAGTCCATTACTCTTATTGTTTCATGGGAGTTAATTTTCCCTTCTCATGTAGATGGTGAACTCTGAGGACAGAACTTGCGCTTCTGTCCCTTCCCTCCAGCACCTTATACATGATGTCCCAAAAGTTTTAGTGCAGTTTTGAAGCTACTAAAGCTTTAAAATTACACTAAGACTTTGGAGACACCCTCTATGTTGTTAGACACATAAATTATATATTCAGACTTAGAAGAGGTCTTCTAGTCTAATGCTATAATTTCATAGATTAGGAGATTGAAATTTAGAAAGACTGGGTGACTTTCCCAAGGTCAAAAAGCTAATAAATAGGAGTTGGGATTTAAATCCAGGTTCTCTAACCCCAGATCCAGTGTTCTTTCCATTACACCATGCTGCCTTCCATGTTATTGCGCAATTTTATTGGCTGACTGATTGGTTGGGGGCTTGATTGTGTGCATACAGGTTTCCTACATATCCTATTTGAATTCAGCAGCTGCTAATCCTTGACCTGTTTAGAAGGAAAGAATTGTGGTCCCAGCTGTAAAGCTCACAAAGGCAAGCAATCCTAAAGAGGGGATGGGAGAAGAGGAAGAGATAGCTAAAAGGAAGAAAGTTCTGGTCATCTTTAATTGAGGATAAACTCTGGAATCAAAAACAGATAGAAGGAGGCACCCAAGGGTCAGAAAGGTACACCTTTGTGTTCTTTGTGTTATAAGGCTTACAAGTTGGCACATTCCTGGTTAATTAATACCTGCCTTTACACAAACATGGATTGCAGAGCTGACCACTGAATATCTCCATCAAATATTTCCAAAGCATTTCTTTGGGGCAAGAATGCTTTCACATAGGCTTCCTTTGAATTGGGAACAAAATCTTGTGATAATTATGGGTTTTCCTCTCCCTCTCTTCTCTTTAATTCCTTCTTTCCCTTACTCACTCCCTCCCTTCCTGCCTTCCTTCCCTCCCTGTCTTCCTTTCTTCACTTCTTCCTTCCTTTATTTTTGGTTATTCTGTTGAAAGAAAACAAAATTTAAGAATCTTTTAACCCCTCTAAATAGCTTATTATCACAAGCTATTACTTATGATTGTTTCCTTTAGCTTTCTTGTGCTTATTCTCTGTCAACTAGTCCCCTGTTCTTTATTAGACATGAAGGGTAGAAGAATCAAAATGGGAAGCTACACAGGAAGGTCCTGTAGCAGCTCCTGTTGAAGAGGATGGGTTTGAAAGACAGAACACCACAGCAGGAGGCAGGGGTTGGAAGGAATGGAAGCAAGATATCATGATATCAAACCCCCTTATTGATTAGAGGACACATCTTTCAGATGCCCCCCTGAAGTCATGCCAAATTGGCTTATACATGGTCTTGAGACTGAAAATGCTGCAGTTAGGTGGTATAGTGAATAGAGGGCTGATCCTGTAGTTAGGATGACCTGAGTTCAAATTCAACCTCAGATACTTACTAGCTGTGTGAGCCTTAGCAAGTCACTTAACCATGTTTGCTTCGGTTCCTGGAATCAGGAAGACTCATCTTTGTGAGTTTAAATCTGACTTTAAACATTTACTATGACCCTGGTGACTTAGCAAGTCACTTAACCGTATCAATTTCATCATCTTTAAAATGAGCTATGTGACTCTTGGCAAGTTGCTTAACCCTGTTTGTCTCAGTCTCCTCACCTGTAAAATGAGATGGAAAAGGAAATAGCAAACCATTCCAGTATCTTTACCAAGAAAACCCCAAATGGAGTCACAAAGAATGAGGTGACTAAAAAAAGAACTGAATAATAACAACAAATTCCTGCTGGAATGTTTATCCATAGGTCATACAAAAATGGCCAGGGAATTTTCAGCCACGTCCAACTCCTTATGAGCCCATTTGAGGTTTTCTTGGCAAGGATACCAGAGTGGTTTGCTAGTTCAGCTAGTAAGTGTCTGAGGCCAGATTTGAACTCATGAAGATGAGTCTTTCTAACTCGAGGCTTGGTACTCTGTCTACCATATGACCTAGCTATCTCATTACTATAATTGGACTATCATTATAGTGACCTTCCTTCTCTGACAATGAAAAGCATTCAGGACCAGGTCTTCTCAGCTTGAAACTATGTAATAAGATTGATCCAGAAAAGCTTCCAGTATCTTCCCACTTCAATAAATACCTGGGCTTAGATATTTAAGACCAACTAGAGATTTATAATGGCAATGGCAGATAAAGTGGGGTTTGAAATTCTTACCATAGAAGGAAAAAAGTTTTAGTGTGTCTACTTGAGATCATAGATCAAAAGGCAGATAAGAAATATGTATACCAATAAAAGTCTTTATAAAATGAAAGGATTTAAAATATCACAGTGAGTGTTGGGATGAGAGAACACATTATATGACCATTGCTGCTTTTGGCAGAGTATTTCTATTAGAACTATATTTAAGCTATCTAAATCTGTGTTAATCTTAAAAAATAAGTATATAAAATGATCTGGATTTCATATATAATATATTATTATATAATATAAAAACATAATATTTGAATAATATAATATGACAACTATATAATAAGTATATAAAATATTCTCAGCCCTTGATCCTTTGATGCTATTGCATGTAGAGTACTACCATTATGTTAGCTATGTTTAATGTTTTAAAAGAGGACTCAATGTTAAAGACACGGCTATGAGACACAGTTGTTTTTTCCAGCACTGAACATTTAACTCATCATTTCCCAAATGGAAAGACACATCTTCAGTATGACTATCTCTTCCAGAATAAAAAAAAATTCTTCTGTATTTTAAAATGCAAGCTCAATGGCCAGTTCAAGCATATGAACTTCATTATCAGTCCAGAACAATAAGTAACATGGCACGATGGACTAAGTGCTGGAATAAGGGCTGGTTTGGAATCCCCAGTTGTTGTTCAGTCATGTTTCAGCTGTATCTGACTCTCTGAGGCTCTGTTTGGAGTTTTCTTGGCAAAAATACTGGAATGGCTTGCCATTTCCTTCTCTAGCTCATTTTATAGATGAGGAAACTGAGGCAAACAGGTTGAAGTGACTTGCCCAGGGTCACACAGCTAGTCAGTGTCCAAGGCCAGATTTGAATTCAGAAAGATGAGTTTTCCTGACTCCAGGCTCAGAATCACCATTCTGCCACTTACTGAACTGTATGTTCTTGGGCAAGATAATTAATCTTTATTGGGTTGAATTTCTTCATCTGTTAAAAGGGAGATTGGACATAATTGCATCTTAGGTCAATTACAGCGCTAAATCTATGATCTCTAGTCTCCCCAAGAACAACATAGTTTCCACCTTAACTTGTCCTAGCCCAGGAATGCCCTGTTACATTAACATTCATTGAGTTCCAATATCGTTTAATCAGGTGTACTTTCTAGACCTTAGTCTAATCCTGGTCTACACTGGCCTATGTTTCACACTATGTGGTACTTTTTATATCTGTCTCATAAGCTTGCTGGCCAGCAGTCATAAAGACCTACTTGCTTCCCCTTGCAATATCACATTGGAACAAAAGCAAATGTGGAGACTTGGGCCAAGAATTTCCACTGATTCAGCACTCTTCCAACAGGACCCCTCCTCTGTGTAGAAAGCTAATGCTCTGAGTGATTTCAGTGCCATTAAAACTAATGATTTTTCTATAAACATTTTCATTAATCTTGCTCATTTATCAAACATGTCCCTAGTACTCCTACCTTGACTAAAAATACAAAGGAAGTTACAGTCTCTGTGAAATGATTTGTTTCCATTTCAATATCCTGTAAATCTTCCTTGGTGACTGTTGTCTCATATGACATGGAAAGAATTGACTCTATTTTGTATTGATAGCATCAGCAAGAAAATCCAAGGGGAAAAATACTGAAGCGATTATTACATATGAATGTGTATATGTACATGTGTGTTTATATCATATATACTATAGAGTTTTCTATTGTTATATACTCAGAAAAATATTTATTAAACTATCTTTTTTTCTTACTGGATGCTCGTTTCTATCCGACAGACACAGACACATATACCCCAGCTCTAAAAAAAAACATCCTTTCTAATTTTTAAATGTTTTAAAAATACAAATATCAAATAAAGAAATGGAAAAATTCCCAAAATTATTGACACTAATTTGGGGCTCATAGGTTCGTGTATGTGTATGTGTCTTCAAGTTTGTGTATCTGTGTTCTCTTTCCATGTTCTTTATGTCCTGCTTATCTGAGGGCAAGATTTTTCTCACACCACCTTGAAATGAGGCAGATTTCAAAAAAAAAAAAGTCCTATGACCAGCTTCCTCCCTCTACTACCCAAGAGCTACTCTTGTTACCATGTATAATAATAACTCACATTTCCATAGCACTTAAAGGTTTTCAAAGCGTTTCTGTCTCAACAATCCTGAGAGATATATCAGGTTGAGTCAGTGTTTAAAGGGGAAGAAACTGGAGCTCAGATAGGAAAAGTGAAGTTCATGGTCATACAGCTACCAAGTGGTCAAGGCAGAATTTAAACTCAGCTCTCTTGATTCTAATTCCAGCACTCTTCGGACTATTCCATGTTTTTGAGACATAGAGGGTGTATTTCTCTTGATTTTGTCACAATACCTCCTGTTCTCCACCCCCAAAGTATCATTGTTTGCACCCTAAATAAGCATCTTAAGATTATTTGACAGTAGTGCCTTGGGGCTTTTAAAAATTTCCTGTAACTGGCCTTTGGGTTTGGTAGCTTCTTTACATGTAACTAGATTTGAAAGAGATTTTTAATTGTGGTACTAAATTTGTTTCTAAAATCAATAAAAACAAAAAAGATTGGGGGTCAAAGGAACTGACTTCAAGTTCTGGCCCTGACATTTATTACTTGTGCAACCATAGACAAGTTACTCTCAGTTCTGAGGCACATTTCCTCATCTGTAAAATTTAAGGATTTGAATTAGTGTACCTCTGAGCCCCCTTCCATCTTTTAGTCTCTGATACTATGATGCTGTGATTTAACATTTAATTTACATGAAATGAGCCAAGGACCAAAGGAAAACATGCTGCCTTTTATGGGATTATGAAAGATTGAAATGCTTTTCAGTTACATGTTTTATAAATGATAAATCACCATTAAAGTAAACAAACTGTTTCATAAAATGGATTTTTTTAAATGGGAAAAACAACAAACTAGTCTGATTCAGGGAAAAGAAGGAAGGAAAGCTGAATAACATTCATTTTTATCAGATATTTTTCAGTAGCAAAGAGGTTTCATTTTCCCATCTCCTTTCACAGGTCTGTGATGTCATAGACCATCAACCTACACATCTCACTTTTCTCTTGTCACTGCCATCCATTGGAAAATAGAGGCAGGATTTGATTTTTCTTGATGTAATTATTTTAATTCCATGTTAGACTCCTGGATCATGGGACCAACCACATAGAGAAATAGAGATTTTCTCTGATCTTCAATACCTCTCAAACTTCTCCAAAACAGAAAATATGGGCTAGAGAAAATGTAAGTTCAGGTGTCTCTATGATCTAGGACCTAAACAAGGTAAAAATTCAGTGAGCTAACAACAGAGAAAAACAATAATCCCTAAAACCTAAAACTCTCACTTAACACCTCATTCCCTATCACTCACCACACACCAGGAAGCAAAGGCTGCACAAACCTACAACAGAAGTTAACTACATGTTATAACTTCCCTACTTCCAATGCCTCAGAGATTCAAAGGGCAGAAATTTACGCAGGCTGCAAAAGCAGGATAGCAACATGGCAACACTCCTACAAGAGATCTCCACCAGAAAATGGAGAAACAGAGGGAACTGGACAGGACGCATGTCTTTACTTGCAACAGAATTCAATTCTACAACCTAACCCTCTATTTGCCCCACCTCAAGTACCACAGGGATCCAAACTTTAAACAGTAAAAACTTGCTCAGGTTGAGACAGTAGAATGACAGTGTTCCACTGCTGCTGGGCTGTAGATCTGAGGAAAGGAGAGAACAGGGACAGGACTCATGTGTGGCTATGTGGCCACACATTCTACTAAACCTGGGGTAAAGTGCCCAGCATTTAACTAGGGCCAGTTCTACACTCCAAAGAAATCACTTGGGTCAGAGACTGAGCCTGGTAAAATGTGAATTGTCTAACATGGGAGATGAATACAATGTTGAGATTCAGCCCTCAGGGAAACAATCACCAAAGGGGAGGGAGACAGAAAGGAGCAATATGGGAAAATTAAAGGAAAAGACAAAAATTACTGAAGATTTCAAGAAAAATTCAACAACTGAGTATAAACAGTAGAATGATATTGATAAAATAACACCTGTATTTTCTCTAGAAGAGAGCCTACAGGAGAATGGGTGGGGAGGCAAAGGAAGGGATTGAAACTGCAAAGAAAGGGAAAAAACTTGTTTCAATGATGAGAGACTACCAGTCACTCCAATAGGAGAGATTCTACAAAAAGAGATGGATACCTCACAATGGGTATAATCTGCAAAGATTTGATACTTAGAAAGACCCCACATCATGCCTCAGAAGGAGAATCAGAGCCCCTGGGAGCAACTAATTCATAGAGGAGTGGGAGGGCATGAATCAGTGGTGGAGATTCCATGGCAAATGGGGGAGAAATAACCATGAGGAGGGCAGTAGTTATAAGGAACTGCATAATCCAGGATGTAGGATAATTCCCATTACGGGAAAATACCTTCTCTATAGTCTACAGTAACTGATATTTTTAAGAGTAAGGCATAACAGAAATGGGGGGGGGGGCAGGAAAAAAATCTACAAGATATAACAGAAATTTTTTTTTTTAAACAGGGAACAGAGACTAAAGGAGGTCTAAATAAGTATAATAGTAATGAATCAAAGAACAAATGTCTAGAATGGATAGAAAAGAGATAATGAAGTCAGGGAAAGAAAGCCTTTTAAGAAACAAGTGCACAAAATTGAAGTTTTTAAAGCTAACAAAACAAAATGAAACAGAGGTGAAGTAGAGGGGTTTTACTTGACTCTTTTACTAAGAAAGATAAAACTGGGAAGGAACTAAGTAAGCAGATAAAAGGAAGAAATAAAATGGAACTAATAAACTAAGTAAATCTCCAAAACTAGGGAAAGAGGTTACAAATGAGAAGTAAACTAAGGATGAGAGATGAAGAGAGCTGGTAAGAATAGGATTGCTTTAAAATAGATAAAGCAAAAATAACTGAAGAGATAAATTTGGTGGTTTTCTTAGCACCAGATGAGCTTTTAAAAAATTGACCATGCATTAGTACACATAGTTGTTGCAAAGAAATATCAAAAGGTAGAAATATAAATGTATCTTTTACAAATTATAATGCAACAAAAATTGTAATCAGTTCCAGGAACACAAAGAGAAAACACAGATCCAAGTGGAAACAACAATAAAGTACTAAATAATGAGTGGCTCAAAGAACAAATTATAGAAACAAATAATAATCGTGTTAAAGAAAACTATAAAGAAGTAAAAATACAGCAAATTTCTGGGTTGCAGTTAAAGTAGATCTCAAGGGGGAAATCATATCTTTACAAATATAGAAATAAAGAAAATAGATAAAGAAAGGTTTAATGAACTGAATACACATTTTTTTAAAAAATCAGAAACCTAGAAAATAATTAAATACAAAATAAACACGAGGGAGGAGATATTAAAAATTAGAGGAGAAACAACTTGGAAACTGAAAAGACCTATAGAAATGATAAATAAAATGAAAAGAATGCCCTAAGTAACACAAAACTCAGATTACTGCCAAAGGGTGCATCAGGAGACCACCCTTAAGCCTGGTTCTTAGGTGAAGTTTCATTACGAGTGTTCCAGATGGGCATGTGTCCATACCATGAATGATAAGTGCATAGAAGAAAACTGAGATTGGACTTTTAATACATTTAAAATTCAGAGTCAAGAATATGTGCTACTTTGAACATTAAATATAGAAATATGGTTAGGTTTTCCCCTTAGAAGTCATATACCTAAGGCATTAATAAGCTAGAGTACACAGTACCAAATGACAAATCCTGATTAACAAATCTATCATGAAACTTGTATTTGCCTCTGTGTGTTTAAAGATGCTTGAAGGCTATAAATCTCTGACCCTTATTCTAACTATTGATTGGTGAGAACACCACCCTTGTTTTCAGCTAATCAAAACAATGGTTTCTCTTTACTTAAGAAGAGGTATCATTTTCAGTAGTTAATTTTTCACTTTTTAAAATGTTCTCTATACCCAAGTCTTTCTTGGAGTCTCTAAAATATCTTTTTTTAAGGCAGGTCTTCTCATTACACTGAAAAAGCCTAGACTGACCTTTTCTTCACCTTCAGCTGTCTTCAACTTCAGGGATAAATCAATCAAGTCAACATATAAGAAATTTTATTTAAAGTATTTCACACATTATATCAATGCTTTCAGCTAAAAAAAGATAGATAAATGATAGATATAGATAGATGTGCATATATACACATATATGTGTGTGTGTGTGTATATATATATATATATATATATATATATATATATATATATATATATATATACACGCTTCCTCCAAAAAGGTGAAAAACTATAGAGTTGTATACACACGTATACAAATATAGATATATAGGCAAATATCTATATATGACCAAGTGTGTGAAGTAATAAAGGATTTGCAGTATTTTTACCCATTAGAAGAAGCAGAGAATTAGATTTTCAAAGTTTCATGAACTACTGAGAATAATTTTGCTTAATAAATCTTTTAAAAATATGAGGGGGGCTAGGGGAAAGATGGGGAGAAAATTTGTAACTCAAAATCATGGAAATGAATGATGTAAACTAAAATAAATAAAATAAAATATACAAAAAAATAAAAATATGTAAATAAAACTCATTAATGAGTAACTACAGTCTGGTGTATAATACTAGTTAAGAGGTAGTGTAGTATAGCAGATCAAATTTGGGGGTTGGAATTAGGAAAACAGGTTGAAATCCTACCTCAGACACTTACTAGGGATAGGAACATAGACAAGTCACTTCTCTGTGACTCAGGCAACTGCCTAACATTTATCTACTAAGACTGATGGTAACAAGTTTGGATCATGTGGAGGAGGCTGATGAAATCACAGATCTTTCAGATACTTGTCTATGCAGCATTAAAAGAAAAATATATGAAATGAATTCTTTGAATTTGTGTGATATGTCACAGAAAGAGCAGATCCCAGATGTTTTTAACTATAACATCAGGGAAATGATCCAGTCTTTCCATGTTACCAAAAATCTACCTGCCAAAAGATATTTTGCTTGTTTTTAGCAACTTTCTCCAGTCCTTCCTACTCTTACATATTAATAATGTATTAAGTTATCACTATATCTCATTCCTATTATATGTGTACAGCTGCCAATTACATAAGAATTTAAGGTTTGCAAAATACTTTACATATCACAGTCCTGTGAGAAAAGTACTAAGGATAAGGAAACTAAGGCAGATAGAGGTAAAGTGACTTGTCCAGGGTCACTTAAATTCTGAAGGCAGAATCCCAACTCTAATCTTCCTGACTGTAAGTCCATCGTTCTCCTCTGTTGAATATATATACATATATGTCTATATCTGTGTATGTATATATTATATATATTTTATATAAATATACTACATATATAATATATAGATGTAGATATATAGATATGTGTGTACATCTACAGTTTTTATAAATAGTGCTATTTGCAATAAGGTACATTAGAGACCCAGTAACTGATCTCCAGGACCTGAAGTCCAAGAGTGATAATATGAAGTCCAAGATTAACAACAAAATAATCATTTGTGAATATACAGATAATAAATGCTAAGCAAATGGACAGAGTAGTAATATTCTTTAACAGCAGTGATGTAAGCACATTTTATGGGGTTTTGGTGAATGGTGAATGTCCCAGAGCTTCTAGAATCCGGGTCCTAGGATATAAATAGAGAGTCCTTCAGCAATATTTATGGGGTCCTGGTTACCTGTCACTACTACTCTTGTACCACAATGGAAAGAAATTGCCTACAGCAGTGCTCCCCTAAGTGAGGAGATGTAAAATGACCCCCAAGGGGACATACTAACTCCAGAGGGATATCTGATTAACCAGTCAGAAGATAAAAAATTACATTCCATCTCATGTTCCCTCCTCTTAGGTCTATATGTCCAGCTAGTCTCTCTCCTGAACATCAGTTCTGAACCACCAACTGTCTATTGTGCATTTCAAACTTGATATCCCATAGACATTTCCAACTTAACACATCTAAAACCTTTCCTCCCAAACCCTCCCGTCTTCTGAACTTCCCTATTTCTATTGAGGGCACCACAATCTTTCTAGTCATCTAGGTGTGCAACCTAGACATTACCTTGCCTATTTTCCCTCCCCCAACATTTTCAATTAGTTCTCAAGTTTTTATCATTTCAACCCTAACCATACTTTTTACATTAGTCCATTCTTTCCTACTCATATAGTCATCACATAAGTTCAGAACTTTTTCAGTTGTGTCCTGGGCTACAGTTTCCTAATTGGTCTCTGTGCCTTAGATCTCACCCTTTTATAGGATTCGTCTTCCACATAGCTGCCAAAGTGATTTTTCTAAAGTCCAGATCTGTTTCAGCTATGTAAGGCACCTTTACAAAAATTGACTATGTGATAGAGTAAAATAATTTCATAAACATGCAGAAAAGCAGAAATACTAAACACACCTTCTAATCACTACACTATTAAATTTTTGATTAATAAAGGGTTCTTGGAGAAAAAATTCAAACTTAGAGACTAAATGTAATTGCAAAAAATTGATGACTCAAAGAATGACTGGTAAAAACAATAAAGAATTTCATAATTTCTATAATGACAACAATGAGATGATATACCAAAACTTTCGGGATTTAGGCAAAGTAGTTTTGGGGGGGAGGCGGGAGGGCAAGGTAATTGGGATTAAGTGACTTGCCCAAGGTCACACAGTTAGTAAGTGTTAATTGTCTGAGGCTGGCTTTGAGCTCAGGTCCTCCTCACTCCAGGGCCGGTGCTCTATTCAAAGCGCCACCTAGCCGCCCCCAAAGTAGTTTTTAAAGTATTTTTTTAAATCTCTAAACATGTTTATTAACAAAGGAAAGAAAAAATAGATTAATGAATTAGGCGTGCACATTTTTTAAATGCCTTAGAAAAGTAATACATCAAAACAATCAACTATCAAAACATAAATTTTGAAAATCAAAGATAAAATTAATAAAATTAAAAACAAAAGTAAAAAAAGTTGATTCAATCAATAAAACTATGAGCTGTTTTTTAAATTAATAAAACAGATAAATCATGTTGCTCCTCTAATATCAAATTATTACTGTCATCTTTACTGCATCTTTTCTAAAATATCTGCTTCGTATGCTTTATAAAACATGATTATTAACACAATAATATATGTATGTTACTTATAAATACATCAATATGCACGCATTAGGGGTAGGTGTTCTTTTTTTTTTTTTACTCCTACAGTTTCATGGCCTCAAAACTGAAGACGACTGACCTAGAGCTCAGCACTGTCATTCACATTTCAGAAAAAGCAGAATTTGTGAAACAGAAATTTCTATAACATAGGAAAGACTTTTCCAATCACAATCATATTCTATGTAGAGCAGGTCAATTTGACTAATGAAGAGAACTGAATTTTTATACTTAAAGAATTAAAAAAGACTCTATCAATAAACACTGGGAGTTATTTTCTGTCAGGGATGTTGTTGACAATCAAAGAAAAACTTTTATATAAACAGGATAGAAGTAAGCCTCATTTTATACAGAAATCAGTCTCAAGATGAGTGGTCAAATTTAAAACAAATTCAGATTCTAGTTATTCATGTGTTAAGTCTCAATCCTTCTAGGCAATTGGATATTCTTGTAATCAAGGAGTAAATATGGCTTTTGAAAGGGATTCTATTTTTACTTGCTTGGTACATTTTATGGAGCAGTATGGTGGTGTCCCCTGCCATTTACAAACTAGAGAGTTTCATTTAGAATTCAATAATTGAATAAGATAGGATAGAAACAGTGTGTATAAATGCTTTGTCTTTTATCTTCCCCTGAGGAACAAAATCTGCCCAATGTCAGTCATGATGACTATAAATGTTGTTTGCTTTTCTTTCTGCTCTTTATTTTTGCACCTGAATAGACATGTTAACCCTTTCCCTCAAAACCCCAAAGAGTTCTTGAATCCAGATCCTTGTAGATGCTCATGGCTGCTCTAGTGACATTTATATGAAAATTGATGCTTATCACTGCTCTACAAAAATGATAAATTATCAATCCTAGAGTTCAGAGGGGTTTATTTAACTTGTAATTAAGAATTGACACTTCTAGCTCTAGAACTCACTTATTCCAAAGTCTTTTCACAGATGCTTTCCATGAGCAAATTACCAATCACTGTGAACTAACTTTAAGGAAAACTGTGGGTTGTTGCTGTTTCTTCTTTTCTATATGGCTTACATCTACAAAATATGGAGGTGCTTGTTCCCTCTGTGTAATCACAAATAAGAAGGCTCAAATAAAATTACTGAGAATCTAAGATCTATCAAGAGACAGTGTTGTGTAGCAGAAATAGTCCAAAACCAGGAAAAAAAAAAGGACATAGGTCAAATCATGCCTGTGATACTTAACAGTTGTGTACTCTTAGACTTTAAAAACATTCAAGAAAGGAAGGAAGGAATGTAGGTAGGTAGGAAGGAAGGAAGGAAGGAAAGAAGTGTAACAGTAAGCACCCTAGCATACCTAGGGCGGCTACTAGCACAGGTTCTTAGATCTGCTTTTCTAAAGGAAAGCAACTCAAAATGGGTTAACAATCTCACTTTAATCAAACATATCATTTACCTAGTTCAGGGGGAAAAGT
>CM053586.1:103432783-103459564 GCA_028646515.1 Pseudochirops corinnae
TCCACGTGACCACATTCAGCCTATTAGGGAACAGAGCATACTTTCAAATATCCAAGGGTCCTCAGAGTCACGTAGCCACTTTAGCAAAGGGCCTAGGGGCAGGGAAGATCTTTAGATTCCCATAACAGGAAGGAAGGAAAGAAGGAAGGAAGGTAGGTAGGAAGGAACGAAGGAACGAAGGAACAAAGGAAGGAGTGATTCTAAGAGGCAGAAGAGACAAGGAGTTTCATTGTAGGCATGTGGAACAGATGGTGTAAAGACATGGGGGCAGATTCTGGAAATAGCAAATAAACCAGGCTGACTGGAATGGAAAATTCATAAGGAAATCTTTAAAAAGATAGGTTGGACCCAGACTGCAGAAAGTTTTAGGTGCTAAGTATAAGAATTTGCATTTTATCCCTAGGCTACAAGGAAATTATTTTGGCAGTCTCTAGAGGGTGGAACATAGAGGGGAGAGACTAGATGCAGGGAGACCTATTAGGGATCTATTACTACAATCTGAGTGAGAGTCAAAGAGGGCCTGAACTAGGCCAAAGGTCACGTGAGACCAGAAAAATGAAATTTTAGAGGGATATTTCTTGGGCTTGGGATTACTTGAGAATTTTATTAATGATTTGGTAAAAAGAATAGGAAATATTCTCAGTAAATTTGCTAGTAAGAGCAAGCCAGATGAGATGACTGGTACATTGCTAAATTCAACTAAAATTCAGAATTACCCTGAAGGAGTTCATTGGCATAGTGCAAAGGACAAGAATAAAGTCAGAGAGAGCTAGGGTTTTGGTTCAGTTCTACCACTTTATAGCTATAGGACCATTGGTAACTCACTTCAACTTTACCAGCCTCAGTTTTCTCATATGAAAATGAATGCCACATCTGCCTCACGGGGTTATTGTAATGAGCCAGAAAAATAATGGAAGATAAAATAAATGTCACAAGTATAAAGTGTGTCAGGAATGACTGGGTGGCAGGAAAACCCCAGGGGTGTAGTTATAAATTCAAGTGTTTACTTTTAAATGGCAATAGGGAAGTAGGAGATTTTCTCTCCGAGCTTTGGTCAAGCTGTTACTAGGTGGCTTCTTCTAGCTTGAATCACCATAATTGAAGTGATGTGTAAAGACTGAGGACATTTTCAAGTTGGGATGACAAATCAAAATAATTTTAAAATATTTGGATTCTAGAATTCTAGGAATTATTTTAGGGGTAACAATAAGTAACTTTATACAGCATATCCCAGAAATGCTAGTGCATTTTTAAGCTTTGACATACAGTTTATATGAAAGGCTTTTTGTCGGAGGGTGGATGGATTAGGGGTCTGGAAAAGAGGTAAGTTGCTACTGTAACGTCCATCTACAGTGAAGACAATCAAAGAGGGAGTCACTTTTATAATATAAGAGGCACTCAGGTAGATACTTGGAGTGAAATGTTTGAGAAAACTTTTTTCATTTTAAGGACTGTGAATCTTATGGCAACATGATGTTAAGAATACTCCCTGTTCTCTTTTTCCTACCTCCCAGTCTCTGATGACATAAATGCAGCAATTTTTGGAGCCAGAGAGATGAACAAGATAACCATATGATTCATCCCTCCTTATAGTCCTCTCACATTGATTCAGCTGGCTTTCTCCCTCCAGTTTTACCAGTCTCATAGTCCCTTAACTTTAGGAAGGATCCACCTAATTGATGCACTTATCTGTTCATTTATTTTTATTGAGCTAACCGCCAAAATGTGTGATTCAGAAAATGGTGTACTCTAGGGATTTATTGATAAGATAAGAATTTAGCTACGTTAATTTCTAACATTGAATGTGAATTTGACTTGGCATTAGAAAAGTTATTTAACTCTTTTGTGCCTGTTTTCTTCATTTAAAAACTGGGCATAATGTTGTTTGGGTTGGAGGTTTTGTTTGGGGGGGGGGGGAAGGGAATTGGATTTATGATTTAATTGATATAAGGAATTCTCCATGATGGAAACTTCTTCTACCAAAGCAGACTTGTCTCTGCTGTTAGAGATTGGCAACTACTTTGCAATTTATAGTTCTAGAGTATTATTGCCTGGGGCACTGAGAAGTTAAATGACGTGTCACTTACTAGTCAAGGCAGCTAGGTGGTACAGTGAATAAAGTGTAGGGTCTAGAGCAGTGGTTCTCAACCTTCCTAATGCCATGACCCTTTAATGTGGGCATATCTGCATGTGGGCAGACCTGCCTGGAGATGGGTAGAGGAGTAGTGTCTCGGTTCCTAAGACCACGGGAAATATGTGTTTCCCAATGGTCTTAGGTGACCCCCCCACAGGTTGAGAACTGCCGGTGTAGAGTAAGGAAGACTCATCTTCTTGAATTCAAATCTGGCTTTAGACACTTACTAGCTCTGTGACCTTGGATAAATCACTTAACTTTACCTCAGTTTCCTCATCTGTAAAATGATCTGGAGAAGGAAATGGCAAAACACTCCAGTATCTTTGCCAAGAAAACCCCAAATGGGATCTCAAAGAGTTGGACATGACTGAAAATGATTCAGCAACGGCAACACTTACTAGTCAAATATGTGTCAGAGGTAGTGAACCCAAGTGATTTTCATCCCAGGGACAGTTTTGTATATGTGTCTGTCTCTGCAACTGCCTCTACACACAAAATGTGCTACCAATATAAAGGCTTATGTATGACTGCACTGATGAATTGATTTTCTATTATGATATTACCTATCATGGCTGAATGTAAATTCCAGTAGAATGACAGCTCCTTGAGGGTAGGAATTCATTATTTTGTCTCTATATCTCCAGGGCCTGGCACAGTGCTTTACTTTATTCATTCTTCTTGACTTCTTTGCAGCATTTGACACTGCTGACCACTTTCTACCCCATCTCCCCATTCCCCTAACAGAGATACCTTCTCCTTTCAGATTTTTATAACAGTGCTCCTTTCTGGTTGTCTTCCTTCCTGTCTAACCATTTTTTCTCAGTCTCCTTTGTTAGATCATCATCTGAGTCTGAATCAGGGTGTATCCCTAAATTATCCTGGACTCTTGTCTCTCAATCTCAATTTCTCTCTCTCTCTCTCTCTCTCTCTCTCTCTCTCTCTCTCTCTCTCATTGAACCAACTCCCATGGTTTCAATTATCATCTCAATGAAGATTATTCTTTTATCTACATATCCAGCACTCGTCTTTCTCTTTAGATTCAGTCAAGCATCTCCATCTGGTGTTCTAGGCATCTTAAACCCAATATACCAAGGAGAAAAAAAGAATTCATTTCCTTTTATCCTAAACTAATACATCTTTCTAATTTCCCAATTCCTATGAAAGATACCACCATCTTTGAAGTTACCTAGATTCAAAAGCCCAGTTTTACTCAGTTCTTCCCTTGTCCCACTCCCTATAACCAATCAGTATCCAAGTCTTATTGATTCTATTTTCATATATCTCCCATTCATTATCTTTTGTCCACTAACACAGCCTCCTCCCTAATTCAGACCCTAACGATCTTTTATCTATACTACTCTGATAACCTCCTGATTGTGCTCCCTGTCTCCACTCTCTACCCTCTTAAATCCATCCTCCACTCAAGTTACCAAATTGATATTCCTACCATATAGGTTTGACCATTTCATTCTCATAATCAAAAAGCTCAGTGGTTCTCTATTGTCCTTAGGACAAAGCTTATATTCCTCTATTTACCACTGAAAGCCCATTGTAAGCTAGTTCTAATCTATTTTGATAGATTTGTTTAATATTGCCCCTCCATGTAATTTACATTCCTAATATTCCATCTCTCACTTCTGTGACTTATGAACAGGTTGCTCTCCAGGTCCATAATTCTTTCCCTACTCATATCTTTCGGAACTCCTAGTTCAAATGAAGGCTCAGTTCAACTGTTCCCTCCTACAAAAGACCTTTCCAAGTCCCTTCCTGTCATTTCCCTAGTATTACTGCTTTAGCATGCAATTACCTTGTATCTATTTACTTACATGTCGTTTCCCCTCAGTAGAACATAAGCCCTAGAAGGCAGGAATTATTTTATTTTTGTCTTTGTATCTACAGCACCTAGCACACAGTAGTGCTAGGTACATAGTAGGTGTTTAGTAAATATTTTAAAAATTGAATGCTTGTTGAATTGTTGGATTAGCTTAGATAGTTCTATTACTTGGATAATTATTATATATTTGATTTTGTCACTAGATCTTCTTCCCACTCCCTTCAAAACTATATCCTTCATTCTTAGCTTCTCTCTCTAGATTGATCTCATCCACTCCCACAATCTCATCTATGTAGACTATACTGCTGACTCCCAAAGCTAAATCTTCAGTCCCAAACTCTCTCCCCAGCTATCGACATTTTACACTGTCTGCCTGAAATACAGTATCTTTGGGCAGCTAGGTGGCATGGTGAATAGAGCACCGGCCCAGGAATCAAGAGGATCTGAGTTCAAATCCAGCCTCAGACACTTAACACTAGTTGTGTGATCTTGGGCCAGTCACTTAACCCCAATTATCCTGCCTTCCTCCCTCCAAAAAGCAAAAAAAGAAAAGAAATACGGTACCTTAGATGTGCCAACATCACTTCTAAGTCATTCTGTCTCAAATAGAATTCATCATTATTCTCCCTGCCTTCACTAATATCCCCAAACCAGCTTCCCCTTCTCATCTCTCTAACTCCTGTTCATCAAACAAATATTTATTAAGCATCTGTTATTTGCTGCCCCTCACATAGGTTCAGTGCTATCCTGCCTCAATGCCTGTAACTACAATGTTCCCCCATCCATTTGTACCTTCTGAAATCTACTCATTGTTCAAGGTCCAGCTCAGATGCTACCATCTCCTTCTGTCTTCCCCATCCCCCCAGTCAAAAATGGTCTTGGATCTCCCAAAACACCTTGTCCTTCTTTTAGAAGCTAGGGGATGCAGTAGACAAAGAACTGGAACTAGAGTCTGGAAGATCTGAATTTAAGTTTGACTTCAGACATTTCCTAACTATGTGACCCTGGACTTAACCTCTGCTTGTCTCAGTTTCCTCAGCTGTAAAAAGGGAATAATACTAGCACCTACCTCCCCATATTGTCGTGAGAATCCAATAACATAATATTTGGAATATTGGCACAGTGTCTGGCACTTAATAAATGCTTGATTCCCTACATCCCCCACCCCTCCCCTGTGTTCTGCTTTGTTGCTCTATATGTGTAGTATGTTACTTCTTAGATGCTCACTCCGTCAAGGCAGAGATTGTCGTATTTATCTTTATTTTAATCTCCAACACATAGAAACTAGCTGGTGTGTAATAAATACTTGTTCAATTGAATTGTCATATTTAACTAACCCCTTTTCATTAGCCTTCAAATTGAATCCATTTTTCCTTTGAAATGTCTCACATCTGTCTTTTCTACTTCTTTCCTCCTGTCTCCATCATAGTACAGAACTTCATTCAATTCAACAGATATTTATTAAGTCTTGTTCTGTGCAAGGCACTGTGCTGGGTACCGGGCCTAGAAAGACAAAAAAATGAAACATACTCTGCCTTCAAGGAGATTACATTCTACTTGGATGAAACAACATGGACATCTTTCATTACAAAGTATTTCCCAGAGGGAGAAAGTGCTAATAACTGATTGGGGCTGGTGTGAGAAATCAGGAAATGCTTCAGTCACTATACCAGCAACCTGGCTTGTCTCCCTCATCTCAATCTCTGTAGATCTCATAAGCCTTGAAGGACATCACCATATCAGTATTTCTCCAATATTATTTACATAATGGCCCTTGTATTCTAAAAACAAACAAACATTCAGTTGCCTATTTCCCAACACGTAAATTCTACACTCCCCTAAATTTGTTAGATTATAAACTCCTTGAGGATAGGTATCACATCTTTTTCATCTATGTATCTCCCATGATGACTACCATAGAAGATGGCCAATAAAACATTAGCATTTAATGTGTTGAATGGCTGACTTTGTATTCCAGAAAGCTTTCCCTAACTATTTCTACCTTCACTGATCTCCTCTGAATTCCTATAGCACTTAATGGTGCTGTATCAGACAAACTGAGACCTGGGAAAGATCTTAGCTTAAAAAGGTCAAGGTGTTCCACTGCCTCCAGAGCCATCGCCAATTGTCCTGACCTATGTCTTGCACTGGACTTTGATGACTCTGGAGGAGATGACTTTGCACAGCTCTTCCTCACTTAAATCCAATTCTCTTGCAAGTCCAAACATCACCCTCCTGATGTCATTGGTCTGCTTTGAGAATGAAGGAGAAACAGCAGCACTTAAGATACCATATTGCAGGATTTAGACACCTAATTTGATCATTGTCATTGTTTCACCCGTATTAGTCTCATAGACTCGTAGACTTTTGGAGATTTATTTTATAAATGTGACTGAGAGCCAGGAAAGTTGAGTGATCAAGGTCATACAGCTAAGGGTCAGAATATAGACTTGGAACAAGGGACTCTTAATGTAGGGTCTTTTCCACTATTAAACTGCCTTCTTATCTTGTCTCTTCATCTAGATTGTGAATTCCTTGGGGGGCAGGAAAGGAAGAGAGAAGGGGCCATACCTCATACTTCTGTATTTCCTTTAGCACAATGCCAAGCATACAGTAGACCTGCAATAAATGTTTACTGGTTAATACAAATCTATAATTAGAGTTTCAGCCTGGGTTGTTCAGTGGATAAAGGTCTGGTCTTGAAGACAGGAAGACCTGGGTTCAAGTTGTGACACTATGTACACAATCATTTAAGTAACAGTGTTATTTAACCTCTCCATGTTTCAGGCAACTCTCTTAGACTAGTTATAGACTGACCTGCAACAATGGATGTGTTTTCCACACCAGGAATCCCTCACACTGCTGAAATTTCAAATCTGAAATACACTCCCCCCCCCAAAAAAAATGATAAAGGCACAACCTTGGCTTGACACAAATTAAAGATTAATTTGAAATTAACATTTTTGGGTAACCAAATGTGTTTATAATTTGTGCCAGGAACTTGTGTTTTGTGTGCATCTTTTATATAGTTAATACAAGGCAGGGTTCATTGCTCCATAAAAAGATTGAGCAGAATAGAGCAGAAGACCATAAGGTTAATGGGAATTTCCCAACAGATTCTGCTGATTACATAGCTGCCTTTTCTGCCAGGATATATGGAAAGGGAAAATAAATGAAATTATGTAAATTATGGGTCAAGGTGTTTAAAATTTATAAATCATGAGATAAATAAAATTATTTTTAAAAAAACTTTGAGTTGCACATATGCTCCCCACACCTCTTTCCATTAGAAATTACTTCCAAATCTTAGCTAATTTCATGAGTTTCTATAACACCTAATTCATATATGTTGATTCTAGTTTACTGGTGATAACAAGGCAAAAAGGGTTGGTTTGCTTCACTTTTCTCTCTTTACATTTTTTATAGAACTTTGCAAATGCCTCTCATGCAGAATGGATCCTAGCCCTCCAACATGTCTATTTGCTAAAATAGCCCAAAGCTACATCATCTAAAAATGGTACCATCCATGACAGAAAACAGAAAGAGCATGTCAAAACATTTTAACTTTCGAGATACTTCCTTACATTCCTTCTTTTATTTCTCCTTGTCTTTTTCATTTCTTATAAACACGTAGAAAGCATTGGTCTCTATTCAGTTACATAGATAATGTCAACCTTATGTAACAGAAACCAACCTACTAAAGCACAAGAGATTTGAAAGTCAAGCAACTTTGGCATAGGCTGAATTGAATCAAAATTTGATGCTGTAAACATTTCCATAGGAGGTAGAACACATACATTTGACTATTTGTCAAATAAGGGATCGTAAACGGTGATTCTGTGATCCTCATAAATAAAAGACAGTGTATAGGCATTAAATAAACTTTTCCTCTTTAAAAAAAATAAAGGGGAAAGAAGAGGAGGAAGCAAAAGAAAAGACAGAACAGTGGCAGCATATACGTTTTCAATAAATTAGAAAGGGAAATGTCAATTCTCCATAATGGAAATATTTGCTTTTCCAAATCCTTACTAATTCTATTAGTTTGCTGATGCTTGAAGCTACAACTATTAATAAGAACTCATATCCAATGATTCATGTGCAATGAACTCTTTGCAGTTGTCTGTTTTCCGATGAGTAGGTAGATCATCCAGTCTTTTTTATTATTCTTTCTCAGTGAAGTGACTTCAAGAGTAGTGTCCAATTATGGTAGAGTCTATTTTCTCTCCCCTCTTAGAAAGCTGAGGGAATAGTGGTCTTTGGACCAGTGGTGTTGGGAATGTTTTCAAAATGGACCCAACCACATTTTTTGGCCTAGGTCCCCCCAGCTGTTGTTCCCATGAAGACAGTGTTGATTGGTGGCAAAGATGACACTATTTCTCTACTGTTCGTTCCATGGGAGTCCAGAGATTCCTGAGATGGATATTGACTAGAAGTCCCAAACATACACTGAGACGAGGATGCTGGAATTGCTGTTGACATATTGGAGGCTGCAAGAGGGAAAAAAAAGTAATCACCCTCTGTGGGTTCTGTTCACATTTTCTTTGTATCTTTAATTGCCATGCTCTGCAATAATGACTCATATTTCTAAATTAAATTTAAAGTTTTACAAAACTCAACTCAACAACCCTATGAAGTAAGTAGTAAAAGTATTACTATTCCCATTTTACAAATGGTAAAACTGATGCTCAGAGAGGTGACTGGCCCATAGTCATATAGCTAGTAAAATTGGAGTCAGGGGCTCCAACACAGGTCTCCTGATGGGTAGGTATTTATGTTTAAAATCACAGCATAATATTTAATATTAGTTTTCTTCATTTAATTTCTTCTCCAATTCCCACAGAAAATTTGATGTTTCCTTCTTGAATCCTTTTTTTTTTTTTTTTTTTTGCTTTTTGGAGGGGGAAGGCAGGGCAATTGGGGTTAAGTCACATGACTAGTAAGTGTTAAGTGTCTAACACTGGATTTGAACTCAGGTCCTCCTGCCTCCAGGGCCAGTGCTCTATTCACTGTGCCACCCAGCCACCCTTCAGCCATTTTTCATAATCTCCAATTACCCAAGTCGTTTCTCCTATCCTTCTATTACCTAATATATTGCTTTGCATATAGTAGGCATTTTTAAAGTGTCTGTTGAGTTGGAGGAAGGGAAGAAGCATATGTGTGTGTATGTGTATATGTTAATGTATATGTATGTATATATGTACAGCACCTACAATATGCCAGGCACTGTGCTAAATACTTTCACAGATATTAGTTCATTTGATTCTTGTAACAACCCTGAGAAATAGGTGCTATTAATTATCTCCACTTTTACATTTGAGGAAACTGAGGTAAACAGAAGTGTCTTGCCCAAAGACACACAGCTAAGAAGTGTCTAAGGTCATATCTAAACTCTTCCTGACTCCAGGTACAATACCCTATTGACTGTGACACCAGCTGTCTCATTAACTGAATCTTTTCATTACATTTCTGGTCTAGTGATAAGTGTAAGATTTGTAGTCAGAGAACTTGAATTGTGCTCTGCTACTTATTACCTTGGGCAGCAGCTTAGTTCACTTCTCTGAGAAATAGAGGTGGCTAGACTGAATGGTCTCTAAGGAACCTTCAAGTTCTAGCTTCCTGCCTAGCACCTCCCAAGGCTGGGCTATTAACTGCAAGAATTTGAGGACAGAAGTTAAAAGAATTCCTGTTTTATTTTATACTACTTAGCCTCCTCCTTGGTTTCTCCTCATCTTGCTGAAACCCTTTTGGCCTGCAGGCTAGTCCTGCATTACAAATGCATACAGATGCATGTCCCCCAACTTACATTCCATCAAAGATACCACTATCTCTACATGTAAATAGAACAAACAGTTACAATGGCAACACTGTACATTCTCATCTCTCTTGATAAGGAAACTTCCTAGAGTGATATTTTCTGCTTCATTAAAGTAATCTAGAAGCAATGACCATTTGCAGAGAGCAGGAGATGAGTTGCTAGAAACTGCTTAGAGCTCATCTGTACCAGCCACAGGAAAGCAAAAAGTGCTTGTTGTTAAATTGTTGAAAGACCACATTGAATAGGTGGCATAACTAATGATTTTCTCTTTTTCAGTGATTGTGAGTCAACATCCTTCTCTCCTGTGATGGTCTGAAGGAGGGCCGAATGTAGGAATTTTGTGCTAATGGGCTCCAGAAAGTGATGGGACAAGTAAAAATGTAGAGCTAATGGGAGGAAATTAGTCCTTCTTCCTCTTTCCACCCATTTCACTGGCTAGCTGAGCTCTTACTGTGCATCAGACCAGTCAGTGACAGCTTTAGTTGGTCATTATATCAGTTCTGGCTGTCCTGCTGAGCAAACTGACAGCTTCCCCAGACAATGACAGGGGACATAGGCACAAAGGCGACCACTCCACTTCCCACTTACAAGCACGAGATGATCCCAGACAGTATTCTAAGGATGGCACGTGCACTCTTTCTCTGGAAATGCTAGAGCAATAATGAATGTTGCTAGTATTTAGTCTGTTACTCAATGTCTTCCTTGGTAATTGAGGGGAAAAGGAAGACTTCCAGGGAAGTGCCTACATATTCTCTAATGGGGGGTTCCTCCAAATGCCCTAGCATATTTATGACATCAATCTGTCAATTTTAAATTAAAGGCTGTGGCACAGTAGATAGAGCACCAGGTCTGGAATCAGGAAGACCTGAGTTCAAATTTGACTTCGAACACTAACTGTGCGACCATGAGCAAGTCACTTAACCCTGTTTAACTCAGTTTCCTCATCTACAAAATGAGCTAGAAAAGGAAATGGCAAACCACTCCAGGAGCTTTGCCAAGAAAACTCCAAATGAGATCACAAAGAGTCCTACAAGACTGAAAATGACTGAACAACAACAAATACATGCACCCATATATACATAAATATAATATAACCATAAATAAAAAAAATACATAAATGTGTATATATGTAAAATCTGATCAAATACTTACCTATTGTTGGAGTCCGACAGCCAACCGAAGAGGATGTGTCTGCGTAATAGGAGCTTGCTTGTTTCTGACTACTATCATCTAAGATGTTCAGGGGATCGTGGATGTCATTGTAAGGGGGCAGTGAGCGAATGCTGCTTACGCTGCTGATAACAGACACATGCTGATCAACCATTGATCCAAGCCTATGAGAGTCTGTGTAGTTTATATTGCTTCCATAATATCCTATTAACAGAAAAGGGTGACAGTTTGACTATGGATTAATTTGCTCCAAAGTTTATTTAGTCCTGAATGAAGATGGAGTTGTCAAATATTGTAGAAAACTCATTCATCATACAAATAAAGATCCCTAATTTTTTCAACATTGCTATTGCTATTTAGCTTCACTCTAGGTTTAGTCTTTGGTTTCTGCATTCTCAGGAGCAGTGGGAATGTGGAAACAGAAGTAATTCTGGCTCAAGGCAAGAGAGCCTATGTTCAAATCCTGCCTCTGACACTTATCATTTCTATGACCTTGGCCACATCATTTAAACTTCCTGTACTCCTTGGCCAAATCATAGCCTTACTGTGCTTCTATTTCCACAATGGTAAAAGGAGAGTGGAGAGACTTAATTGACCTCTGATATCCCTCCTAGTACCCATTAAAATTAAGAGGATTCTTGGGTACATGAAGAAAGAAGGCTCAGGCTCATTACTGTAGTTCCTAGAGAGAGTACCTATTTAATACACAGATGTGCCCTTGGATAACATTAACAGGAGCGACATTTACGTATTAAGAAATTAAGAATTTCATAAAGCAATCTCAAAATGAAGTTCCCTAGATTACAAGCCCCATAAGAGCTAACATCCTCTCTCAATTATCTACAAATGGCCTAAAACATCTAACCTAATGATTGTACATAATAGGTGTTCAGTGTTTGTTGAATGAGTAGATAAAAGAAAGGTTTTATTATGTGTCAGAAATAGAAACAAGTGACACAAGATGTTACAAAGTCAATGTCACTGGAGGGTGGATTACAACCATTGCAAGAAATGGCAATAAATATTACCACAAAAAAATACCATTGGCTTTTCAGAGGTTCCATATTATTTATCATAAGTCAGGGGTTAAGGGGAAGAATAGGGAAGGGTAGCATAATCTTGGGAGATGGGATGGTTTATGGATGGGACACCACATTGAAAATTAGGGAACTCTTCAATGGTTTATTTCATATCCCTAGGCAAATCATTTGATTGTAATAATTTTCTAAGCTAAAAATGAGGGAATTATATCTATCCCCAACTATTTCCAAAGAATAACGTTACAACTATTAAACATTAAGGAATTACTTTAAGTGGCATACCATTTTTCAGTGAATAGCAGTGGATAAACCACTTCTTGGCTCCTACTTCTGGTTTGGAACCCTGAGTATGGTTTTAACATGACTTCTTTTCTTTGATTAGATAAGTGATACTTATAAGGCTAACAAGGTCAACCAACTAAAGCACTTAGAATGGATCTTTATGGGTGACAAAAAAAGAGACAAACTAAATTAACTACCACCGGAAATTTGCATGGCTCAGCAAAGCTAGAGCTATACTCAATCATTCTGGTTACACAAACACTAGTGTGCACTTCACCTTACTCAGAGCATGAAACCTGCATTAGAAAATAAAGGAAGGTTCTTTAAAATTCCCCAATACCGTTAGGTGCATTAGGAGGATATGATGATCCTTGGCAGCCATTAGCCCCTGTAGTACTCAGGAAATTGAAACTTCCATTATTTAGAAACTGCATACTGTGTGCCTCCTGCATCGTTGAGGATGGTCCATAGTTCGAAGGTGATCTGTCATTGTATGGAGACACAGCACAGCTGTTACTGAAGTAGTCTCGAGAAAGCTGTTGTTCACTCAAGGCCATAAACCGACTGTGTTCAGCCCTGTGGTGGTAGATTCCTGCAGGTGGGTGGGTCTGGGTTCGAAACATAGTTTGGTAGCTGGGGCTGGTGCCATAATAGTTCTGGTTTGTTTGTGAGAGAGTCTGGTACAGGGGCTCTGAGTATGATGAGCAGTGGGACTGAGCAGGTAACACCTGACCAACACTAGGAGGCCTCCCAGCCATTGGCCCCTGGTTGATGACACTTCCTCTGCTGAGAGAAATTGCTGGAGAAATGGGTGGTGTCACCAGGTGACCAGCACTCTGAGACAGCTCTACTGGACCTGGAAGAAGTCAAAATGATAGGAACATTAGCATGAGGCTCTATGTGCAGGAATTACTAAAGTAGATAGGTCTACGTCCTTAGAACTGGGGAAATTCAATGCATCAAAGTTAAGAAATGAATAGCCAACAGCAATATTTCATAAATCCTACATTTATCAAGGAAATTTGCATGTACAAACACGAAGAAAGACAAAGAAGTTTTGCCTTAAGATCAAATAGAAGTCTGGGGCAGCTAGGTGGTGCAGTGAATAGAGCACTGGCCCTGAAGTCGGGAGGACCTGAGCTCAAATCCGACATCAGACACTTGACACTTAACTAGCTGTATGACCTTGGACAAGTCTCTTAACCCCAATTGCCTTGCCTTCCCTCCTCCAAAAAAAAAAAAAAGTGGAGCTTGAAGGGTACATTTTAACCAAGTGAGAGAAGCAGAATAATTTCTTTCAATCTTTTATCTGCACCTCTAGTTACAACTGACTTAAATGTTGCAGCTAAAACCTTATATAAAAAGTAACATTATTTCATAAGCTCTGTTCATATTTGAAATTAATATATAGTATATATTGAGTATAATTGAAATGTGCTTGAGAATATGATATGATTTTTTTTTGGAAGAGAAAAGGCAAGCCATTGGGGTTAAGTGACTTGCCCAAGGTCACATAGGTAGTTAAGTTCAAGTGTCTGAGACAGGATTTGAACTCAGGTCCTCCTGACTCCAAGGCTGGTTTTCTATTCATTGTGCCACCTAGCTGCCCCTGATGATATGATTGTATAGGGTGGTTTTATACAGTTTAACCAGAAAGGAAGCTGTACGTGACTTCATGCATTGTATATTCAAGCCAAATTGGACTGTTAACTCTTCGTAAAAAGTTATACTTGTATCTCTTGATTCCATGCCTTCACATGGGCTGCCTCCCATGCATTTCTTTCTCATCTCCAACTCTCTGTGTGCCCTCCCTTCTTTCTTCCCTCTGTGTCACTTCTACCATGAAGCTTTCTCTTCCAACTCATTCTATAGTAACTACAAAAGCTCATGACATCAAAGGCTGCATTGAAAGGCAGAGTCCAGGACTAGAAAGGTGATAATCCTGCAATGTTTTGCACTGGTCAGGCTTTATCTCAAATAATGCATTCAGTTTTGAGGACTGCATTTTCAGACCGATAAACCAAAGACAGTCCAGAGAAGGGCACACAAGATAGTGAAGGCTTTCAATATCATGTCATATAAAGATCAGCTGAAGGACCTAAGAATGTTTGGTCTAATGAGAAAACTTCAGTGTGGGGATATTATAGCCATCTTCAGTTACTTGAGAGGAGGCCATAATGAAGAGGGATTAGACTTTTTCTTGATGGCCCTAGGAGGACATAAAAAATATGATTTGAGCATGATATTGTATTTCCTAGTAAATGAAGATGTCCAAAGGTGAAATGGGTTGCCTTGGGAAGCAATGAATTTCTCCTTGATGAAGTTCTTCAAACACAGATTGGATAACCATTTCTCGGGTATATTGTAGTTTGGAGAGGGGTTAGATAGCCTCTGAGGTGCTTCCAATTCTGTGATTGTATGATACTGACTACTAAGCAGGCTAATAGGTCCTGCCCATTCAATTGGCCACAGCAATGTAACCGTGCAATCTAGACTTTGTGGGAAGCTCTTTACAATAATGGATTCATAAATATGAAATCTCTGATCCCTCAAAAAAAATGAGAGGAAGGAAGGACCAATTAACCCTGATTTTAAATGGAACATTTCCTCAAAATCTTGAATTGAATCATCTAGCTTTCAGGTACTTTCCTATTCTTTGATTTAATACCATATAAATGCCACTGAAGTTTGGCAAGTCATTCAGTACTTAGATTTCCATGATTCTACTACTAGTACTACTTAGTACTAATGATATCCATGAGGCCATTACATACAAAGAGTCATAGAAGAATAATGTTTGCCTAGTATTTGCAGTATAGGCAGTACAGTGTTAATGGAGAAAGCATGGTCTTAAGAACCTAATTCCAAATCTGCTACTAACTAGTTTATTACCTTGAGCAAGTCATTGAGCTTTCTGACTCTTAGTTTCCTCATCTAAAAAATGGGAAACATAATCCTTTTCTTTGTCAAAGGGATTATAGTAATCAAAGGAGATGATATATGTGAAAGTATGTCAAAGAAAAATAATTTTAAAAAGTATATTGGGACAGCCAGGTGGTGCAGTGAATAGAGCACCGGCCCTGAAGTCAGGAGGACCTGAGTTCAAATCTGACCTCAGATATTTAACTAGCTGTGTGACCTTGGGCAAGTCACTTACCCCCAATTACCTTGCCTTCCTCCTCTAAAAAAAAAAGTTTATCAATGTAAGATACCATTATCATTGCTATTATCTGTTAACCTTCTCTAGCCACTAACCATTTTAGCTAGCGAGGGAGCCTAGACCAGCAAAAACACAAACAAAACAAAACACTAGTCTGGAGAAATAATTTTATTGAGAAGAGTTACTAGAGTCAATTAAGGCAGAAATTTAATATTTGTAGGCATTGTAATAACAACTAAATCATTGAGTCTGCCTCCCTCCAGCCCCACCTCTGAATTGTGCTTGAGTTAGATAAATGAACGCTTGGTCTCTTCATCCAGACAATAAAGGTTAAAAACCTACTTGTAGTATGGGATGATTACGTAAGTTATTAATAAATGATAGTCATTGTAATGAGCATTAAGGGCAATTGTTATCATTCAATAGAAAGGTTTATTGGGTTCCAAGTGGATTAGGCTGCGTCTGTTCTCTGCTTGGAATCATTGGAGTAGAACAGTTTTAGGAAAGAGAATGGGAAGGGAGATAAAATCACTTGTTGAAGTATAGTGAGATATTGTTCTTGGTCATTTTAAACTGTACCTGTGAGTTGCATATTCTCCGTATCCCCAGGAGTGAAAGGATGTAAAGCAGAAGGCAAGATACTGGGCTGGTTGGAGGGCAGAGAAATGTAATTTCCCTCAGCAAGACATTCATTCTTGACTGAAGCATCACTAGGAACAGTGCCCCCTTTATTCCGGTTAGCTAGAAAGCAAGAGCTTGGTGATGCAGTGAAGGCAGCTTTGCTTGCATCTGGAAAGATTAAGACAAGAAAGTCCCATTCACTTACTTAGACAACATATGATGTCAGGTCAAAGAGTAGGAAAGTACCTGAAAGTTAGATCATTTAATTCAAGGTTGTGAAGAAGTGTTCCATTAAAAATCAGGGCTAATTGGTCCTTCCTTCTACTTTTTGAGGGGAAGGAGCAGGAGTTACAGACTTAAGAATTCATCGTTGTAGGGAACTTCCAATGTAAGGACTCTCCACAAAAATGAAGGTTAGCAACAATTGCTTAGGGACACTAAACAGTTAAGTGATTTGTTGATGGTCACACATGTAAGTAACTGTCAGAGACAAGCCTTGAACCCAACTCTTACTGACTTCAAGGCTAGCTCTCAGCTACAGCACTCTGTATGTCTTCCTTCCCATGGCTACCACTTAAGTCACTGATTCTGGATCTGTAGGTATCATAAAACATATATCACTCTGAAGGGAAGTGATTTCTCACTCCTCTAAGTACTGATTTAATTCAGGTTAACAAATATTGATAAAGCCTCCACAATGTTCCCTTCCCATCCATGTAGTATTTATTACTGAAATATAAAATATAAAACTTTGCAGCTCTACATAGGATATGTAGTACTCACATGATGGTTAATGCACACTTATATTGATAAAGTTATCTGTATCTTATCTTCCCTACTAGAGTACAAGGAAACTGAGTGTTCAGTCTGTCATTCAGTCATTTCAATCATGTCTGACTTTTTGTGACATCATTTTGGGTTTTCTTGGCAAAGATACTGGAGTGATTTACCATTTCCTTCTCCAGCTCATTTGACAGATGAAAAAACTGAGGCAAACAAGATTAAATGACTTTCTCAGGGTCATACTGTAAGTGTCTGATCCTGGATTTGAACTCATGAACATGAGTCTGCCTGATTCCAAGCCCAATACTCTATCTACTATACCACCTAGCTGCCTCTGGGGGTTCAAACCATGCCTTATATTACTTTGTTCCCTCCTCTTGCCATTCCTGCCCCAATCACCCATCTCTAAACACATAGGCACACAAGTATTTCTTGAATGAACCAATCAATCAACTAGTATTTGGTCAAAAAATCATAGATTTTGAGTTGGAAGAGATTGTAGATGCCATCTAGTCTAAACACTTAGTTTTTGCAGATCAAGAAACAGATAGATGCAGGAGAGGTTAAGATCATATAGGTAATTAGTAACGGACTTCAGGATTTGAACCCAGATCTTTTAAGTATAAAAATCCACATCCCCTCACCCCTGCCCCATACCACAATGTCTGCCTGAATGCAAACAATTTTATACAGCAGCAAAGAAGTATTTTGAGGTACTTTGAAGATTCTGCTCCTCAAGCCTACTTAGTTTATTCACTTTAAAAATATAAAATGTAGGATTATATAAAGCCAAAATGTACCTGAATTCTTCATATACTTTTCCAATAAATTCTGCAGCTCTTGCTCTTTATCATTGTTAAATTGGGTCTCCATAGCTAGTAGAATATATTCATCCAAAAGCATTCGGATCAAATGAAAAGAACCTTGTGTAAAGAAAAGGGTAGAAATGGAAGGAGGAAGGGAAGAATAAAATGAAGTGAGAAAGGGAGAAATGAGAGTAGCAAAGTTATCTCTATGACCATCTTTCAACACTTTAGAAGGAGCAAGTGAAATAAACAAATAATCGTTGGACTTTAAATGACCTGCCAAGACCAACATGCCTAACCTGAAACTCTAATCTTTCTTTGTCCTGGCCCACCTAGTTCAGTGTGTTTACTGTCCCTCAAGCTCTTTGGGCCCTAATTACATCAAAGTGAAATACCAATGAAAGTGAGACATGCTTTATACTTGAAGAGGTACACACTGGAGTGAGATAAGTTTTAACGATGGGAGAATGGGGCCAGTTCTGTGCCATTCCTGTTTACTTTATGCCAAATAATTAGACAGTTGTCAATATAATTGCAAAGAAAAATATCAAGAGAAGATTTCTTTCCAGTTTAAAACTTTAGCTTTCATTTTTCAAAAAATATGGATATATTCCACAGGAAAAAAAAATTCCTGGAAAACCTTTGACTCATCTTTAAATTACACATCAACTGCCTAATAAAAAAAGGGGTGAGGGGAGTATTTTCCATATTAAAGAATGCTGAGCATCAGTGCAATGGATTTTAAAAAATCACTAAAAATGAAATAGGAACATGATAAACAATCAATACCATATATCTAACTAATCTCTGCATATATAAGAAATTTAGAAATTTAACGGAGATGAAGCTGGCCTTTGCCCACAATGAATCATTAAAAAAGTTTTGAAATATTTTCTTAAATTATTTTAGATGTTGTGTTTCAATTCAATTATATTCATAAGTATTTATTACATGCCTCCTATGTAACAGGAAACATTCTAGGTATTAGTGATAAAAGAAAGAAAAATCTAAAGTAATATCTGTCCGCAAGGAGCTTATAAAGATTTCAAAAACGAATAAAAAAATCTTATGAATGATGTTAAGGGCAGAGAAGTTGAATGATGCGGGCTAGAGAAGCAGTCTTAGAGTCAGGGGGATGTAGGTTCAAGGCCCACCCCTGCCATATACCATGCAAACCATGACCTCTCAGTGCCCTATACAGCTCTCTAACCCTATACATTATAGGCTGGTCTTCATTTCACTGAAATTATATCAAGAAGAAAAATAAACAGAAGCACTTGATTCTGGAAAAGCATAACTCAAGACATAGTTTTCAGTTGTCCTTATACACCCAAGTAATGTAGGTATCAAAAGATATTTTAATATCTAATCAGAAACATCTGGAAATGTGTCTGGCTCCTCTCTCTGACTCCTTCCGCAGGAGCTCTCCAAAGACTGAGTCTTCAAGTCTTGTCCCACATATAAAAGGCATTCTTTTCCCACATGGGTTGGACTAGAAGGCTACTGATAGCTCCACCATCTCTGACATTCTAGGACTCTCTGATTCCTGCAGGCAGCATTTTGGATATGCAATCAAAAGCAGGTGGCTCCCACACACTACAAATCACAATGACATGGAAAATCTGTAGTCTCTCTTCCTTTTTCTTTCAGACAAAAATAAAAAATCAAACACTGAATGGATGCAACATTACATTTCCACACAGCACAAATGTGCAAAAAAAAAGGGAGGGGGGGCTAAGGGTCAGGTGCTTATTGCTGCTGCTGGACTAAGACAATACATTTCAAAGGAATTTCCCAAAGCAGAGAGGATACCGAAGCTGGAGGCGTTGTTCAAGGTCAGGTTATGCATGACTCGAGCACCAAAGAAGCTCCATTTCAATAGGAAATCTTGAGCCCTCTTCTTTAAGGATCTGCCATTTTGCTTGCTGGTCTAAAATTAAAGGAACAACCCAAAACTTTTAGTCCTGCTCCTTTCTCATTTTTATGCCCAGATAGACACAAGAAAAAGACACTGACATATGAGTTTAGACTGGACCTGTGATTTAATTGTTGTAGGCAAGGAAACTCCCTTTACCAATGCAGAGCAGCACCTGCTCTGAAGTTTAAGAGTTTTAGAGTATTATCTGGGGAACTGAGAAGTTAGGTGATCTGATTAGGATGAAATAGTCAGAAATGTGTTCGGAGAGTACATGGGGCAGCTAGGTGAAACAGTGAGTAGTGCACAAAGCTTGGAGTCAGAAAGACCTCAGTTTAAATCCAACCTCAAACGCTTGCTAGTTTTGTGACCCTAGGCAAGTCATTTAACCTGTTTGCCTCAGTTTCCTCATCTGTAAAATGGAAGCACCTTCCTCCCAGGGTAGTTGTGAGGATTAAAGGAGATAATCATAAAGTGCTTACTTAGCCCAGTGCCTGGCACATAATAAGTGCTATATGTTAACTATTATCATTATTATTATTAATTATTATTCAGAGGTGGAACTTGACCTCTGGTCTTCCTAACTCCAAGCCTATTTACTATGCCATGCTAGTTCTTGATGTACGAATTGCTACATCAATTTAAAGGATATTTTTCTATATTAGGCTTTAGCCTTCATTTATTTAGCCTTTGTTATAATTTGAGGGTAACAGGCCTTTTATCCCATGGTTGCATTATATAATAAAATTAGAAGTTGTCACTTGCTCAATTGAAACAGTCTACAAAATTATGTTATCTCTGAGTTTTCCTGTGACAGCACTTTAAAAGTGAACAGACGGCAAAGTGCAGGGGAAGGGTTACATGTCCCATGAATGATTAACTTGCACTCATCTGATCCTGAATGATACCAGCAAGTCCCCACACCATAATTCGGACTAGTAAGCAATTTCTACACTCTAATTGTCTGGTTTCATTGATGAATGACTGGAAGGTTAACTGAAAGAACCAAAGAAACCACAAATCATTGCAAAATATTGAATGCTCTTAGAATTGAGAACTCCAAATGTTTAAAATGGTGCAATCTTTTTGGTGCAATCACTCCTTCTTATTTCTTTTTTTTATCTGAGCTGCATTTAAGTTTCTACATTTCATACCTATATTCTGTGATCCATCCTTTCCTAAGCCTCAGCACTAATGATTACTATAGGAAGGACACAGGATGCTCCAGCACTTGACAAATCAAAGAATAAGGTTTTTAGTCTTCCCAGTAATTCTCATTTATTTTCTTGGAGTATATGTCTAGCAATGGTATTTCTAGTAAAAAGAGATGAGCATTTTGCTTACTTTTTTGTTTCTTAAGCTTAATTCTAAATTGCTTTCCAATGACTGGACCAATTTATGGATCTACCAAGAGTATACTAAAGTGACTCTCTTTCCACAGCCTGGCCAACATAGACTATTTACATTAATTGTCATCTTCGCCAGTTTGTTGGATGAGAAAAAAAACTCAAGGTCATTTTGATCTGCTTTACTCTTTTTAATAGTAATTTGAAGTGAAATTTCATGTGCTTATTAACAGCTTAAAACCCTTGATTCTTATATCTACATACATACTTCCACTTTGGTTTGATAGAGTTTGTTGAAGTTTTCTAGAATAATTTTAACCATCATATGCTTTTCCCTGCCCACCCCCCAAATCGTCCTTCATTGTGAAACTTCAACCAACTATTAAAACAAAGTATTTATTATCATGAATCTGACAAAGTCATAGAATGGTACCTTAATAACCCTTTGCTCTACCACAGTATCCAGCCACTCAATAAATGATTCCACAGTGGCATTCTTCTTTAGCAAATCCTTCAGTTCTTGGAACACTGTAATAGAGTCATCTACCATGTAAAAAGGAGAACAAAAGGTTGCACTCTACTCAGAACGCAGGTCCACTCACCAAGAACCACTGACAATTTTGTAACATATAAAAGAAAAGATAACATTAAAACAGAAAAAAATGCACCCTGAATTCAGAGCTGTCCCAGAGCTCTCATCTTTGCCCCCATCTCCCTGTTCCTTACATGCTAGTGTGGTCATTTTCACTTTGTATGTTTACACTCCACCCGAGATCTCTATAATTCCTTAAATCTTGAATAACTTTCCTAGATTTCTTTTTTTATCAAGTCTTCCTGCCTCAGTCTCCTCATCTATAAAATACAGATAATAATAGTACCTACTTCCCAGAGCAGTGGGATAAAATGAGATAATATTGGTAAAGTAAACCCTAAAATGATATCAAAATTTTAGCTATTATTGTAAATGTTTCCAAAAGTATCTTTTGAAGAACTTATTTGTGTCTTTATGTCTTTAAATTTCCTTATTCTTTAAACTGGATTCCTATCTCATTGCAGAGGTCTAAAATCTTTAAATAACTAATATTTATATAGTTTTACATGATTGACAATGAACATTCCTCCCAACAACCCCATGAATTAGGAAATCCTAGTGTTCTTATCTTCATTTTACAGATGAAAAAAACTGAGGCTTAGGTCAAGGTCACAGAGACACTGGACTGGTCTTAAGCCCATATCTCTTTATTGAAAAGTCAGAACTCTTTCCACTTCACAATGAAGTTTTTTCTAAGATTATGTAAAAGCAAATTCCAATTATGTTAATGAGCCAAAATTGTTTAGGGGTGCAAGACATTTCTTTGCCTATGTTCATTTCTAAGTTTAAAAGAGTGCTAGTAAGTGTTATTTTTTTCAGATTTATTGAGTTTGGTCAAATTTAGAGTTAATTCCCTAGCTGAGCATTTAGTATATGTGAAGAATTAGCTATTAGGATAATATAATTCTGAGATGAAAAAAATTAAAATTCACCAGTTGGCATGTTTTAGTTACTGTGTTATGATTAAATTAGAATAGTATAGGGGGAAGTGAACTAAACCTTGAGTGAAAAAGAATTAGACTTGGCATCTCACCCTTCTGGCCCTCAGTTTTCTTATCCATAAAATGGGGATAATAACACATACAAGACTTACCTCATAGGATTGTAGTGGGATGACTACTTTGTATATATTAAAGTGCTATCTAAATGTGAATTAAATTAGTATAAAACACAGTAGAGGTCTTCATTATGACCTAATGAAAAGTATAGACTTTTCATTTATGCTTTGTGTCATAAGCTCACAAATGTGTCCAGAGCCCCTTGAAAAGTATGTTAGATGACTTGATAGAAAGCCTACTGCAATAAATTCCTGACTTTATTGTTCATTGAAGCTATTAGTTTCTGATAATGATAACTGGCTATGGTTATAGAGGCTCTGGGAAACTATACGTGGCTAAGAGATTTGTTTGCTCCAATTGTTATCGTCAAACACAACATATACTCCCCTTTAAGTGATAGGGATGTAGGAGCGGCAGCATCCTAGTTTGTAGACAATTCTTCAAGAAATTACTGTTAATTAATTGATTTAATCAATACACTTCTACACTTAGTTAATTTCCTTGTTATTCTATGAAGTTCAATATCCGCATTGTGATTTGATATACTCTCAGTGTAAAGATTCTCATAATATTGATGAGGAAAACAATCCTGACTCTTTTCCTCTCCTTAAATCACTGATAATTTCTTAAGTGCTTTATTTTGCTAAATTAAAGTTTTAATTGGGATCTGAGTCAGCAAGTATAAACTGCATCTAGCTAATTTCTGATAGGATGATCTTCTCCTAAAAGCATGTCTTACTTACAGAATTATTCTCACCACCTAGTCACACATTCAGCTAATACACAAGAAGTAGTACAATAACTTTGGAACTCAGAATATAAGATTATAACATTGAGGAGGCAGATGACTCAAACCAATGTTAAATATGATGACCTGGAAAAGTCTCTATTTCATTAAAGTTCAAGAGGCATAGAGAAATTATCTCCTCTGAATTTTGCTATATTGTACAAATAAGACAGATTCAGAAAGTAGGTTCTCACATCATAACAAGTATTCTAAGCTAAGAACCCAAAATATAGACGTCAGATGAAAGATTTTGTTAAAATATTGAAATACTCAAAATAATTAGCAGTGAGCAGTTAAAGCTAAATTGCCCTTAAGTATTACAACTCTATTGCTTAGCACATTGTGAAATAGAGAAATAATTAAATACAGAAAAATAGAAAAACTCAGAAATTGCTGCAGGAATAAGGAATATCCACTACTTTTTTTTTTTCAAATTGTCATTATAGCAGAAACTTCTTTTAATCTATGTGTTCTGAATACTTGAAGTGAGAATTCAAGTGCCTGGGGTTTACAAGCATAGAAAAAAGCCTCGCTTATGATAGCAGATTAGCCCCCACAAATTAATAAATCATATATTCATAAATTCAAATATATATGTGTGTGTTATATATACATAGAAATATACATTTCATATATACACATGCAAACATACACACACATACATATATATATATATACATATATATATATATATATACACACTTCCATTAATCTCCTCAAATTCATAGAGTAATTGGAACTAGAATTTGGCTTTCTAAATTTTATCATTTTAATGTAACTCTGTAACATGAAACACAATCAAATTGGGGCTGGGCTATCTTCAGACCTCACTCTGGGGTGGGCCATCATCAGACTTCACTCTTTTGGCTACCCTAAGACTTCAATCTGCTATTTCTCTAATGGTCTACAAAAGAATGTGAACTTTTAGTACTTTTAACGATAGAAAAAGATAACAGCAATAATTTGAAAATGCCTAGTTACTTCATCATGTGGAATTTACCCAGTCCATGATTTGCTATCAGGCCAAAATTGGTGAAAAGTTTGTTAGTTTGTTTTAACTTAACATAGCAAAAAAAAGTAGACTCACATTCAGTGTAGACTTCAGATTCAGGATCAGTGCTTCCAGAAACAGTGAGAAATGCCTGAGAGCCAATGCTATTCAAATCAACCTTTTCAATGTCAGACACCATAGAGTTCACAACATGCTGGTCAAAAAGGGCTGGTCTGGCAATCTGCATTGGTCAAAAGACAAGATATGAGGTACATCATTTCAATTCTCTCAGAAAGAAAACCTTTATGACTACTAGAGGAGAAAAAATCCTAGATATATAGAGATAGAGATAGAGATAGAGATAGAGATAGAGATAGAGATAGAGACAGAGATAGATAGATAGATAGATAGATAGATAGATAGATAGATAGATAGAGATAGAGATACATATTCTTCCTTTAATTTTAAGACTAAAATAAAAAACTTGTAGAATTAAAGCTAGAAAGGAATTTAGAGGTGCTTAATAAATACTAATTGACTGATTGATTGACTAATCTTTGGTTTCTTTTGCAAGCATAGGTATTTTGTTGTATGCATTTTAGATGTTCTTAAAGATTATTCTGAGGAGTCCACAGGCTTCAACAGACTGACAGAAATCCAGGACACACACACAAAAATGGGTAAGAACTCCAGATCAAGGCCACTCCTTCATTTTACAGATTATTATCAATAATCAATCATATGTTTTAATAATTAATTCCATGATAATGCTAATAATTGACTATAATAATTCAATATTAATTGTCATGATGGCATTTATACTGGGTATTCAAAAGCATACTTTTGAGAAACCCTACATAAGGCTTTAAGGGCTACAGAGAACTTTAAATATTATCTCATTTGATCTTGAGAACAACCCTATGAGTCCCCATTTTCCAGTTGAATAAACTGGGGGGGGGGGTGAAAAGTTAAATGACTTGCTCAGGGTCACAAAACTATCTAGTAAATACCTGAGGCAGTATTTGAACTCAAGCCTTTTGACTCCAAGCCCAGAACTCTACTATGCCACCAAGTTTAATACTATCTACTCTGTCACCTAGTTAATGAGGCCCCTATAGGTTGTTACTTTTCCAAAGTCACACTAGTATCAATGGCTGAACTTGAACTCAGATCCTATGACTTCAGAGCCAGTGGAAATGGCACTGATTCTATAGCAGAGGGCCTAGTTTCAAATCCTGCATCTGATATTTACTACCTGAATGATCTTAAGCACTTAAATCTCTGTTGGTCTGAGTTTCCTCGTCTATACCATTTTGGTGGGTCATGGATCCCTTATACATTATAGGAAAGGCCATATATAGATCCCTTCTCAGAATAATGCTTTAAATATCTAAAATGCAATATATAGGCTTGCAAAGGAAATAAAAGGTTAGTCAATCAGTCAGTAAACATTTATTAATTTATTAGTGTTCCAGGCACTGGGATAATAACTAGGGATACAAAGAAAAGCAAAATCCCCACTCTTTTTTTTTCATTGACTTGTTTATTTACTTTTAGTTTACAAAATTCAGTTCCACAATCCCTTGAGTTTCAAATTTTCTCCCTTCTCTTCCCTCCCTACCCCCCCCAACGGTGGCATGCAATCGTAGTATAGGAACTGCAAATACTTTCACATTGTACAATAGTCTGGTTGTATAGAAGGGTTGTAACCAATGGAGTGAACAATAGGAAAAAAGAAAGAAAACCAAACATGAAAAAGAATGATGGCACATAGATTGCTTCAGCCTTCATTTAAATTCTTGTCTTTCTAGATCTTTCTCTGAATGTAGATATCTCCTTCCATCCTGAGACTTGTAGAGTTGTCTTATAGCTGTGCGTTGCTGAGAAGAGTCCAGTTTATCCAAGTTGGTCATCACACGTATGATGTATCTGTGATTGTGTACAAATTTTTCCTGGTCCTGCTTTTCTCACTTAGCAACAGTTTGTATAGGCCTTTCCAGGTAAATACAAAGACCCGTCTCCTCCCCATTTCTTATAGCACAATAGTATTCCATTACATTCGTATACCACAACTTGTTTAGCCATTCCCCAATTGATGGGCATCCCCTTAATTTCTAGTTTTTTGCTAACACAAAGAGAGCTGCAATAAATATTTTTGTACATATGGGTCTTCCTCCCACTTCTGTGATCTCTTTGGGATACAACCCCAGAAGTGGTATTATTGGGTCAAAGGGTATGCAATTATTTATAGCCCTTTGGGCATAATTCCAGATTGCTCTCCAGAATGGTTGTATCAGTTCATAGCTCCACCAACAATGCATTTTTCCACATCCTCTCCAGCATTTGTCATTTTCCTGTTTTGTCATCTTAGCCAATCTGACTGGTGAGATGTGGTACCTCAAAGTTGTTTTGATTTGCATTACTCAAATTGATAGTGATTTAGAGCA
>CM053586.1:103460064-103489858 GCA_028646515.1 Pseudochirops corinnae
ACCCAGCAAAACCGAGTATAATGTTTCAGGGGAAAATATGATCATTCAATGAAATAGAGGACTTTCAAGCATTCTTGATGAAAAAACAGTTGAATAGAAAATTTGACATTCAAATACAAGAAGCAAGAGAAACATGAGAAGGTAAAGAAGGAAAAGAAATCATAAGGAACTTGTCAAAATTGAACTATTTACATGCCTACATGGAAAAATGATAATTGTAACTTATGAAACTTTTCTCAGTATGACAATAGTTGAAAGGAATATAAATGTATATATATGTATATATACATATATATATGTCTATATAGGAGGGTATATGTGTGTATGAATACATATGTGAGTGTGAGTGTAGATGTGTACAGGTATACATAGACAGAAGGCATAGGATCAATTGAATAGGAAGGGATGATATTTAAAAAATAAAATTAAGAGGTAAGAGAGTTATAAAATGAGAGGAGATAGAGAGAAACAAAATAGGGTAAATTATCTCATATAAAAGGGGCAAGGGAAAACTGCTACAATGGATGGGGAAGAATAGGAAGGCAAAAGGGAATGGGTCAACCCTACTTTCACTGAATTTGGCTTAAGGAGAGAATAACATACACACTAAATTTGATATCTTACAGGAAAGTAGGGGGAAAGGCAATAGGAGGATGATAGAAGGGAGGGCAGATTGGGGGGGAGAGTAGTTAGAAGTACATACTTTTGAAAAGTGATAGGGTCAAAGTAGAAAACAGAACAAGTGGAGGATGGGATAGAATGGAGGGAAATACAATCATTCACAATATATCCACTATGGAAATGTTTTGCGTAACTACACGTGCACAACCTATGTTGAATTGCTTATCTTCCCAGTAAGGGTGGGTGACCAAGGGAAGAAGGTAAGGAATCTGGAATTCAAAGTTTTAAAATCAAATGTTTTTTAAAAATTATTATTATTATTATTATTATTATTTTATATGCAGCTGGGAAATAAGATATACAGGCACTGGGGTATGGAGAGCTATCTTGCCCTACCGGAAAGTCAGAGGGGAGATGGGAAAAGATATAGGAGAGAGCAGATTGGGGGAGGGACTATACAGTGGGACCACTGTTTTGGGGTGGTGGGTAGGGGAAAGACAGGAAGAAAATTTATAACTCAAAATCTTGTGGAAATGAATGTTGTAAACATAAAAATTAATTTAAAAAAAGAGATATGAAGGAGAACATTAGTAAGAGAATAAAATCATAGGGAGGAAACAATTTATGAGATGATCTAAATGTAAAAAAATTCTAGCAATGAGTGAGTGGGAATCGATCTGAAAGTTTTTTTCAATCTAAATAGAAGGGGCAAAGGAGGATCAAAGCAGGCACAGGATAAGCTACATGGGATAGATGGGGGAAATGATAGTATAAAGAGAAGGAAGAATTACTCAAATCTCATTTTGCTCCTGTTTACTCTGCTATGAAGAATAACCTTTGAACTAGAAAGGTCATAACAAAAAATAACTAATAGAAAGTTGAAACTCAACATAGGAGTGAAATACTAGGAGAAACAGCATAGAAAGAACACTAGATGGAGACTGAGAATACAGTACAAATCCCAACTCTATTACCTTGGACAAGTCACTTCATCTCTCTTGGCCTCAGTTTCCTTACCTATAATGAAGGGATTATGCTTGATAATCTCTAAGGTACATTCCAATTCTAAATTTATGATCCCTTGGTCCTTGATGAATTTTTCACTAAGCCTGAATGAAGACCCTTTCAGCAATCTTTGAAAGACTATGGAGACTGGAGGAGTTACTACAGCATTGGAGAAGGGAAAATATTATCTCTATTTACAAAAAAGGGGAAGATAATGTAATCTGAAAACTACAGGCTTATGAATTTAATTTCCTTCAAGGTAATCTCTGAGGTTATATCTAACTCTGAGATTATTTGATTTTGTGAAAATTATTTTCAATTCTTAATAAATTTCAAAGTATAGAGTACATGTTCAACTGAAATTAACAATGATTTTTTACAATGGGTATCCATCTACCTATTCACCTTTCATGCCATTTCTATGCCTATGATATCTCTCCCATCTGTCTTTTCCCTATGCAAATAGCCACCCCTTAGTTCAAGCCCTCATCATCTGTCACCTGGATTACTGCAATTCCTTCTTAATTGGTGTCCCTGCCTCAACTCTCTCCCTACTCCAATCCATAATCCACATGGCTCCAAAGTGATTTTCCTTAAGTATAATTCTGCATCACTTCCCTACTCAATAAACTCCAGTGGCTTTCTATTGTTTCTAGGATAAAATATAAACTCCTCTACTTGGCTTTTAAAGTCTTTGACAACCTAGATCTAACCTATCTCTCCAATTTTAGTACATATTACTTTCCTAATTTGTGTTATTTTGCTCAGTTGTGTCCAATTCTTCGTGACCCCATTTGGTGTTTTCTTGGCAAAGATATTGGAATAGTTTGCCATTTCTTCTCCAGCTCATTTTATAGATGAGGAACTAAGGCAAACAGGGTTAAGTCACTTGCCCAGAGTCACACCACTAGTAAGTGTTTGAGGTCAGATTTGAACTCAGGAAGAAGAGTCTTCCTGACTTCAGGTCTGGTACTCTATCCGCTGTACTACCTGGCTGCCCTACAGCCCAATCAAACTGACCTTCTCTCTTTTCTTCACATATTTAACACTTCACTTCCTGCCTCTGTTCCTTTCCAGGAGCAATACCCCATGCCTAGAATTCCCCTCCTTCTCAACTCTATGTTAGAGAATCCCTTAATTCCTTCAAGAATCATTCAAAAACCATCTTCTGCATATTTTCCTGATGCCTTCAACTGCTAGTACCCACCCTCTCAACTAACTTGTACTTATCTATTTGTACCTTTTTTCCTGTAAATACTCATATACAGCATGGCATAGTGGAATAGGGTGCTAGCTGCAAAGCCAGAAAAACCCGAGGTTAAGTCTTACCTTTGACATATCCTAGTTGTGTGACCCTGGGTAAATTATTTAACCTCTCATTGCTTTAGATGACTCTCTAACACTGTAAGTTACAAAAAAGGTGTCAACCTTCATTGATAAAAAAAAAGTCTTCATCAAGGAGTTCCCTATACAAATGAAATCACAGGTCTGATACTTATCCCATATCCTATACTAATATGCATGTGTCTCTTCTAATGAAATGCCAGGTCCTTGAGAACAGCAATTGTCTGGTATTTTCCTTTATGTTTCTGGTGCCTATCTTTCAACCCTGCTTATCTCCACATAACTCTCTATGGTCTGGAATACTTCCTAAAGTTATCTGAAATTATGTTAAGTACATTCACCTAAGCATAATCCCACAACCAAATTATCTAAGTTGGTTTAATATAATTCAACAATAGCTATTCAGGTATTTTCTCAAATGCTAATGAATAATAATAATAATGAAACTTTATATGCACCATAAGGTTTACAAAGTGTCTCACCAATTCTCACAACAAACCTGACGATGGTGGCTACTACTATCCCGATCATTCTCTTTTAGTTGAAGAGAAAAATGAAAATAAAATAAAACCAAAAGAGGTAGTCCACTGACACATTGCAGGGCTTTTATAGATTTAACAATCAATGGGGACCCTTCTGGCTACTGACCAAATAAAAAGCCTGGTTAGGCAAATTATGTCAGTGGCCACAGAATGAGAAGTTGACTGAAGAGCTCACTGTATAAATATAGGGAAATAAGCTATTAGCACCTACTACATGTAGGTCTCTTCATTAAAATGTATATGTATAGAGTGTGGGTGAATACATACATACATATACACATCTATGTATATAGCAAGTATGAGAGTATTAAGGAATTTTAAAAGTGGAAATTTCCATTGAAAACATCAAATCTAACCCCCTCACTTCACAGTTCTTTAACCTTGACAAGTTGATCTAAATGGAAATTCATTTTTAAGCATTTAATATCTATTTTTCCACCCCCTGGTTAGGTAGCAAGACTGAGAAGGTAAATAATTAAACTAAAAGATGTTAATCAACATTAGTAATAGCTTGCCCCTTCCACAAATCAGTCAATTATGTTTGAGTCTGCAAATTTCTGGTAGCTTTCCGCAAATGTTATGATATTCTATTAGGACGGAGCCAGGGAACATGTATATCAGTGACTTGATAAAGAAGTGTTTCTGGAGGGGAAGATGGGAAGTAGGGGGAGTGGTGGACAATGCTTGAACCTTACTCTCATCAGAATAGGCTCAAAGAATGAATGACATACACACTCAGTTGAGTGCCAAAATCTATCTTAATCTACAGGGAAGTAGGCGGGAAAGGGGATAAGAGAATGGGAGGGGTTGATAGAAGGGAGAGTGGATTTGGGGAGGCAGTGGTCAGAAGATAAAGAAGTATTTCAGGTCAATACCTTGTCCTTAGAAATGCATCCTTGGTATACAAGGTGTTGTGCACTAGGGAATTCTGGAAGAAGTGTCCCAGTTTTTGAGCTGAGTGAATATTTTCGAGTGAAGCCACCCTATAATTCAGAAAAAATAAATATATTGTTAGTATGTCTTTACATCCTCACAGAAAGCAAATGTTCAATAAATGTCCATTGAATGAATTAAATCAGAAAAGAGTATCAGTTATCAATTGAATCAAATGTTACATTTAAACAAAATAGAAATGCGTGTGTGTGTGTGTGTGTGTGTTGTTCTTTGTCTCCAAACGCTGTGAAGAGAGAAGATTGGACTTACATTTTGTACGGGGCATCAAACGTATATGCCAATAAACCTGTTGTTTCTATTTATTTATAAATATAGCTATAAAGAGGGAGTGGAGAAAATTTGAAACTCAAGGGACTGTTGGAACTGAATCTTGTAAACTAAAAATAGATAAATAAATCAATTTTAAAAAATATTTATAATAGAACTCTTAATCATAGATAAAAAAAATTGAGAAAAGTTTTGTAAGGGCTAAAAATATGCCATGTAAATTTAATGGAATATTCTTCTTATTACAAAATAAAAATATAAGGAATTCAAAAAAATAACTATAGCTATATACATTCAAAAAAATGTAATGAAAATATAAAAAAGAAAAAAAATAAATCTGTAGTTGTTATATTTTTCACCTGGCTTTAGGTTATTTTGATTGGTTTTCATGCTTAATTTAATCTTAAAACTACAGAAGCATCACCATGATTTCATTTACAGGAGGGAAAGGGGTTGAAATTATTATTTTACTGGTATAGGGAAATCCTGAGTGAGAAAAATCCTTCTATTAAGGCAAGTTGCTGACTTCTCTTCAACTTTTCATCTTCGAGAATTATCTAGAGTGCCAAGAGGTTAAACCTAGATTCTCACAACCAACGTGTGTCAGATGTAAGACCTAAAACCAGGTCTTCCTGGTTTCAAGCCTGGGTCTCTATCTACTACACCACACTACCCCTCTCTAAAGAATATTGCATCTAGAAAGGACTTTGGACATCATCTCTTCCCATTCCTATCTCCCACGCAGCCCAGAAATGTTAAGAGACTTGGCCAAGATTACATGGTTATAGTTGATGACAGCAATGGACTCCCAATTTCCTTGTTCCTAATCTAATGTCCTAAAGAACTTTTTAGTTTTTATTTCCTTAATATAATTTCCTTCCAATTTAGAGAGACAGAGAGAGCAACACAGAGAGATCTAGCTATACACATAGATATCTAATTATACACATACCACATTATTTTGGGTATAATCAGTGAAACTGACATCTGGTTCATAACTAGTGAAAAATTATATGGGAGTGCAAAGTATATATACACATCGAATCATAAGGAAATCACATTCAGAAAAACACAGACTGTTCCAGCATCATTATCAATGTGACCTTTGGCAATTTACTTTAATTCTCTTGGTCAGTTTTCTCATGTACAAAATGAGGGGGCCAAGCTATTATGAGCTCCAAGTGGAAGTGACACCAGATTCATTAATAATGGAAAATCACACGAGTCCAAAGTATATGCACCTAGATTCACACAAAGTACAAAGTACAAACCCTGAAGATCACCTGTCTGCACTGCATTTATGTTTGATCAAGAAAACAACCCCATCAAAATGAAGTCTCCAGACATACCATGCTACATCAGTCACAGTCCTGGCCATAATTATATCATCAAGAAATTATTTTTGGCAAGAACAATCATAGGAGCGCAGATTTTGAGATGAGAGGCCTCAGAAGTCAGGTAATCCAACCCCTCTCATCTCACAGATTAAGAAACTGGGGTTCAAAGACAGTAAAAGGCTTGTTCAGCATCATTCAGGTGATGGAGGGCAGAATGAGAACTCAAACCCAAGTCCTCTGATTTTAGCTAAACACAGCTCTCTTTACATTGAACTACACAGCCTATAAGTATTAGTAGCTTCCTAAGAAATCAATCTCATTCATTCTTTCACCCTGTCTTTGAATATTTGTTTCAAGATTTTTTGTGCCATATTTATGACCTTTCCTGCCCCAGAGAAAAAAGATTTATTATTCCATAGGTGACATTCTACCTTGCCTTATCGATACCCTCTGCTCTCTGAAGACAGATAAGGTGAAGCCTGAAGACCAGGTAGGGAAAATTGGGGGCCTAATATGTCTAATAGCTTGAAAATACCTCATAAAGGCCAGGACAATATTTTTATATGTTTTTGACTGTGTACATGTCCAATCATTTAAAAATTTTCATAAAAAATGAAACTAATTCATTTTCAGCAGAAAAACACTTTTTTAAAACTATCTTACACATTCTGTTATCTGGAATACTTGAAAAGAATGGGATATTCTGGTTGAATAGTATTCTCATTATTGAATTGTCATTACCTTAATGAATGGTAAACTTGGAAAGAATTAGAATGCAATAAAATGCTCTTAATACCAAGCCAACTATTAATACAATTTAATTCTTTTTTTTCTGATTCAGAAGGCATTTTTATAACTTGCAATAATCTATCATCGACAGTGTGGTCATCAATTATCAATGACCAGAGAAGGAATGGAAATGTCAGCTAATAGTAAGGAACTCCTGGTGGAGGAAATTCCTTTCACCAATGCAGTTAGGGTTCCTTCTCTACAATTTACAGTTTTGGAGAGTTGCCTAGGGCACTGGGAGATGAATCTTGCCCAGTATGTGTCAGAAGCAGGCTTTGAACCATCTAACCATTTTGAACTATCTTCATAGCTTCAAGACTGACTTTTCATCCACTGTGCCATGGAACAGGAAAAAGTAGAGTAAAATATGAAATTTTGACAATTAATAGAGAAACTATTCACAGAATTCATAGGATTTAGACCTGCAAAGGACTTTAGATGTCATCTAGTTCAATTTTCTTATTTTACAGAAGAGAAAACTTGAGCTGAGAAGTCCTTCCAGTGACATTCTCAAGGCCATACAGCAAATAGGAGGCAGACCTAAGATTTAAAGCCAGCTCTTTCTCACTCCACATCTAATGCTCTTTCTACTGTACCATACTGATTCTCCATGGCTAAATTAAATTTTTAGAAAACCGTCTTGCCTTCTTAATAATCCTTTTTCTAATAGCAACATTAAGCAAGATAGGACTGAGTGAATTATTTCTAAGAAGTGATATGTCTCATTTTAGCAAATAGATGGTTCTATAATTTTAAATACTCATGTGAGTAAATTATAACTTTGTTCAGAAGTAGTGCATATTTATTCAAAATTGGTAGAGATGGAAATCAATTAAAAGAAACCTAAAAAACATAGCTTGAGTGAGGATAGGGAAAGCAAATGGGAGAGGTCACTTGGGAATATTCCTGCATTTGAGTAAGAAGGAAGAAAATGTTTTACCAATGCAATAATAAGAAAACCTAGAATGTGTAGTGCTAAAAGAAAATCAGAGCTGAGAAGCAAGAAATGTGGGTTGCTAAAAGGACCAGAAAAGGCTGTTGTTCTTTTGTTTTCTGTATAAGGAGGTACCAAGTCATAGATTAGAGAGGTGCCTCCTTGCTTACCTAGTGAAGTGACATTTGGACTGTTGTGTTGAGCCTTAAGCATCTCATTACCAAAAGTTGTAAGGAAAGAAAAACAGAATGAGCCTAGAGAAGAGAAACAAATATGATTAGAGGGAGGGAGGGGTTGATTTATAAGGGAAGATTAAAGGAGTTAAATCTATATAGCTCAACTAAGTGATGACTAAGGGAGAATGTGATAACAGTCTACAAATATTTGACAAGCACACTGAGGAGGGGGGATGCGCCATTTGGCTTGATGTAGAGTGGTTAAGCTTGTGATGAAAGGATGAAATGAAAAGAGGGAAATTCAGACAGAAAATATGACTCTGAAAAGGATGAAATCATGGGATTTTGCCATGGTAAAGTGACAGCTGCATTATTTGGAATATTTAAAATAAATCTGAACCAAGAACTAGAAAATACACTATTTATGGCCAGTCTTACTCTGGAGAAATCTATCTTTTTTTTAGCTTCAGTTTCTGCATTGATCCTAGAGAATTTTTGCTAACAATTCTATTTTTACCCACTACATTATGTCGACTCCATCTATATTTTCCACACTTGTAATTCTGATTATCTTTTTTATTCGTGTATTTTATTATGAAGAGATAACATTATGGGTAGGCACTTATTTTCTGATGGCCTTGATTTTTTTTTAATGAACTTGAATTTTTTTGGTTTGACCAATGTTTTACAAGGTTTCAAATATCTTATAACAGTTAAGACCCTTCAAAGTGAACTACTATGCTTTTTTCCCTACTAGCTTCCAAATTTCTAAGAAATAAGGAAACACTTTTACTCTGTACTTTTTGGATAGCCTCTTTGGAAAGTTTTAATTATCATGGTAACTCTCTCTCATTTAAAAAAGTGATGAAACTATCCCTCTACATAGAAGTATTGTGTGTAAAATGATATATTAATTCATTTATCATTAGTAGAAATAGTAGCAGTAGTAGTAGTAGTAGCAGCAGCAGCTTTTGTTGTTTTATCCATAGAATCCTTCACAAAAATCAACCTTGAGCAGTGGATAGACAGTCAAACCAAGGAGTCAGAGAGATCTGGGTTTAAGGCCTGCTTGTGACACATACTGGCTATGGAATTATAGGCAAGTCCCATAACTTCTCAGCATCCCCCAGCTGTTCTCTAAGACCGCAAAGTTGTAGAACAATAACAGAGGGAGTTTCCTCACCAAGAGTTTCCTAAACTAATAAAATCTCAGGTCCAGGACAAAAGAAAGTCCTTCATGAGAGTTTTATTTGAGACATTTTCACAGATCTAGTTATATATGAAATTTGCCTTGACCAAAATTCAAAGGACTAAAATCTTAAAAATGAAAGCTTTGCTTAGTATCTCCACTAATAAAAATGAAAGTTCTCAATTAACAACCATTATATTGCTAACAAAGTTGATCACCTTTAAAAAGTCCTTTTGGTATTGTTTGACTGTGCATAATTTATCCATTTCTAACCATAATACTGTATCCCATATCCTGGAGCAGAGGCCATTAATAGGAATTGGCTAATTTTACCCAAAATCAAGAGAATGGGGAGAAAAAGATTCTACCTAACCATCAGATGCATACTTAGCAGGCAATACTTTAGTCCTTAAAGGAAGAAACAAAACCAACATTTCAATCCTTGCTTTTCCAAAGTACATAAAAGGGTTAAGCAAGTTTGCTGACATACAGGACTAACTTCAGCATGAATTCCAGGAATGTTGAACTTGATAACCTCACAAGCTCCTTTCAAACTGGCCTTAATGATCCTAGGACTGTTAAATCCCAAAGGGAAAAAAAAAAAAGACCAATTGGGGAATTCCTTTGTTTATTCATTTTAAAGCAAAGTCCCTAGTCTTAAAAATTCCCCAAATATGCCATGAACTCAGACTGGTAGGGGACCTCTCACTGTTCAAGAGAGGAGCAAAAAGAGATGAACAATCTGCAGTGGAAAAATCATACGATAAGTTTTAATTCAAATGAGACACTGCATGTGGAACATTCTGTACATCATCAAAATCTACACAAACCTAATTTTTTAATACCTTCCCCTCACCCCCCACATTGAGTACTGTGTAGCATAAATATTTGCCATACCCATTTCTTCAATCACATTCCCTTTTCAAAACCAAATCTGATCTTAAATCGTATTTCAGTTTCACAAATTTATATTATCTAGTATGTGCAGAACACTGGACTTGGCATAGGAAAGAGATAGGAAGATTAAAGAAGACAAAGTCTCTTGACTCAAAAAACTGAAAATAGTATTTGAGGTGTCCAAAACTGTGATTTCATTAGTGTAGGAAGCTTCCACAGTGGAAAATTTTTCCACAGACACACCCCAATAATCAGCTATAGCATCTGTGGCACAGTGGGTAGAGGGGAGTCAGGAAAACCTAAGGTAAATCTGACCTCTGACACTTACTAGCTTTGTGACCCTAGGAACCTCATTTAACTTCAATTTGCCTCAGTATCCTCAACTGTAAAATTATAGCACTTGGTTAGAAGAGTTGTTATGAGTTCAAATGAGACAATATTTGTATAAAAGGGCCCAGCACATGGTAGGTGTCATATAAATGCTTATTTCCTTCCTCTTTTCTACTCATTATTTTAAGAATTGCCTAGGGAATTAATAAATTAAATGATTTGCCAATAGTCACAGTTACTATGTCAGAGTCAGAACTTGAATCCAGGACTTCCTGACTCCTAAGTTGTCCATCCCATTCACTATGATGTGCTGCCTCACACAGAGGGTCAGAGTAGTGTTGATGAACAATTTTATTTTTCATTAGACACACAAGGAAGGGCTAACAAACAGATAATGTCAAATTGTCCTCTAGTATTATTATCACTCCCACTAAATGTAGATAAAGAAAAAAATTATTTAAAATCTGAATTGACGCAAACATCTTGTTGCTGAAACACCATATTGAGCAATTTTTTTTCCACTTTAACAATTGTTTATCAACACACAAAGAGTTTATTTCATTGATTAAAAGGGGCAATCTAGGGAGTTTTATTATGTAATTACCCATTAAATGTATTTTTTAAAAGCTTCAATGAAAAGAAATTGGTTCCTTTGAGAGGGTTGGGGGTTCATTTCATTTGATTTTATTTTTCAAGATAACAGACTTGCATCATTTCACTATCCTAATAGGGTTTCACGATTCTCAGTTCTAGGTTGGCTCATGTACCACATTGCCACCCACTCTTAGCTCTACAGCACCTGTTTCTAATGACTCTTTAACCTCAGGATAATGAGAGCATTATTATCTGCCTAATTAGCCATGCAGTCTCTAATGGCAGATTAACTGGTTTAGATAAAGATAGTTTGCTGATATGTTGTTCCACAGGAAATATACTAACCAAAGAAAAGTGGTACAACATACCAGAGATAAGCAGCATTGGTGGTTTTCAGTAATTACTCTTCCAGATTTCAGGTTTTATTTAAATTGACATATTATGAGCACAATTTATAATTCAACACTGTTGTGTTAAGTCTTTTTCTTTTACTTTATTTTAGTGGGAGTACTCAGGGACTTTGTTTAAAAATTTTCAAGGATTTGATCTAAGGCAGGGCTCTTAACCTTTTGTATGCCATGGACCCCTTTGGCAGACTGGTGAGGTCTATGAACCCTGCCCCCTTGGGAGAATCATTTCTTAAAAATAATTGATGGAAATGCTAAATTTCATTCTGAAGTTATGAAAAAAAGAGATTTAATTATTTTTCCCAACCAAGTTCATGGATTCCTGGAAATCTATCCACAAATTCTTTGGTATATACATTGTTAAGAAGCCATCATCTAAGGTACAGATAATTAGAAGATTCTGTCTGCAAGAGGTTGTATAATTGAGCCATTTCACAAAACAAAATTTGCCCAAATAGTAGAAATTAAAGTTTTCTCTTGTCCAAGGTATGGAGAAGTTTTGAAGTTTTAAATTATTCTAGTGTATGTTGTTCAACAACTGTTTTGTAGTAAAAATGTGAAATACTTTGAGAAGAAATGATGCTTACCTCATTCTTCAACTTGCTTCCAGAAAACCTTGAAAAATCAATACATTTTCCATTAGTTCCAAAAGAACATTACAGTTCTAACATTAGGAAAAAATAAGGGGGTCTATTATGGGGTCTCTTAAAAGAGTGATTTCATATCACACCTGGAAAAATGTACATGCTCATGCAAAAGTAGTTCTTTGAATATCTCCCCCAAAGGAATGAAACACTTTGCTTAACTTACTCGGAACTCAAAGAGGCACTTGGGGAAAGGTATAATGAGATGAAATTAATAAAAGCTGTATAAGGATTCAAGAATAGGAATCTCGTCTGAAACTTTTCACATGGACCTAAGTAGTTTCTAGAAACAATAACAAAAAACAACTGCTATATCAAATAGTAATACATAAATATTAACATATTATATATTGATGTTCAGCTCAAGCTCTACCTCTTACCTGAGTCCTTTTCTGATTCCTTCCCCCATCTGCTAATGCTTCCCACAAAATTAAGAATGAAGGGTAGGAACAAGCATTTAACAAGCATCTACTACGTGCCAGACAGTATCTTAAGTATTTTAAAAATATTATTATCTCACTTGATCCTCACAATAACCCTGTAAGGCAGGTTCTACTATTTATCCTTAATTTACACTTGAGGAAACTGAGGCAGAGATTAAATGACTTACTGTATTGTTAATGAAATGGGAAGATCTTTCTTGCCCATTAATAGGCCTCTGTGACCTGCTTTGAGCCTGAGTCATATGGAAGCCTGAGTCACACGACCCTGTGGTGGGAGAAGCTTGCTGAATGGGTGGAGCAGGAAGGGGTGAAGCAAGAAGTGTATGGGAGTGAGACAGAAAGAGAGGGAGAAGGAGCAGGCAGAGCAGCTAGCAGAGTGAAAGAGAGAATGATTTTGCCTAAGGGAACTTGTTTTGTGGGGAGGGAGGAAGGCTTGGGGTGTTGGTGTTTCCTGCATTGGCAATGTGCTACTATGTCTATTACTATGATGGATTTGTCTTACTGGTGTTTGAATAAATGTCTTGGTTTTGTCTTCAAGGAAGAGAGTCTGTTATATCTTGCAATTCAAACCTGGTAATATACCTGCATACTCATAGCAACTGCTGTGGGTATCACATTAGTGAAATACTTGCCCAGGGTCACATAGTTATTAATTGACTCTCAGTCTATTGATCATATCATATTTGAAGTCAAGTCTTCCCAGCTTCCAGGTCTAACACTATATCCACTCTCTTGAATTTCCTTGTATTTGTTTAGTATATATTTAGTATATACTTTTATGTGTACACGTACTCTCTGTTGATAGAATGGAATCTCCCAGATGGCAGGGAAATGTTTTATTCATTGCATTTGTACTAGATCTAACACATAGTAAATACTCAATAAATGCTTAACAATTTACATGAAAATATTTAAAATGAAATAATGGGCACTTGAAGCAATAACAAAATCAGGAGTGCATTTTCACAATCTAAACTTCTTTCCCTTCATTTTCATCATTTTTTTGCATTAGAACTTTGTTAGTAATGATAATAGTAATACATTGAATTTCAGTTGCATCTTCTCTCTGCAAAGCTCAAAGAGCCTTCATATGTGTATTACAGATGTTTTTATTGCTCAATTAATTATTTATTATGCACTTACTATGTGCCAAGCAATGTGTTAGATGCTGGGAATACAAAGACAAAGAATGAAACAATCTCTTCTCTCCAGGAGCTTTCAGTGATCTCACAATGTCCCTGAGAAGTATGTATATTTTTTTAAAGGGACACAAACATGTCACAGAGAGTGATAACCAACCATAGTCACTAGCAGACTTTGAAAAAGCCCAGTTCTCATAATTTCTAGTCTAAGACTCTTTCCAGAAGACTATGCTGGTCCCATTGCATCCACCCCTGTCTCTGTGGCAGGGAAATGCTATGAAACCATACACTTTTAAGCATGTCCTGGGAAACATAAATTATTTATATGCTTCCACTTGACCACTTCTAATATAAGGTCTTGTTCTTATTAATATGAGTCAATTGGTTAACTAAAAAAAGTGTACAAAAGATTTTATTTTTAAGGCTTTTCTTCTGAGGAAAAGAGTGGTCACTCCTTGGAAGCTTTGGTATAATACAATCTCAGATGCAGATCCCATCTTAGATATTGATGAACTACATGGACCCTGGACAAATCAGTCACTTCTCAGGGTCTTGGTTTCTTCATTGACAAAATGAAGATATCTACTTTCCTCATAGGGTTGTTATAAAATAGGGGTACAGACTGGAGCTAAAGTATCATTAATATAAGGAACTATATCAATGGAACTACTGATGTGGAAAGTCTACCAATTCCAGGGGTTACCAATTTCTGAAATTTATAATTTTATAGAATTGCATAGACAGACAATTCTGAGAGGTTACTGAGAGGTTACTGACTAGGGTTACACAGCTACCCAGGTAGAACTTAAGCCCAGGTCCTCTGAAAATGGCTCTCTGTCCACTATGACATACTGCCTTTTACCTTATGCCAGTGGTTCTCAATATTCCTAAAGCCACGATCCTTTAATACTTGTATGTGGCTGTATCTGCATGTGGGCAGACCCGCCTGGAGATGGATAGAGGAGCGGTGTCTCGATTCCTAAGACTATCAGAAATACGTGTTTTCCGATGGTCTTAGGTGACCCTGTTTGACCCCCAAAGGGGTCGCAACCCACAGGTTGAGAACCACTGCCTTATACTGTTATGAGGTAAGTGCTTTGAAAACCTGAACGAGCTATATAAAATTCAAGTTTACTCATTCAAAAACTGGGTGTTGTTAATTGATGCCACTAGCTGCCATGTCTGTTTAATTATTCATGTTCCCTAGAATTCTCTAAACACATTTATTTAACCCTAGAACTGTGATAAGCTAATACTGCATTCCGCTGGCTAGATGTCCAACATATAAGTATATACATATATATACATACACAAATATGCATACATGTGTGTATACATATATGTGTGTATATATATTATTTGTGATATTATATATATGGTTATATGGTAACATATATTATATATACATTATATATATATATACATATATATATATATATATATATGGTGATGACAGGTAACATAACATAGCAGACTGAGAGGTTTTGGAGTTAAGAAGTCATCCATTTAAGTCTTACCTTGTTTACATACATACTGTCTGTGTGACCACTCACAAGTCAATTTACCTCTCAGTAACTCAAGCATTTCTCTAAGAATCAAAGTTGGGAAATTGCTGCTGATGTACATGGGTCAAAGGGCGTTCCACAAACTAATGAGATCACAAGTCTGAAACTCTCTCTCAAACGACAATATGAAAAAGAATTTTATAAACTATTACTATTTGTTATGTTCCGGGCACTGTACTAGTTGCTAGGTACAAAGATGAAGAATAAAACAATCTTTACTCTCTGTGGGTCTAGCTGAATCATAGAGCGCGGGAGAGAGTATAATGGCCAATGAGGGCAAAGAGAAGATGTAGCCAGCTTGTGGAGAGCTTTAGCTATCCCTTGGGCAAATATAATTTCTCTTCTTATTTATCACTGATATCTTCCAAATAAAAGGACCCAGATTAGCCAGCAAGCATTGATTTATATTGAATCCTGCTACCCCTCCTCCTTTTAAAAAATCTTTCTAAAAACCAATTCGTTTCTAAATACTTTCTCAGCAATTCATCTTTTCTTTTTTTTTCCTTTTTTTGTTTTTTGGAGGGGGGAAGGTAGAGTAATTGGGATTAAGTGACTTGGCCAAGGTCACAAGGCTAGTTTTGTGTTAAGTATCTGAGGCTGGATTTGAACTCAAATCCTCCTGACTCCAGGACCGGTGCTCTATTCACTAGGCCACCTAACTGCCCTGGCAATTCATCTTTTTAAGTGCCAGTGGGTGAGAACTTGATAAGCACAAAGGTCTATACAAAGTTGAAAATCTCTCCTGAGTTTTACAAGAAAACAAATGCAGTAAGCATAGACATGTAAAGAAGCATATCCAGCAGTCATCATTGCTAATTTGGAGAAAGATGAAACCAAGCCAGAAGTGTCACTGAGCCATAAATACCTTGTCAGACCCTTCCCGGAGTAGACAGAATGATAATATGCACTGCTCTCTTTGATGCCAATCCCATAATAGTGATACCTGGGGTGGAAGGGGAAAGAAGCAACAGTGAGCTCAGCAGCAGCTTGGCAAAAGACCAACACAAGGAACTCAATATAGTGAATGGTAACCATATTTCCAAGTTTTCCTGTCATCATTTTATTAATCAGTATCTCAATGTGCTAAATTCCTTCCTTAAAGGATTATGGGATCAGAGATCTAGAGCTGGACAAGACATCGGAGGGCAAGTCACTCATTTTACAGATGAGAGAACTGAGGTCTACGGAGGTTGAAGTTTTCCCAAGATGACAGAGGAACACTTATTCTACTTTTGTCCATACTTCTGGTACACACTTGACAGTAAAGGGAAGGAAGGAAGGAAGGAAGGAAGGAAGGAAGGAAGGAAGGAAGGAAGGAAGGAAGGAAGGAAAGAAGGAAGGGAGGGAAGAAGGAAGGAAGGAAGGAAGGAAGGAAGGAAGGAAGGAAGGAAGGAAGGAAGGAAGGAAGGAAAGAAGGAAGGAAGGAAGGGAAGAAAGGAGGGAGGGAGGGAGAGGAAGGGGAGAGAGGGAGGGAAGAAGGGAGGAAGAAAGGAAGGGAGGGAGGAAGGAAGGGAGGGAGGGAGAGAGGAAGAATGAGGGAATAAGGGAAGGAAGGGAAAGGAGGGAGGGAAGGAGGAAGAGAATGAGAAGTCTCAGGCTCCTGACTGAAAAGTTTTAGAATGTAAACACTTATTATAAGTGTGTACAATGTGGCTAATTGAAAATTGCTTCATTCGAGAATACGTGAAATTAAACAAAAATGGTTTTTATGGGAGGGAAGAAAAGATCATGACATGGACAGGGAAATATTGACATTTCAGGAAGGCAGAGGTCAAAATGGATTGGGCAGTAAAAGTTCTTCACTTTAAATGAGGAAATAAGAACAAGCTGAACAACAGAGTGGAAGAGACATCTTTCTGTGCTGTAAACTGTCGAGAATCAACAACAGACAGAGAAGTGGCCATCAGAAAAGGTTTGATGCTTTTGAAACAAAAGTCCCAGAGAGATAATGAGCTATGGGATATGTGAATCATCATATCCATGCTCTCATTAATCTCTTCCCACCTCTGGCCACACCTATTGACATGGTGCATGTACAAGTAAGCATGAGACCTAGAACCAACTGCCTTGAGATACCAAATTATAGATGTCCACAATCTCAAATTTTGTGACTTTTTTCCAAGCTTAAATTCTTGGTTTCTATATCACTCTTGAGTTATAAAAATGAGTTCTTCCATTCCTAATGTAAATTTCAGACACGAGCAATAAAAGCAGCAATCTGTTTAGCCATTACCTTTTAGTATCATCAATATCATTTCCTTCTCCAGAAATGATAACCATAACAACTTGCATTTGCACAGTATGTTTCGTTCTGCAAGTTCCAAAAGTCCTTTACAAGGTTGACTAAATGGATTAAAATCACAGCAATCATTCCATCCACCAAAAAGCTAGTATGGATTTTGTTTACAGTTTTGATAAAGATGAGCACAAAATAGACAATGGCAATATTTATGTCCATACTCCACGCTCATCAAGGAAGAATAGATTTGATTCAATTCAAAACACTAAATTAGGATTTAAGAATATAAAAGGGAAATCAGGATGATGATCAACTGTGGACCAATAAAATCATGAATTAATTCATTCCAAATCACAAATTTAGGAAACTTTCCCTAAGAGACACAAAGTACAAATAAGCATGTCCTTAAACCAAGGAGTTATGAAAATTCTGAGTCTAAAGTCCATGAGATACCAGATGATCTCCTATATGGAATCCCTTTATCTATACTCTCTTAAAGTTTTTTGCAAAGAACAATTCATATTAAACCTGAAAAAAAGGATTCTTAAATCACCTATTTATATACATAAAGGAAGAGTGTGTTCAAACGTCAGAATAAAATATCAACAATGTATTAATCATCAAGAGTTATTTTGAATATAGAATTTTAGATCTGAGGGACATCTTATAATTCAACTACTCTACGCTCATTTAAGAGTAAGGAAACTGAAGTCTATAAGGATCAAGTGACTTGATCAAGGTCTCACACAACCTATTAGGTGACAAAGTTATGACTTCAGTCGAGGTCATCTAAATCTCAAATCTAATGCCTTTCTCACTATGCCATACTGCCTTCCTAAATTTACTTAATTTCTACTCAAATTCATTCTAATAAAAAAATGGTTTCAGAGCCCCCATGAGTATGAGACTTGCTGCCTGAAAGAAAAAGTGATTTTAAGAGAAAATTATGAAAAACTGGAGGAAATGAAGAAACAGTATAAACACAACAAATGACTAAATTTTCAGAATAAACATTGTGAAATTTGAGCAAAGGCCAAAGTATTTTTGCCTCCATTATCTTGACTTTCATATAAACAGCCTCAATTCCTCTGGAAAAGATGACTTCCACAAATAGAAAAATAGGAGAGGTTGAGACTTATTCCATGTTTATAGAAAGAAAAGACTTTTATTTTAAAAAATGATTTGTTTTAAAACTGCAAGAATATACAGAAGGAAGACTGAGAAATGAGAGAGACATCAAGCTCCTGAAAACTCCAAACTATTGAACACATTGTTTATCAATAACAGAAAATGTTAATTTCATAATTAAATCATGAAAATTTTGCCAAATGCAGTTGTTAGTAGATATAAACTAGAGAATATGAACAAATTAGCAGGTTGATAACATTAATAACCTCCTGTATATAGCACTCTACAGTCACAAAGTGCTTTGCAGGGATTTTTTCAGGTAGTCATTACTATCAGAAAAACTAGGGAAAATGCTATATCTGAGCAGGAAAAAAAATAGATTAATGGCAAATAAATATAGAATTTATATTCTAACTTTAAGTTCTTTTCAGATTCCTCAGTGTGTTATATTGGCATATGTTTACATGAAACATTTATAGATATATAATACCTGTTTCCTGAGGAAAATGAATTTTAGGTTATGCCCAGAAAGTAAATATTCTCCTTTGTTCATGATTGTTTTGTACTTTTTTTTGTTTTTCACCTCTTATCCCTAATTTTTGGCTTTATTTTTTAATTTAAAGTTTTATTAATGTATCTTATTTTAACATTATAAACATTTACAGAACACTCCTACTTCATGGAAGGTCTCTCATGACAAAGTAAAACAATTAACTAAAACTAATAATACAAAGACATCATCTGAAAGTACATGTAACATTCTAAATCTGTAACTCCTCCCAATCTATTAAAAAATATTTCTATTTTTTTCTCCTTCCCAACCCTATCTCAATGGGAAAAAAGAAATTTTTGTAATAAATATGTATGGTCAAGAAAAATGAATTTTTTCAATGACTGTATATCTATATTTATATATATATAGACATATATATCTATAGATATCTATATGTATATAGATATAGATAGATATACAGCCATCGAGAAAATTCATTTCTCTTGACTATACAGATACATTATACATGGTGTGTGTATAGTAGATGTGTATATAGATATGCGTGTGTATCTCATTCTGCATCCTAAATCAATCACCTCTCTGTCATGAATACCATGGTTCATTATTGGCGCTCTGAAATCACAAATAACCATTTGTTTCTATTGTGACCTTTTCCATCTTGGTCACCTGCTTATTTGGAACTTTACTTTGTTTAAGGTGTGAGTTGTTGCCTAAAATCTAATTTCTTTCATTCCGCCACCCAATTTTCCCAGCATTTTTGTTAAATAGTGAATCCTTATATAGTAGCAAGGGTCTTTGTGTTTATTGAATACTAGGGTACTAAGTAAATTTGCTTCTGTTATATTGGGTACTGAATCTGTTCCACTATTTTTTTGGCAAGTACCAAATTGTTTTAATAATTACAGTTTTATAATATAATTTGAGATCTGTCCACTGCAAGGCCCCTTTTAATCGCATTTCTCTACTTTATTTCCCTTGAGATTCTTGACTTTTTTTCCTTTTCCATTGAAATGTTTTATTATTTTTCTAGTTCCATAAAGTATTTCTTTGGTAGTTTTGTGTAGCATTGAATAAGTAAATTAATTTAGGTATTATTGTCATTCTTATTACATTGGTTTATCCTTCCTAGGAGCAATTAAAATTTTTCAGTCATTTAGATCCATTTTTATTTCCATAAATAGTTGATCGTAGTTATATTTATTCGGTTTTTTGGTATATCTTGGAAAGACTCCCAAGTATTTTATATATTCTGTAGTTATTTTAACTGGAACTTCTCTTTCTATCTCTTCTTTCTAGGTTTTATTGATATTATATGGAAATGCTAATGATTTGTGTTGATTTATTTTAAAATCTACAAGTTTCCTGAAGTTATTCATTTGCATGTAATTTTATCGGATTCTTTAAAGTTCTTTGAGTATATCATCCTTTTATTTGGGAAAAAAGTGGTGATTTTATTTTTTCCTTACCAATAATATTCAAATTTCCTTTTCTTGTCTTATTGCTATGTGCAGCATTTCTAACATTATGTCAGATAGAAGTAGTAACATCTCTCTTTCACCCCTGAATTTATTGGAAAGTTTTCTATTGCACGTAATGGTAGCTATTGACTTTAGATGTGTATGATTTATCAAGATAAGGAAAGGTTCACTTATTCCTATGTTTTCTAATGGGTTTTTTTTTTTAACAGAAATAGATCTTGTACTTTCTCAAGATGTTTTTTCTGCAGCTACTAATATAATATGGTTTTTGTTTATTTGTTATTAATATGGTTTATTAAACTTATAGTTTTCTTTATATTAAACTAACCTTGTAACACACAGAACAACTCCAACTTGGTCAGGGTATAATCTCTGTGGTATGTTGTTTTATCTACTTTGCTAATATTTTATTAAAATTTTTGCACCTATGTTCAGTGTGGATACTGGTGAGTAGCTGTCTTTTTTTGTTTTTATTCTCCCTGATTGATATATCAAGACTATATTTTTGTCATAAAAAGAATTTTTTTAGGAAACTCAATTAAATATTTTTTAAAATCCTAAAAATTAAAAAGTTAACAAAATTCAAAACAAAAACATTGAATTAATGAATAAAACTAGAATTTTTTTCAAAAAACAATAAAATAGATAAATCATTAACTTGATTAAAAAATTGAAAGAGAAAATTCAAAATACCAGGATCAAAAATAAAATAGTGAATTCACAACAAATAAAGAAACTGAAAGCAGATTAAAGCAAACTACTTGCTCTCTCTTTTTTGTTTTGTTTCTTCTTCCTCATTATTCATTCCATTGGTTATAATTCTTCTTTATAACCTGACTAATGTTTAATGTGAAGGTATATGTAGAACCTGTATCGAATTGCATGACACTATGGGTGGGACGGGGAGTGGGTGGAGAAAATTTGGAACTCAAAAACTTTTGGAACTGAATGTTGTAAACTAATAGTAAGTAAATTTTTTAAAAGAAAAAAATGAAAACATAAATGAAATGTGTGTTCATAAAAATATAAAACCCCCAGATTAACAAAATAGAAAATGAAGAATTGAAACAATCTAATATTGGATGAATAAACTGAACAAGCCATAAGTGAACTTCTGAATAAAAAGAACTCCAGAACCAAATGGATATACAAGTCAATTCTAACAAACATTTGAAAAACAACTAATCCCAATATTATATAAATTGTTCACAATTCAGCTGGTGTGACTGAGTCCAACCACAGATAATCTTATAGACTTTCACAGCTACATCTTCATCATCTAAATAAAATGTAATGATTTTTTAATTTAAATTAATTTAAAAGAATCACACCTGATTCTTTTCCTTAAAAAAAAAAAAATCAAGATCACTTATAAAAAAAGGACTCTCCAATTATCTCAGGCCTCAGTTGAAAATAAAATTGTCAGTTCTCGAGTGTGATATTATCCACACAGAGTATGGATCATATCAACTGTATTTATCAGTCACTAAAACCTAAAAATTGATCTGTGTTGATTCAATTTGAATTTTATGCTTTTGCAAAGAAACATACCGATAATCAGGTACCTAAAATAACATGTAACTGACACAGGAGCATTTAGAGATAGAGACTATTAATAGAAATACAAGTTTTTATATACATCCATACATAAACTTAGATTAATCCATGTAGATTCTTTTTAGGAAATAGTAAAAAAATGTAAATTGGCCTCCAAGATGTTGTGTTGATCTTCTGTGGAAGATCTGTAAAATAATACAGACCAGAATTACCGATGAGGAGAAGACAAGAGATCTCCACCATTGGAGGGAGTCTATGTCAATGAGATGTCAAAGTCTTTGAAGCATCAGAGTAGTCTAGAGAAAATATTCTTTCTTACAAGGGCCACACGTAATGTGTAAAGATTATTCCATAGTAATTACTATTTATTGCATGCTAATAAAGGTGCCAAATTGATTTTCAGGTAATGAGCTGGTGCTTATCAAAACCGGAAGTAGGACTTGCCTCCCTACTGGAAAACCAATAAATTTCTTGTCTAACTCATTACTCTAGACCCATGTTAGACCCTGCATGTACAATTAAAAATACAACTCTTCTGAGTAAAGATTCCCATGTCTGAGAATGCTTCCATCCTGTTACCAGATTTTATTTTTTAAAAGTGAGATACTAAATGCCTCTAAAGTCCTGGAATTAAACCAGAGGCAGCTAGATTCTGCACAGATTGTCTGCCTCAGACACGATAAATGAGGACAATCAGCTTAGATTGTCGAAATCATTGATCACATATTCATAGCATTAAAGCAGGAAGGGAAACAGAAAACAACTAGTTTAACTCCTTCATTTTTCAGAGAGGGGAAACTAAGACCCAAAGAGGTAAAGGACTTGTCCATGGTTTGGACTAAAGCAAGGAATCGGCTCCTGTCCAGTGCTTTTCCCCCCTCTACCAATATCTCCTTAAACAAAGAAGTTCCACATTTCCTCATAGTGAAGACAGGCTACTTTATACAGGTAGTTTAGATAAGAAAAAAATGACAATGAGACATTGTGAATGGCTGGACTCTTTTAAAGCTTTAAAACACAAGGATTTTTTTTTTTTAGAAAGATAAATCAAATTATTGGATGTAAATTGTGCTCTGGTTTACTAAGAAAATGTTTAAGTATCTGATAACATTTTTTTTCATTTTCTCATGAATTTAGAAGTTTCACAATATTTCTTCTTTTTCTTTCTAATCATTACATAGGTTTCCTGTAACATATGTTCACAAAGAGTTAGTGGCCCTGATTTTTGTTTACATTATACAAATGATAACTGATAAGGAAATGATGGGATTAAGCTGTTCGAGGGACTTGCAATAACTTGTTATGATAAGGCCAGCTGCCATATCAGTTTTATTAACCCACTAAATCACTGCTAATAAATAAGATAACAGCATTTATCCATCGTGTCAGAAAGCCAGGCCTTGCCTGATCAAGGTCAAAAGAAATTAAAATGGAGCTATCAATTACTCTATTGTCTGTCTGTAATCTATAGAACGGGTTCAAAATTTGTTGACCAGAGTATTTTCAAGGCAAGAACCAAAGAACAGAGCTATTCCTACATTTTTGTTGGGTATTTGCACCAAGGTTACAAAAAAGAAGCAAAAGACAGTTCCAGTCCTCAAGGAGCTCACAATCTATTGGGGGAGAAAACAAACACATATATACAAACAAGCTATATTCAGGATAAATAGGAAACAATTAACAGAGGGAAGGTGCCAGAATTAAGAGAGGACTAGAAAGGCTCCCTGTATAGGATAAGATTTTAGTTGGGGCTTAAAGGCCGTCAGGGACTTCAGTAGGTAGAGCCAAGAAAGTAAGGCATTCCAGCAATGGGGGACAACCAGAGAAAATGCCCAGAGCTGAGAGATGGAGTGCCTTGTTTGTGGAATAGCCAGGAGTCCCTTGTCCCAGGATTGAAGAGTACATGGTGGGGAGTGAGGTGTAAATAGACTGGAAAAGTTGGAGGGGACTAGGTTATAAAGAGTTTTGAATGCCAAGAAGAGGATTTTGTATTTGTTTCTGGAGGACAGGGAAATATTGATCATCAACATTATTTTTAAAAGCATTTATAAATAATTAAATTATGCATGCTAGGTGACTTACTAAAAAAAAAAAAAAAAACAACTAGCATTCATAGGCCTGGTTTCTGCCATGTCAGAGTGTATAAGTTCAAAGTCATGCAGCTTTAACTATGTGTAGAATACATAAGACATAAACTTTCTTCCCCCAAATAATTTGTGATTCACAAATGCCAAAAAGCAGAACCATAACCACCCTGGGGAATTGAAAGCATTTGGAGGTATATAGCTGCAGCTGGAAGACCTGTACTCCACCTCGAGTTAGTTATATTTCTATATTCCCCCTTACTATATGGGTTACTATTTGTACACGATCCCTAAATATAGCCCGGATGTAATAAATGGCAAAGATATTATGAGCTGACTTTCGGTCACAGCATCTATGATATGCATATATGTCAGATGTTATGAAGGTCCCCTCAGAGGAGAGAATTTGACTACATGCCCAGTGGTAAACGTAACAGACAATGTACCAGAGATAGGCTCTGGAACTGTAATTTCATTAGTTCAGGGAATTCCAAAGAGAAAATTTCTCTACTGATTCAGACTAGCACATTCTTTCCATCTTATAGCCTCAAAAGGTTGCTTAAAGCATTGAGAGGATATCATTTGGCCACGGCCACACAATCAATATGTGTTAAAACTGGAACTAAAACCCAGGTACTCCCATTCTGAGGTCAACTCAAGACAAAATTATCATCAACAAATCAAAAGTAATCTCCTGCCATGCTATGTACTATATTCCACTAACTTAACTGGATTTTTACGACGCTATTTGAATTGAATAAATTCAGACATTTAAAAAATGGCAGGATTGCAAGCCCCTTTGTGTCACAGAATGCATTTTACAATTCCTTACATCCTCATCTCCAGATTAGCACATATGAGTCAACAAATATTTGACTGGTTTTGGTCGGTTTCCATTATGAATTTCACAATCATAATCACTACAAAATGCTATGCAGAACAAAATAAATATGTGACTTTTTCATGGAAGATAATATAAGAACCAAAAGGGAACATCAAAATAAATCCATTTATATTAGTTACTAAGTTAATTTCATATATAATCATTCAACCAATAAACATTTATTAAGCACCTACTATGTCCTAAACATTGGGGATACAAAAAAGAGGCAAAAGATATTTCCTGCCCAAAATGAGCTTACAGTGTAATGGGGCAGAGAATGATAAACTAAAGCTGATTGTCATCGTTACCTGTACATTGATTTTTTTTCATCTGATGCCTCACTGTGGCATGGTGTCACCAAGCTGGAAACAGCACCTTGACCAGTTAGAATTATATACATCTCACATCCACTAAACTATAAATTACCTGAGGGCAGGTCATAATATCTTTTTTTAATGCCTTACTATCCCTAGCATAGTACTTTGCACATAGTAGATAGTCAATAAACATTTTGAATTGAAGTACTTTATGCATAGTAGGTACTCAATAAATATTTTTTAATTGAATTGAAAAGTTCAAAGTGGATCATTGAGTTATTTTATTATTACAAGATCTGATATTTATATTGTGCTATAAAATATATCGAGTAGCTAGGGGGTGCAGTGGGTAGAGTAACAGACCTAGAAATAAGTCTCATCTTCCTGAGTTTAAATCTGTCCTCAGACACTTCCTAGCAGTGTGACATAGTACAAGTCACTTAACTCTGCTTCATTTCCTCATCTGTAAAATGAGCTGGAGAAGGAAATGGCAAACCACTCCAGTACCTTTGCCAAGAAAACCACAAATGAGGTCACAAAGATTCAGGCATGACTGAAACAACTGAAAAACAACAAAGATAAAATTTTTCAAATTCTTTGTATTCATTAGTTAACTATATCTTTTGTTGCATAGAAGGCAGTCTTTCTATAACATTTATCACCTTAATCATGTTGTTTTCATTAGGTTATTTATTAGGAGATTTTAAGCAAGGTAGAAGTGAATTTTTGTGTCAGACTAGAAGACAAAACATAAATTTCTTTGCCCTCTACAGTACAGTTACTAATTACATTTCCAGTCTTATTTCATATTTTTCCATTCCCATGCTCTACATTTCAGACAAACTCAATATCCTGTTCTCCACTTCTGTGCATATGCTGTCCTCTGTACCTGAAATGCATGCCCTTTTCAACTATTCTCAAAATTTTTACCTCTTTCCAAACACTCCACCATGTCCACAATATGGTGGTCACCACGTCCATAATATCTGTCCTGTTCCATTTCATGCCTGCTGCTATTGCTTTCCCTTTTTTCAAATGACCTAATATTAGGTATTATGCCTCCTGATTAGAATGTAAACTCCCTGAGGGCAAAGATTGTTTCTACTTTACCTTTGCATCCCTAGGACCTAGTACATTACGTTGCGTATAGGAATCACGAAATAAAGGTTTGATGAATTGAATTGTTCTTTGCATTTACGTATCAGAAAGTACAATGTCTGACTTAAAGTAAATAATAAATTCTTGTTGATTAATTATAAATCTTAAGGTAGTACATAAATATGATTTGTTATGTTGTCTCCACATGGCTGTCAATTTATTTTCCTGATTATCTTTTTGAGTTATTTTTCACTAAATGCACAGCTAGGGCATGGCTATAGAGGGCAGCTAGGTGGCATGGGGGATAGAGCGCTAGTGTCAGGAAGACTCATCTAACTGAGTTCAAATTTGGCCTCAGACACTTACTAGCTAGTTGTTTGACCCTGTGCAAGTCATGTCACTCTGGTTGCTTCAGTTCCTGATCTGTAAAATAATATGGAGAAGGAAATGGCAAACCATGCCAATACCACTGCCAAGAAAACCCCCCCCAAAAAAGGGGCCACAAAGAGTCAAACACAACAGAAAAGTGACTAAAGAATAACAAAATGCACTGACACAGCTATCATACAATCAAGGACAAAGGCTATAAATTAATTTGCAATGTCGACAATAGTGAATTCAGCTTGCATGCTAATATTTTCTTACTTATTCAGATCCAATTTAAGCCAGTGTCTTTCTTGCTTACTATTATCTCCTTTAAAGAAAATATTCTTTTGTGTCTTCTGACAGGTTATAACGATGAATTCCCCAAATGTTTTTACAATAATTTTTTAGCTTTTTAATTTACAATATTTTAACTTCATTTTTAGATATTTCTCATCTCACTAATCGCAACTATCATTTTAGTGTGCATATAAGAGTGCAAATATATTAGTGCAAAGTGATTAAGCTACACCCCGAATGAATTTTCTCTCTCGGGCTACAGCAACAGTCTTTACAAATGATGTCAATAAAGTATTAAATGTAATACCACTTGTTGAGCTAGGCTGTGTCTACACACAAACTGTCTTTCCTGAATTAAATGAAACAACTAAACCCAAAACCTTCACTGGATTTAATAAAAATAACAAAGCATCCATTTGTTTATCTCTCCTTTTTAATATGTGATGCCAATTACATGCTTTCATTGAGTTTTTCGCCTTTCACTTGATTGTTCAGATGTCACACCAACTTGATGTTGATATGCGTTAGCTTAAACTGAAAGTACTTTACCCTTTTGTTTGATCTAAATGACTAAGGAGAAAAGCACAGGCGTTCCGTTAGCTCTCGGGATTTTGTCTTTTCTTACTGGTCTCATCACATGAAAACATGACTTACAAGGTTTCCTTCCACTTGTCTCTACTTTCCATTTTCTTAATGATTACTTGGCCTACTTCAGCCCTCATAAATGGAAAATAATCTACTTTGGTTTTGTGAACTGGCAAAATGTTAATGGAACAACTATATGCATCCTGAGTTCACATGTGTTGCCATTCAAAAAAATAATGGAGACACCTGTGACAAAATCAATCTTCTTCCTTAGCATTATTTCACCTGTTGTTTCCAACTCAGCTCCAGAGACCTGAGACCTTTGCTTGTCTATTTTGTATTTTTATATCACTAATCTTTTCTACATGACACAGTAGATAGAACACTTGACCTGGAGTCTAGAAGACATGAGTTTAAATCTGACCTGTTACTTACTAGCTGTATGACCCCACACAGATCACCTAATCCCTGTTTTCCTCAATTATAAAATGGGAAAATAAACCTGCCTACCTTCCAGGATTGTTGAGGGGACTAAATGAGATATTATTCATAAAGAACTTGGCATGGAGTAGGCACTGTATAAATGCTTAATCCCTTCTATTCCCCTTTCCCTTCTCTATCAATTTTCTTGTACCTGGCCTCCTTTTGTCTTCCCCTAAAAAAGTTGAAAAACATAGAATCATGCAATTTCAAGGCAAAAAGGACCTGAGAGATTATCTAGTGAAGGGGTGGAGAACCTGTGGTCTCAAGACCACATGTGACCCTCTGGGTCCTCAAGTGTGGCCCTTTGACTGAATCCAAACTTCACAAAACAAATTCCCTTAAAAAAAACTATCTATGCTATAAAACTTGAATTCAGTCAAAAACCCATACCACAGGACGTAGAAAGCTACATATTCCCCATCCCTGATCTAGTCCAACCTCTCCTTTTTAAGAAGTAACTGGGGGCAGCTAGGTGGTTCATTGGCTAGAGCACTAGCCCTGGAGTCAGGAGGACCAGAGTTGAAATACAGTCTCATACATACAAGCTGTGTGTCCCTGGGCAAGTCACTTAACTCTGCCTCAAAAAAAAAAAAATATGGTAAATAACTGAGAGCCATAGAGTGAAACAAGTTGCCTGATGTCATGCAGTCTATAAACAGCAGAGCTGGGACTTGAATCAAGGTCTTCTGATTTGAGAACTCTTTCCTCCACACTACATTACTAGAATGTGTGTGTGTGCATGTGAGTATACAGGTGTGTATATAAATATGGATGAAGGGGGAAAGAGGGAAATGGAGGAGAGGAGACCCAAAAAACCATGGAGAAGTACATGGTGGAAAGCTAAAGTTTTAGAAAAAGCAAAATAGCATGAAGAATATTTGTCAACAAGGATTACTCAAATATCTACTAGGTACCAGGTACTGTGTTAAACCCTGATGAATATCAAGGCAAAGGGGCAGATATAGACCAGAAAAATACGTGGATTCATCATGTGGCAAGTTCTCATACTCCAGTGGTATACAATGGTGAGAGAGCTAGAGAAAGGTCCCAGCCTTTGGAAAACCCGCTGTGGAGGATTTATGGTGGGGGAGGATATGGGGGGGAAAAAGTCACACTGGATGGCACTATATGGATGAGTTGTGATGCCACAAGCATTTTCATTGTTTTAGAGTTAAATATGCAGCTGAAATATTCAATAAAAGCATTGTGGCAAAAAATGCCCACATTGGGGGCAGAGCCAAGATGGCGGCGTAGCAGCAGCAACATATCACAGCTCTCACATAGCCACCCCAAAATACCCATAAAATAGGACTCTAAACCAATCCTAGAACTCCAAAATGCACACAAGGATACTTCCCACTAAAGTCATCTAGGCTACAAGGAACCATATCAGCACTGCGAACCGAAACCAGCCTGGCCTGAAGCCGTGGCTGTGCCCCGGGGGTGGCTGGGCGGAAGGTGCAGAGAAGCCTCTCTGGTGAGTGGATTAGCGGCAGCTGTGAGTGGGGATTGCGAAAGGGGGAGATAAGCAGGCCAGCCGAAAGGCCTCCAGAGTGGAAAAGCGAAAGGCAGAGGTCTTGCACCT
>CM053586.1:103490358-103538288 GCA_028646515.1 Pseudochirops corinnae
ATGAAATGAATAATTTCTGGGGAAACTTGGAAGTCTTTATGAACTGATGCAGAGGGAAGGGAGCAGAAACTAGAAGAATTTTTATAATGATAACCTAAAAGAGAAAAACAACTTCAAAAGATTTTAGAACATTGATCAGCAAAATGATAAATCAGGGCTCCAAAAGACTGAAGATTAAATATGCTTCTGTCCTCCTGACAGAGAGGGGATGGACTTAAAATGCAGAAAGAGATTTTCAGACATAGTTAATGTGGAACCTGTTTTGTTAGATTATGTAACTATGTATTAACAAATCTAGTTTTGGGTTTTTTTTTAAAATTTGTTCAATTCAGGAAAGGAGTAAGAGGTACAGACTAGAAAAATAAAAATAATAAACTCTTAATTGTTTTCATTTTAGGTTTTATATACCACAACATAATAATAGCAACAATAATAGCATTTATATATTTATTCTAAGGTTATAAAGCACTTTATATATATTAGCTCATTTGATCCTCAAGACAATTCTGTGAAGTAGATGCTACTTTTATTCCCTAGATGAAGAAACTGAAGCAGAAAAAGGGTAAGTGACTTGCTATAGAATTTGAACTCAGATCTTCCTAAGTGCAGGTCCAGAACTCTATCCATTGTGCCACAGAACTGCCATAAAAAATGCCATAAAAGCAGTAAGCATCTTGATTTACATCTCCCAAGGAAACAAAATTATCATTACATTTAGACCATAACATTATCTATATCTCTGACCAAAGTTGAAGAATGTGATAACTATTTTAGAGAGGAGGCATTTTCCAGAATCATAGTAGCCAGGGATCAAATCCTGGCTCTGTCGCTTACTAGCTGTGTGACCTTGGGCAGGTCACCTTTGGGAATCTCCATTTCCTCATCTGTAAAATGAGAGCATTGGACTAGATGACCTCCAAGGTCGTTTTTCAGTTCTAGCTATAAGAGCCTATAATCCAACAACTCTAAAGATTTTCTGGACCTAAGGATGGCCAATACTTATATCTCTTGCTTTTCTTTTCAAGTCATTGAAGAGGTTATTTCACATTTAAAGATAATAGAATTGAAAATGATGAATTAATTTACAAATTTAATCAAAATAAACTCATGACTTTCTACTCTGGAAGGATATTGATGAGTTCTCATGTTTCCTTATAAGCAGTGCTGTACATTTCTGTTCTAAAATAGCTTGTTTTCTAGGTCAATAAAATGCCATATAGAAGACTCCAAATTTAAAAATAATTCAACTTTAGTCCTACATAGTAAAGACTATAAAGAGCATTTTGATAACTGAAGATAAAGCTATATTTGAACATTAGCAGTTACATGAAGAACATACAGATTCAAGAGGCAGCAGAGAGGTTGATGCAATGGTTCCAAGTTTAGAAGACAAATTTAAATCTCACCTCTCTTATTTACTAGATGTATGACTTAACCTCCCTGTGTCTTAGTTTCCTCATCTGAAAATGAGGGATGACACAGTAATAGAGCAGTGGGGTTGGAATCTGGAAGACGCCTTCCTGAGTTCAAATCTGGCCTCAGATACTTACTAGATGTTTGACTCTGGAAAAGTCACTTAACCCTGTCTGCCTCCATTTCCTCATCTGTAAAATGAGCTAGAGAAGGAAATGGCAAACCACTCTAGTAGCTTTGCCAAAAAAAAAAAATGGAGCTATGAAGAGTCAGACACGACTGACATAGCTAACACAACAAAAAAAATGAGGGAATTGGACTAGATTGCCTCTGGGGAAAAAACATTTTGAATGTAAACCACAGAACTTCTGAGAAAACTCTAGGATTCTATTTCCAGTTATGCTAAAAACTCAATATAGGGGACATGGGGAAAAATCACTTACACCAGTAACTCAGGGTGGGCATAAGATCGTGGTTTTAGAACTAGAAGGGAGCTTGGAGATGCCTTATTCTGATCACTTCAGGATGGGAGATATCAAGTGACTTGCCTAAACTGGCAAAGATTGTATATGGCTGAGCAAGGATTTGAACCCAAGTATTCCACTCCAAAACCAATGCTCTTTCCCATAAACTTTGTTGCCTCCCTAAGCTAATAGGTTAATAGTATCTATATTATTATAAAAGTAGGATTATTATTCAATGTAATTATTCAACCTGTAATAGAGTATAATCTCCTATGAATTCAGATCTAATTTTTTTATTAGCTTGGATGAGAAGTCAATTACAATAGTCAACATCCTTTCTTCTTTAAAAAAAAAACCATTTGGAACTGTGTTAAAGAATAAAATAATGTTTGCTTTTCTGCATAAAAGCAAAATAGTTGGATGAAAGTGATGAGGGCAATAAATCAACCAGATTTCTTTTGCCAAGATGACAAACAAATGCTTCTAGTTTTGTGATAATCCAAAGTATAATTAATTAATGATTTATTTCAAGTTATAAAAAATTTCTCAAAAACAAAAGCAATTTTAATTCTTTTTGATGGAAAAAAGTCTTTTATTAGGTGATAAATGGTGAGAGGGTGGAGCTATTAAACTACAGGAACCTTTTGCCTTGCTACAAAGGATCATTATATGAGCAGATATATCTTTAAAATAACCTGGCACTGCATAGGCAGAACATCTAGCTCATTGACTGAATTTTTCTCTGGTCATTTGTTTATTTTATTGTTCTATAAGCATAATTTCTGTATTCATAACAATTTAAATGTGTGGATAGCAAGTTTTTTTAATTCTTTGGTATGGCATTTCCTCTTTAATACAGGCACAGATAGTTATAAAATAATTAAAGTTATATCTCTTCATTCTATGTGAAGTAAAGCATTCATAAGAAAGCAAAATACTTTTTTCCCATCCATATTAGCTTAATATCCCAAACAAAAATAATTTTGGCCTTAATTTTCCAGACAATTAGCTCAAATATCTACTTCAACTTGCTAATATAGACTTGATCGATTCCTATGCTAATAATTGAAACATGAGGATACGTCAAGATGTATCTAGCATATGTTTCTTCCATCTAGCATAACTCAAGATAGTATGTTTGGTTAGTACTCTAGTTAGTATTTCTATTTGATAAAGTCAAACATGTGAGTCATAGAATAAGAAAATTTCAGTGTAGGTAAAATGTAGTTGCTTTCTATAAAAATTACAGTTTGGATTTTTCATATAAAATGTGAAGATGATTAAATTACAACTTATTTAGAATGTTTTGTCTTAATAATACTATTTTCTTCAAGCAATAGTCTTTTTTCCCCTTCTAAATAAACCATTTCCTGTAAAAGTTCATTGAGCATATGCTTTAAATATGGATTCTTGATGACACTGGAAAGTAAAAAAAAAGCTTGCTCAAGAAGTTCTAATTAGTTACAGTGATGTCAAAGAAGAATGGAGGTATTTTATATTATGATCTTTTAAAATTATTTTCCTCTTACTTTCATGAACTTCTATGTTCCTCTAACACATGATATTGATCAGTTTTAAAAGTTGCCACTTGTTCTTTTTTTACTGTATGATTATTACAGCTAAGTGAATTAACGTTTTGCAGTTGCCTCAGATAATGTAAATACATTTCATCGCTTAATTAAAAGGAAGAACTTCAAAATAGGATCCTAGATTTAAAGGTAGGAAGAACCTTAGGAGTAATTTAGTTCAGCCTCCTAATTTTTACAGATGAGGAACTTAAGATTCAGAGGACCTGACTGGTTTCTTCAGTGTTACATGGACAGTAAATGGCAGAGCTTGGATTTTAACCCAGGTCTGTGACTCCAAATCTGCACCACATTAAATGAGTCTCAACGAATATCTCCCTCCCCCCTTTTAAATATTGAATACTTTCACTTTCTATCTCATACACCATCTATAATTTCATGCTAGGGATACAATTAATATTCAATAAGACATGTAAAATATATCCTATAATATATAGGATATAATATAACTGCTACTTAAATGCTTTATAAACAAAGCATTAACACATACTCTTTTAAAATAAATGCAGACTGCATATTCTGGTCATATTATATGTAAAACAAATGTTGCAAGATTAAACAAGATAAACACAAAAGAAATCTCAGTTTTTTAACCATAATAATACCTAAAATATATATCTCACTTTGTTTTACAATATGCTTAAATTTCTTGCTTGCATTCAAAACTGAAAAAGTGAATTTTCTTATGTTTATATTGCTAATCATTTCTGCACTATTGCCTGCTTCTACTCTATATAAAAAGACCGATGATTTTTTAAAGATAACTAACGTTAACCTGTTTAAATTGTGCTCTCAAAATGTTATTGAGAAGAAAAGGTGAAAGAAAGGAAGACATTAGACTTTGGAGTAGTACAGATGCATAAAGGTATACCTGTACTTTATAATCTCCTTACCACTGCAGAGTGAGCTGAGTCTGTTTCTTTTTATCTTTCATGATCTGGGTGATGGTTTTCTTCTGGGACAGATGTGTCTCAGGTGCTTTCACTTTATTGTCTTGAATATCCGCATCCTCTTCGGATGAGGAAGAATGGTGATCATTGCTGAGATGCATTTCTGATTGCAAGGAAAAATACATTTTAAACAATCAAGACAAGCATTTCATGACATCAGTTATTTGCTTACAACTGACTTGTTTCTTCAGCTGGCGGGACTAGTAATTGCAGACGATGATAACTCACTAACTATAGCTCCACATCTCTCTAGTTTAAAAGCATCCATCTGCAGTATATGTATGTATGCGTGCAGAGATACCAAGAAACATATGTTAAATGCTTTTTATCCTCTATTTGCAATATTATGCAAATACGTCCCGTGTTCGTGCTGAAATAACTCCAGGTTCCTCCGCACCGTCAGGACTAGTCTACTACCCAGGTCCCAGTAACAGTCCCTGAAAGTCTGAGGGAGCTCACCTGCTTTGATTCCCACGGACAGCCCCGGCTCCTCTACTTCCTCCCCGATGCCCCTAGAGTTTACAGGCTGCCCTTCCTCCGGATAGGCAAGCAAGCCCTTGGCCAGCAGCTCTACGTAGCATCCCTCCTCTTGGAGACCAGGAGAAACTTTTGGGGAAGGCTGTCCCTGCAGGAAGGCGCCCTCCCGCTCCGGGACCTTGGCCGTCCTCTTCATGGGCATAGTTCTTCCTCCCCAGAGGCACAACGGACGCCCATGCAGAAAACCACAGCGCTGGGACCCCACTAGATGGGTCCGTGGGCGGAGGCAGATAAGGGGGCGGGGATTGGGGTAGGGGAAGGAATAGGGTGTCGGACGGGGTGGTGAGGCTTCGGTGTACGAGACTGGTGACCTGGCTTGAAGGAGTCCGCCAGGAAAACTGGAAAAAGAAGCTTGTCTAAAGATGGGAGGCAGATGCCCAAATGAATGAAGTTCAGTCCTCCAGGACTGAATCTTTAAGATTATTTTGCCTTAAACTATGAATTGAGTTATTCAATGAGATCGTATTTGAAATTCTAAGGTACTTCAGGTAGAAATCTAGAGAGATGAAAGCGGTGCAGACTGGCTACTTAGAAATTAGTTCTGCTACTACTTTGGAGGTCTGCTCCCTGCAACCAGGAAGGGACTAGGGGCTGGAAAGAGATAGCTACACCTACACATCACTCCAGGAGTCCTTTATCTGACTGGGAAAGGATACCTGACCTGAAACGTACACACGTTTTTGTTGGTGCAGAAGTCCCAATCGAGGCTGGAACAGTTAATTCACATCCCCTAACGCTCTTTTCCCTCTTCTTAATTCTCTTCCTTTTCCTCAGATGACAGAATTTTTGAGCTTCAAGGAATTTAAGAGACTATCTGGTCCAACCCTCTTCCTCCCCTCTGTTTCTCCGTGCTCCTCTTTATTTTTCTTTCCCTCCTCTTCTCTCCTCTGCCTTTCCTTCTTTTCTTTACTCCATCTCCTCCTCCTTTTAGTCTTCCCCCCCAAACATACACACACACACACACACACACACACACACACACACACACACACACACACACACGAGTTAATCACACGGGGGCCAGCCAGACCGAGCAGGGGAAACCCTGAGTGAAGTCTTACATCCCAGGGATCCACCCTGCTCCTGCCCCAGGAGACATTAATGATTAACTTGGAAAGACAATTATTTCTAATTGTGTGGGTTGCTGGGGTGGGTGTCTTGGGTCTCCGAGTTCCCTACCTAATTCTGCCTTGGGGCGATCATTGTCTAATCTTCGGCTTAATGGGGGATGGGGGAGGTCCATGGGGGGAGGAGGGCTGGGGGGGGGGAACTAGATGATCCGTAAAGTCTTTTCCCTATCTAATTTTCTGTAAGTATATTATATCAACGTCCTTTTCTATTTTTCTACGATTTTCTGCTTCTTGTAATGAGGTAAGAAATCATTTAAGGGACTAGACGACTTCTCCCTTTAATTCGATTCGGTTTAATTCAACTCAATTTGATTCAACAAGCGTTAAATAATGGAAGTGCTAGGTGTCCTGAGTGACACTTTATCTCATTTTTCTCTGAGAAAGAGGAGAATCTACTCTACCTGACCAAGGTGTGTATAAGGATGAGGACAGGAGGAGAGTGGGTGTAGGGATAGGGACAAAGAGTGGGAAAATATTACAGAAGTGAGATTGGGATCATAAACAATATTCCTCCAAAAACTTCTGAGTGATATCTGATGAAGAATGAACATCAAGGTCCACCTTGGAAGAGAAAATAAGTTATACCAAAACCTGAAAGGTATATGAGTGATGGTGTGCTTGTATGTGCTCTTAGGGCTGAGTATGCATGTATGTGTGTGTGTGTATATATACATATATACACATACATATATATATATACATACACGCATGCATATGATACATATATACATGGAGGCTTAGTCCAATCTATTTGATTAAAGAGTTATTGGAAAAACATGTTTGCCTGACTATGCTCATAGATGCCCCAAACTTTGTTACCAGCTGCTGGCAGAACCAGAGCCATCACTAGCTCAGAACATTGAGTCAAACAGGCAAAGGGGCACTTTCCTTCCTCCAATAACTGCCATCCCTTTACTTCATTGAGCTTTTGCTAGCTGACTCACACAGTACAACTGCCCCTATGCACACACCTCCCTCTTGTGGCCATGATACTCCTCTCCTAGGGACCACCTTCCCGCCCTGAAAGTGATAAGAACCAGGAACTCTGGGAGACAGGGTATCTCTTCAGCTCTGCACCTACAGCTGAACTGTCTTGCAATCTACCTTGTACACCCCCCACAGCTGCTTTTGCCATAAGTGAAAGAATTCCCAGACATGACTCTGTGTCAGAGCTACCACTTCTCCCCTTCAAGATGTCTCTAAATCTTTGCCTAGCAATTGGTATCTCCCAAAATCATCCCCTGATTGCTTTAGCAACTTTGTATGTTTCCTATAAATTCATGTAAGGGCCTCAAAGTTTTTGTATTGAGTAAATCCTAGCACTGATGTATATTGACATGCATTCCTTACATCCCAGGAAATAGAACTTTGAAGGTAGAAGAAATCATGAAGATGATCTATTCCAACACATCCTCCCTTTACAGATGAGGAAACCATAACCAGCAAAAAGTGATTTATTTTGTACAAATCAGTTTTTAGAGCTAGCTAGGTCATTCAGTGGATAGAGTTCTGGGCCTGGAGTCAGGAAAATTCAAGTTCAAATTCTGCCTTGGATAGTGACACTGGGCGTGTCACTTAACCTCTGTTTGCCTCAGTATCTCCTACTGTGAAATGGAGCTAATACTAGCATCTGCTTCTCAGGACTGTTGTGAGGATCAAACAAGATAATATTTGCAAAGCACCTAGCAGAGCGCCTGGAACATAACAGATACTGCATAAATATTGCATTGGTATTATCATTGTCCCACGTCACATAAGATTTAGATAAATACATTCTCCTGATTTTTGACCCAACTACCCTTTGACTAGAACATGTTAGGCACAATAAGGGACTCCCTTTTATGACTAGATCTATACAACATGTGGATTATATCTATTATATGAACATCGATGAAAAGTGAAAAGTTGAGGCAAGTTAGAAGGGTTTGTTTCTTGTTGTTTTCTTTGGCTCCCTGGAGTCAAGTATTTAGGTAGATTAGAATTTTTTTCTCTTTTTGAAGTAATTGGAGGTTCTTCAGATGTCTTCTGGTGTCTTATAATTTGAAGTAGATATGTGAAATCATCCAACTGATTTATAATGAAAACACTAAGATCAGTCCCATCTTTAAAACTGGTTTGCCTTAAACTATGAGTTGAGTTATTCAATGAGATTGTATTTTAAATTCTAGGTACTTCAGGTAGAAATCTAGAGAGATAAAAGGTGTGATTTTATTCTCTGAGCATCACTAATGAATTTTAAAAATTAACTAATGAACCAGGTGTCTCTGAGAAAAAGAAGTAGATTCTCTGTATAAATAATGTGCCTAAGTCAAGTTTTACATACTATGTCAAATCAAGGGATGATATTTTAGAAGTTAACCATGAGGTCATGAAAAGAAAAGTTAAGTTCAGTATTACAGAGTCAATATTGATATTTGTTTCATTTCCCATATGACTTTTTTCAGACTTGTTTTGAAGAGTGTGTATATTAGAATTTAGTATGTTTGTCTACAAGATGCCAAAAAATAAAAATAAAACAACAATGTCATTGGGAATTTTATACAAAGCAATCAACTAAATTTTTTTCTATTGAAAATTCCAAGTAACAAATTTAACTTTTTCCCACACACACAAAAATATCCAGCCTAAGAGACCCTCATCTAATGTACCATTTAATGAAAGTATATTCTACCACATTTTAAGGATAAAGGAAGTGGGTAATAGAAACACTTCTGGACTTGGAATTAGAGAACTTAGTTCACATTACCAGCTTTGCCTTTTGGCACCCATGTGACCATAGACATCTATAAAAGGAGACAGATGATCTCTAGGTTCCCTTCCAGATTTAAGTGTGTGTGTGTGTGTGTGTGTGTGTGTGTGTGTGTGTGTGTGTGTGTGAGAGAGAGAGAGAGAGACAGAGAGAGAGAGAGAGAGAGAGAGGGAGAGAAAGAGAGAGAGAGAGAAGATGATTAGATGATTGAGATTTGATCTAAAAGGACAACCTTAATATTTTAAAAAACACAATTTTAAATCACTTTTGAGGGAAGAAAGGTTATAGTGGAAAGAGAGAAAGAGTCAGCCAATAAGCATTTATTACCAAGCACAGAGTTTTTAAAGCTTAACTTTCAGCAGTGAATCAAGTATCTTCTCAGTACTAGGCTACAGAGAATAACAACCTTCAAATATCTATATAAGAAACATGTTCTATGGAGATGTAGTTCAGGGTTCCAGGCTCTTAACTAGCTTGTGAGCTCCTGCCCTACAGTGAATGGTCTCCTTTGTAGGTTATTCCATCACCTAGTGCAACTACTGTTGAATAGATTAATCTAATTTCTTTATTTCTGGGACTTCCCTTATGAGAAATATAACATAGTAGATAGAGGAATGGAATTGAAATCAGAAGACTAGATTTGCAAAGTGACTCTCTTCACTGTAATTTCCTTATCTGTAAAATTAATGGGCTGGATAGGGGCACATCCAAGGATTCTTTAAACTCTGAAATGGTCTGCTATTTTAATTAGAAAAACATTTACAATAATCAAAGTGCAATTTTTTTCCTTTTTTTTATACTTTCATAGATATGTGATCTCATTGATCTGTGTATTCCCTTAAGTGGGGCAGATTGTGACCCAGCTGAATGAAATGAAGAAAAGTTGCTTATGTTGATTTATAAGGCAGAAAGTTGTCCAGTTGGATATGTGAATATGTGCACAGATAGTACATTAAAAGACTTTGGGGAAAAGTAATATTACTCTTATCATACTATTATCAACGTAAAAAGGGGGTGATGAAGAGTGAATTTATAATTTCCCCTTTAATTAACTTAATATAACATTGTTCTTCTCATTAATGTATTGAATTTATTAAACAACATATGATTGTTAAAGTAATATTTTTCCTTCACATGTAAATGACCATCTACTTTTCCCATTCAGGTCCAGTAAAAGACAGTCTATTGGTACCTCTTATTTAATATAAAATTAGATCTATTTATAATTTAAAAGTAAGAAAAATGCTCAGACTTATGCAGCACATGAAAGTAAATAATATGCAATCTTATGAGTACATGAGAACTACCCTTTCATAGCCATAATGATCTGAATGAACATGTCTATGTGTAATAAATATGCAAGTCATATATGAAAATCATTTCAACTATATTTGTTTTGTTTTTTGGAGGAGGGAAGGCTGGGCAACTGGGGTTAAGTGACTTGCCCAAAGTCACATGGCTAGTAAATGTTAAGTATCTGAGCCCAGATCTGAACTCGGATTCTCCTGATTCCAAGGCTGGTGCTCTATTCACTGCACCACCTAGCCACTCCCATTTCAACTATATTAAAGGGATGAATTATATTACCTAAATATGGGTTATTATATGCTCATTAAGAATATGAAATTTTTCATCAAAAATAAATTTGAAATTAATTTCATTTCTGTCAACAATTGAGATCAGAGGCAATCTGTAGGTACTAGGTGATTTTTTTCTATATATAGATAGGATCTTTGTGTGAGCAGACCATGTCTCAGTAAACTCAAAACCTATCTGAGATGAAGGAGGGTGGTGAGCAAGGAGAAACATACTGTCTCCATGTGGTACCCAGAATGAATGGAAGCCAAATTCTGACTCATTAGATCAATCTTCCCTGCCTTTTCTGAGCTCTTGCAGCTCTTTCAGTCAGAAATTTATTTACATTTTAATGGTATAAACAAAAATTTTCAATTAAATAAGAAGTGTTGTGTTGTGCTGTTTGAGAATTAGCTGGGCGGGGGAGGGAGGGGATATCTATTATAGGCCAAAACAGCCCAGAACAGAAAAATCTGGCTTGTCTGGTTAAATTAAAACATACTATTGATTCCATGCAGTTGTCTTGTGTAAATCTAATCAGAAAATACCATTTTCTCCTTGAAAATCTCATATTGTATGTATACATAGGTTCTGTCTTTGTGTGTGTGTGTGTGTTGTCAAAGTGTTAAAGGAACTACTTAATTCTGAGACAAGTGAAATTTAATTTGACAGAGGAAATTTTACTTTAGAACTTAGAATCAAATTATTTAAATATGTTTATATATCTATAGAGAGAAATTTTTCATTAATAGTGAGGATTTTTGAAAATCAATTAGCAAAGAATTACTAAATTATATATGATTTATTTTAATAACTAATGGTTATTTTAATTATGTCCTTTGTTCTGTACTCACCAATACAGTTCCCTAAAGGTGATATGATATAGTAGCTAGAAAGCTGGTTTCTAGAGCTATGGTTCAAGTCCCATCTCTGATGCATAATACCTATGAAACCCTGGGCAAGTAATTTAATTTCTTAATGCTTCTGGCAACTCTTTAATGCTATATGTTGCAGAGCAAGTGTTGAGTTGCATAGGTAGAGGTAAGTCCTCACTTTGAAGTTCCCTACACCGATGAAATCACATACTAGATTTGAAAAAATAAAAAATAAAAAATTCTCCCTTCACTCAGACAGATCATGTTTGCCAGATGAAAAGCTGGTCATTAGACTGGTGTATACTTTAGAACAATAACAATAGTTTACCTTTATATCACAGTTTAAGATGTTTGAAGTGATTTGTGTGCATTATCTCATTTGAATCTCATGACTATTAATTTTATTTTATTTTATAGTAGAAGAAAGAGAGATTCAGAGAGATTAAATGATTCATGTGCTCATATAGTCAATCTCAGAGTCGGGATATGAAACCATTTCTCTACTGACTGTAAGTTCAATGTACTTTCCACTAACCCACGCTTATCACCCAAATATCTATCAAAGCAATATTTTAAAAGACCTGAAAGATGTTGCTATGAGCACTCATAACACATATGTGGTGGCAAAAAGGCCACTGGCTCAGGTTTGATGCCTGCATGAGTTAGATAATTTTCCATGTAATGGTAATAGACTGACCCCTTTGCTCTAAGTCAGTATCTTGCTATCAGTTGCTCTATTTGCTTACATTAGGGTACAAGCAAGAACATGGATGTATGTCAGCATGAATCTATCTGCTAGCAGTTCAAAGGACATGTTCTGTGATAATGGGCCTCTGCAATTAGCTAGACAAAAATTAGTTGTACGTTTTAAAACAAATGAGTGAAGATTTTTATGTGGCTTTCTGATTATTCTATTTTAATTGCCATTCCCAAAACATTTGGAGGAGAGAAAAAAGTAGATAAAAAGAAAAGAAGTGGATTTTTGAAGCAGGTGAGTGGTTTACAAGTATGCCCCTACTATATAAGATGTGATCTTAGCACTGCTAAATGAATTGAATCTTTGTTATCCTTTGTGGTTTTCTTCTGAAATAGACATGGGTCTGATGGTTTGAGTTTGCTATCCTAACAGTCCATATCCTCTATTTCTAAGGAAAGAAGATCATCACTAAGGTGTATTTATGATTGAAGTAACAAAGCAAAATAAATTTTTAAATAACTGTAATTAGTCTCTAAACAGTCTCCTGAATTTGGTGTAATATTGTTGTATGCAGTAATAATTCACATTATAGTCACAACTCTCTAGTTTTAAAACTTATTTCATATAAAATAAGACTTTATATAATAAGACATTCTATCACAGATAATCAAATATTGCATCATTTTAATATCTATCATATATTAATAAATATGCCTCAATGTCTTCAAGTTTTTGAAATGTTATCATATGGAACAGGAAATAGTCTTTTTTTAAACTGGAGTCTAGAGCAAGGAACAATAGCAAGATTAATTGCAAAGAGGCATATTTAGTCTTTTAAAATTTATATCAATCTGTCCATACAACTTTTTTCCTCCCCTGCATTGAACAAAAAAAATGAGGAGGGAGAAGGAAGAAAAAAGAAAATCCTTATGCCTGGTCCAATTAAACAAATTCTCCCATTGAACGTGTCTGAAAGTGTATGTGTCGCCCTGCATTTTAAGTTCATCGCCTCTCTGCAAGAGGTGAGGGGTGTATTCTATCTTCAGAAATCATAGTGCTGGAGAGGAGAGCAGAGGGAGGGGAAGAAAATTTAGAACTCAAAATCTTTTAGAAGTGAATGTTGAAAACTTTCAACATTATTTCAACATTATTTCAAAAAACAAATAAAAAATTTTAAAAAGAAATCACAATGCTGTGTATAGATTCCATGTTTGAGAAATCACAGTGGTTGTTTTTGACATGGTCTATATTTTCTTAATACTGTATGCAAATATTCACTTTTTTTTTACAAAGCTAGAATTATTTTCCTCTGCTTACAAGATCATTAGTTTTGTTTAAATCATACTGTTTTTGTAAAGTATGACTACATAGGATGGATTAATATTCATATCTATTTCTAGATTGTGGTTCCCTAAGTATGTAGGCAATATATTTATTTGCCATCTTTCCTTCTCTGCTCAAAGGTTCCTAAATCCAATCACTCATCTTTACTAAGCAATTCATCACAAGGAGATCATTCAATGGTTCTCTGTCTTTATGAACCAGGTGACCTTCTGACAATCATAAATGTTAAACAGAGAGGAAGTCTGGAGTGGTGGATAGAGGCCTGACCTTGGAGTCAGGAAGACCTACCTAGGCTGAAGTGGTCTCTCTGACACATACTAACTAAAACCATGAGCAAGTCATTTTTATCTCAGTCTCAGAAACCCTTCCAAGTCTCTAAGTTATGGAAGAGTTGTTAAACTGCACTGGGGAAGGGGATTCCTTATACAGTTAAAGTGATAGGTCCATATTCCTGCCAAAAAATTAAATAACAATAGTAATAAATCATAATATATAATATTTTATATAATATAGTATATGATATAATATATAATAAATCATAAACTAAAAATGTTGCCATAGGAAATTGTGGTAGATTGTTTTAGTAAACCTGTGTGTATATGTGTGTGTGTGTGTGTGTGTGTCCATGTCCCAGAATTAAGGCATATCAATTCTTACTTGCCACATTGCAACTGAATCATCCATTCCAGAGAGTTTGCCTGAGGGATTCAATCATTTTAACTCTAGAACACCTTACCCTGATTACCTATGTTACCCTCACTGGTAAGTGCCTTCCATAGCATGCTGTAACTAACCAGTCCCAGCATGTTTCGTTTCATATCCTTCTTGCCTAATGTTGTCATGTTCCCGCTTACCCCCTTCCTTCCAGCTCTTGAATTAAAATAAAATAAATAAATAAATGTCTTTGCTCCTACAAAGTATGTGTCTATCAATTCCCCTGTGACTATTCATTACTGTGACTTTCCAAGCCAAAACACCCCTCCTTGGTCACTATTCCCATATATTCATGTGTGTGTGTGTGTATGTGTGTGTGTGTGTGTGTGTGTGTGTGTGTGTATTCCTCTCTTATTAGGATAAAACTGCTGATAACTGCTAGAAGACAGAGATCTTATATCTTTGTATTTGTATTCCAAGCCCTTACCACAATGTTTGGCAATAAGTGCTTTTTCATTCATTTGTTAATAAAGGATTGCCAATGACAATTTCCACTATAGCAGGGATAGGGAAAATGCGCTTTCTGATTGCATCAAAAGAAAATGACTCTGAGATCTGTCTATTAGTATCACAATGCATTAAGATATGAAGATGAAGTCCTCCAAAAGTTAGAGGATTTGGATTCAAATCTTTGGGCTACCATTTCCTACCCATGATCTTAGACAAGTCACTTCACCTCTTTAGGACTCAATTGCCTGACCTATAAAATAAGGGAGTTAGACTCTCTGACCCCTTTAAATCCAAGATCTTATTAAAAATCAAACAAACACTTATTATGACACACACTGGATTAGATGTTGAGGACAAAAATACAAAAACAAAAGTTTCTATCCTCAAATAATTAATTTTTACTTTGTTAGAAAATACTAACTTAGAATTAGTTGAAAGGAGATTCCTCAGGAGGAAAGAGAAGTTCTCTACCACTGGCTATCTTCAAAGGAGTCTGGAGAACAGTTCATCAGGAAAGTTCAAGGTGGCACTAAATGGCCTCCCTGGTCTCTTTCAATTATTAAATTCAAGTATGTGTGATCCCTATCCCTTGAGAATATCAAGCAAGCAAGCATTCAACAAGTATTTATAAGCACTTACTATATTCTGGATACTATGCTAAGTACTGGGAATAAAAGAATGTCCAAAATACAGTTCTACGCTTCAAGAAGTGTGCATTATAAGGTGGAGGGAGATGCAGAGAGTACATAAATAACTAGGTACATACAAGCTATAGTAAAAGGAAGGTGATCTGAAACAGGAAAATATTAATAGCAAGAGGGAGGTCAAGAGAGGTCTCTTGAAGAAGGCAGGATTTGAGCCAAACCTTGAAGAAACCAGGTAAAAGGTAAAAGTGAGAAGGTATGAGAAATGCTGTAAAACATTATTGTTTAGAGAAATGTAAATTAAAACAACCTTGAGACATTTTACACCTATTAGATTTACTAAAATGATTGAAGGGGAAAGTGACAAATGTTGAAATGTAGAAAAATTGAAACACTAATTCATTGTTGGTAGAATTGTGGACTGATCCGAAAATTTTGGAGAGCAAGCTGGAATTATGTCCAAAGAATTATTAAACTGTCTATACCCTTTGACCCAGCAATACCATTACTAGATCTGTTTCCAGAGATGATTAGGGAAAAAGGAAAAGGACCTACCTATATGTTCTCAAATGTTTATAGCACCTCTCTTTGTGGTGGCAAGGAAGTGGAAATTGCAGGGATATCCATCAGTTGCATAAAGGCTGAACAAATTGTGGTAAATGATTGTGACAGAAAATTACTGTGCTATAAGAAATGATGAGCTCATTGATTTTAGAAAAACATGGAGAGACTTGCACAAAATAATGAAGAACAAAATGAACAGAACCAGGAGAACACTGTATACAGTAACAGCAATATTGTTTTAAGAATGACTTTGAGCAGATATCATTTTGACTATTATAAATACCCAAATTAACTATAAAGAACATATGAAGAACAACGCTACCTGCAGCCAAGAAAAAACTGATAAATAAGAACATGCATAGAATAATTTTACATACATGTGTGTATATATGCATATATATTTATGTACCTATTTGTATCTAATGGTAGCCATCTCTAGGATGGTGGGTGGGGTGAGGAGGGAAGGGAAAAAGGAAAAAAATGAAATTTGCATGATAATTTTATTATGTAATTAAAAGGAATAACAAATTATATACAATAGATTTGCAATTTTATGTGCAATCATCTTTTTTATTATACTATGTTAGGGAATTGCTTATTTTATTCCAAAAATTAAAAATAAAATAAAATATTGTTACCAGCTACACCATCATAGCCAGTAATATATCTGTTGAATTACATTAAAAAGGCAGTTGATTAACTTTCTAACTATGAGTTAATTTTGAAGGGACACAAAGGAGACATAAAATGACAAGCGCAAGCTTTGATGACATTACAAAATTACCAAGGTCACCGTATCTTGCCAGTTGGACATACAAGGAAACTAATCTAATGGAAAAGTCTCCTCTATCAAGATTACATTAAATACTCCCTGGATTGACTATTGGCCTTCAGTATTCACTTAAATTTAGAAATAGAAGAAATTAAGAAGACCATTAAAAATGGAAATGGTAATAGTGAAGACAGGAAGTGATTAGATTAAAAATAAGGATTTTTAGGAGATACAGGATCATGATAAGAATGAAATGAATCCTGACCTTCTTCCGGTGGTCTTGATAGCTTCAGGTCTGTGTGCAGATAAAGTCATTTTATAATGCCAACAATGAACATACTTTAGGGAATTACAATTAGCTGGCCCTTTTCTAAAATATTGGTTTATTTAATTAGTCTAAGTTAGTGCAATGGGCTCATAGAGAAAGGTTAACTTCTGAAAACAATAGGTATTTGGAATATCTTGAAAAAGATGGACATCTAGCTTCAGGAACAGCAGCAAGGTCAGCATCTTCTACCTCTTTTACCTGAGCAGAAGAAAATTTCTCTTCATCTATTATTTTTATTTTTGAGATTTCATTCCTAATAATTCCCTGACAATATTGTTATGTCTATACAAGGATTCCTTTATCAACAGTCAAAGATTAATTACACAGATTATGAGCTCCTTGAGAACAAAGACTGTCTTTTACTTTTTTTCTATCAGTGCCTGGCACATAATAGGAACTTAATAAATATTGATTGATTGATTTGCCTATCAATTAAACACAAAACTGTTTTCTTTAAATTACTTAAATTTGCTAAAACATAACTTTTAGAACAGAGTTTAACAAAGTTGTTGAGCAGAAAAAATAAAAATGTTCCCATCATCACCTGATCTGTCTAGAAATCTCTTTAGTATATCAGCACCATGGTCAGTGAGACAGTGGACTGGAACTGAATCGGCACTATATGAAGGGAAAGGATCAAGCTGTTTTCAATTAAACAGTTTTGCCTTCCTGTTATAGTCAGACCAAAGAATTGAAATAGGGAATAGTACAGTCTAGTAGTAACAATTAATAGAGTAGCCATCATTGTAGAGCCTTGTGGTAGATTAACAGCATCCAGATTTTTTTTTTTAAAAGAAGTTATCTCTCTAAGAGCATTTCTGATATGATGGTTTTCCAAATATCACAATCTAAGAAAATTTATAAATACAATTTCACATATTTATAATTTATTTATTTATAAATAATTTCACATATTTAAAACATGAAACAAAATTTATTACTTCAGCTACATGGATGACATCAATGGCATTGTATGGTTTTACTAGAAAGCACATTAAACAGCTATTCCATCTTGTCAAAACTTCCTTCAATAACAGCAAAATATCATTTGATGAGTGTAAAACTCTTAACATGTGCCAAGGAAGAACAGAGATTGGAGGTTTTGATTTTGTATATGGATGCCAAATGAATGGATGAAGGTGATACTTAAAAATTCCTTGCTCTTTTCCAAGCAAGACACATCAAGTATACCATTATAAAGAAGAAAGTCTTACAATACCAGTTTCAAAATATCCTTTGCTCATGATGAAATGGTTGTCCATGGATCTGGGCACCCACACAAAAACCCATATAATGTTACAGGGCTCATCATCCCAAGGCAGTTTTAGAAAAGTTAACACTTCCTTCCCCAAAAGGAGAAATAATATTGATAGATATTCTCAGAGCATGTGATATACAGATTTTAAAATTATAGAAATACATTTGGAATAAATGAATGGAATTTCACAAAAAAACAGTAAAAATTAACAATGTATATATGGCACTGAGTTTGTCAAAATGTAATTTTAAATGACTTATTTATGGACATACACACAAAATACTTAAGATCCAAAATTGGAATCAAATAGTGCTTTATAGATTGTATCCACATGAACTTTACCAATGATATGGCAACAGTGATTAAACAAATGGCTGAATTATTGTAGTGTGTTTTTGAAACTGAGGGGCATATGATAGGGATTCAGTATCAAGACAATACCACCAGAAAGTACAACAGAGTTATCCTCAAGGAACCTGGATTTATTGATCAACATAGATTATGCAGAGATGTGGTGAAAATTATACAACATATCACTGCAGGCTGGAAAAGCTATCAAACACCAGAAAGAAAGACATACCCATATGACGAGCATTATACACTAGAAGCTCACTATGTTTTGTGAACTAACAGGTGATAAATAACTGTGTTAAAAATATGCAAACTGCAAAATATTCTTGACATTTCAGCAAATAAACTGAATGAGAACATCATTAAAACACTTACCCACCACCACCATTGAGACATAATATTGATCCATAGAATTTTTAAAAAACAATGTTTTTAGTAAATGCATCCATACTGAATATTCATTACTCCCAAACTACATTAAATGAAAAGTTTTTGAATATAAATACCAGAAGAAAATTTAAACAATTTGGGGAAAAGATGAAGTGTATGATATCTCATGTCCCAGTGATGCCTTCAGTGAGTCTAAAAAAAAAAGATGAACTTATATCCCAGTAGTCTTATTCAGTTGCAAGAAGCACTTAAATTTAACCACCTGTACAATTGTCCACAAAACATTGACTATATAAGATTGAGTGGAACAGCATCCCTGGATCATTTGTCTTTCATCAAAAGAATGAGACAAGAGTGATAATGGTGCATTCTCTCTCTCCCTCTCTCCCTCTCTCCCTATCCTTTTCCCTTTCCTCCTCCTTCCCCCTCTACCTCCCCACTCTCTCTTCTTTACTCCTTCCCTCTCCCTTTTCTCTTGGTCTCTATGTGTGTATATATGTATATATACATATACACATACATACACACATGTGTCTATACATATACATAAACTTTCCAGTTTACCAATTATTTTCACATACACTCTCTGATTTTAGTCTTATAGTAAGTCTGTGAGGCAGATGGAATGTGTATTATTATCCCAATTTAACAGAGGAGGAAACTGAAGCTCAAAGAGGTTTTGCAATTGGCCCAAAGTCACATGGGTAATACATAGAAAAGTCAGTTGTCCTGACTCCAAATCCCATGCCCCATCTACTGCTAATCCATCACATATGTAAATACCTACTCTGCCTGCATATGAAATCATCACTGGTATGAAAAGAATATCGTCCATCATTCAATCAAGTGGAGCACTTATATTCATTAATTCCTCACTCTAGTTTGTCCTTATTAGGGCAATGGACCAACAAAACTGACCTCTACTCTAATTTTTTTCCTTTGTTTCTTTCAGAAGGGTAAAAGCATCTAACAAAGCAAGCATTCCTATCAATAGCTTTGGAGAAACAATGTTTTAGCTTTTTTTTAAAATCAATTTAAACCAGAAAAAATCAGTATCTTCTCTCTCCTAATAATATCCCAGAGTCTACTCTATATCTTTTTACTATTAATATAAAAATATCCAACCAGATGAACAAATATCCCCTGGAGAGCTATTTACTCTGCATTTAACCAATGATAATGAAAATCTTGGTTATTTTATTTTAGGCACAAAATGCTACTGCTACTGCTTCTTATATTCCTGTAACCATCTATAATTTAAAGTAAGAGCTTTACTTGCAACAAGTGTGTATTGAATTTATATAAGTATTGTCCACAATTTATGTGTGTGAAAAGTGAGGCTGAGAGAGTTAAAGGGACTTGTTATGTGTGCTAGTAAATAACTGAACTAAGACTCAAACTCAATTATAAGTCTGTCCAGAATTCTTTCCATGAAACCAAACAGCCTGTATCTTTTAACTTATTAAAGACCTACTATTTTCTCAGTATCATATAAAGATAAGAATATTCCTGTTCTTTGCAATTTATAGTCTTAGAGCACCTATAGCACCAAGCGACTTATCCAAAGTCACTTGTATTTCAGAAGCTAGAGTTAACCTGAAGTCTTGGTTCTGAGTCTGGCTCTCTTTTGACCAACAACAGAAATTTTCAGTGTTTGAAGAGATCTTAAATATTAAGTACTAGGCAGAGAAGACTGAGATCAAGGGAGTGAAGAGAAAGAGAGTATAAAAGGAAGACAAATCCCTGACCTTGAGGAGATTTTAATTCTATTGGAGAGGTAAATTTTATATATATGAAACACCAGGATAACAACATGAGGCAATATATGTATGTATACATGTGTATGTCTTTGTGTTTATGTGTGTGTTTGTGTGTCCAAGAGCTGGCTCCTATAGAACTGACTTCAGTAAATGCTCTATACCAATTGTGTCAAACTCAAAAAGAGTTCAACCTTAAATGATACATAAGGATCCCTGCTTTAGAAAACTACATATTCACATTATGTTCTATTGGCTTTTTATTTAATTAAACATTTCCAAATATATTTCAATCTGGTTCAACCACATTGGAAAGTGTTGTAACTAGTAGTTTAACATCTTTGCTCTATTCTTCAGAAAGGAGACAGATCATTATGGATGTTCTTAGTCATGAAAAGAATTTAAGGAGAAATTGTGATCTAATTCAAGCCTGGAACAAAATAGAATTCAGACTAGCAGAAAAGAGTAGTGGTACATATTCTAGGTAAAGAGATATGAAGATCACAGCATAAGAAAAAACTTCACTGTTTTCCATATACCTTCCACACTCATTCCCATAGATTTTGTGAGCATGGACTGTATGGAGAACAGCAAGAGATCAAACACACTGAAACTCCATGAGTTGGTAGATATAGAGCTAGAAGATACTTTAGAGGTCACCAGATACAAACTTCTTGTTTTTACTGATGAGGAAACTGGGGCCCTAAGAGATAAAGTGACTTTTCTAGGGTCACACAGATAGCAATTGTCTGAGACAGTATTGGAACACAGCTTTCTGATTCTGGGTCTAGCATTCTATCTACTTTATCATAAGGGAGAAAGGAGTTCAAATTTTTAAAAAGTCTCCAAAATGTGTTTTTTTATAAGTGCAGGGACCCCTTCCACCATATAAAAACTCTACAATTTAGAATACACATCTTAGAAAGGCACCAAAAGCTCAGAGAGGTCAAGAGATTTGTCCATGGTCACAAAGCTAGTCAGTGCCAGAGGGTAAGATCTGAATCTAGGTCTTCTCACCTCTAAAAGCAGCATTAATTTCCCCTATCTCTCACAAATAGGGGGGAAAAGATTAAATTTATAAAAAGAGCTTTCAGGTTCCCAAAATGTGTTATATACATTAACTCATTGGATTCTTTTTTTAATTTTATTTTTAGTTTTCAATATTAATTTCCACAAGATTTTGAATTATACTGTGTACAGTTCAGAAAATTAGATGGCTAAGTTCACTGCTTCTCTGGCATTCACTTTAAGGTTGTCATCACTAATTCCTTCTAAATAATGAAGTGGTAGGAGATGCTTTTTTCTATTTCAGAGTTTTTAAATGGATATAAATACACACACACAAACACACACACACACACACACACACACACACACACACACATTCTTATCCAGGAAAAGAATCCTGTGAAACACCACTTGGGCCCAGACTGTATGAAATAGAGCAGTGTTTCTTCAGTCAGATTGGCAGCCACTCACAAGACTCTTCAGTGTTTCAGGTCGGGTTGAGTTTACAGGGAATGAGTAGCACGAGGAGCCAAATCTATTTTTATAAGGTCGGTAAATAATGACGTGGACCTGACTGTTCCTTTGTACAAATTGCTGCTGATGCCTAAAAGGTAGTCAATTTTATTAGTCCTGTCTTTCCTGCCATTTACATAAAATTCTTCCATTTACATAATATTCTTCCTAGATTTCTGAATGAAGGGGGGAAAGTATATATAAAAATATATTCCCAAACCTACAGGTTATTAATACAAATATCTTTGTTTAAGGCTCAATGAAACCTTAGCTCTAACTCACCATAGGCAATCACCTCCCAATAATGAGCCCAATAAGCCACTGTCCCTCCTTGGCACTTTGTTATTTACTGGGGGGAGTTGCTGATCTCCTGTTCTATGTGGCTTTTGTTCTAAGTTGGGGATGCTCTAAAAATCTGGGTGTTTTTCCTGTAGGAGGAAGCTGTGTAATTGTTCTACTGCTTCCCAGCTCCTACAAAGGCTTGATCACTTGGAATGGGCTAGGGACATCTATTTTTACCAGGATCCACCTGGACAAGTTCTGTGTGCCTGACTCTTGGAAGCCTGCCCCAGACCCAGGATGTATTCAATTAATGGAGTAATTAATCTACTCTTATTTTCACATGAAGAAAATATTTATTTAAATATTTTAAATGAATTTTCTTTCACAGATATTGATTATTCTTTCCAATTCTTAAATAAAACTGTTCTTGATTTCAATATGAAAAAAAAGATTTTGAGTTACAAATTTTCTCCCTGTCTTTCCCCTACCCTCCACTCCAAGATAGCAAGCCCACTGAATACCCCTTCCCCCAGTCTGTTCTCTCTTATACCCTCCTCCACACCCCTGTAACTTTCTAGTAGGGCAAGATGGATTTCTATACCCAAGTGCCTGTATATCTTATTTCCCAGTTGCATGTAAAAAAAAAAATTTTTTTTAACATTTGTTTTTAAAACTTGGATTTCCAGATTCTTTGCCTTCTTCCCTCCTCACCCACCTCCACTGGGAAGATAAGCAACTCAATATAGGTTGTACCTGTGTAGTTACACAAAACGTTTCCATAGTAGTTATATTGTGAAAGACTAACTATATTTCCCTCCGTCTTATCCCACCCCCCTCACTTATTCTGTTTTCTACTTTGACCCTGTCACTTTTCAAACTATGTGCTTCTACCTACCCTCTCCCCCAAGCTGCCCTCCCTTCTATCATCTGCCTCTTATCCCCTTCCCCCTACTTTCCTGTAGGGTAAGATACCCAATTGAGTGTGTATGTTATTCCCTCCTTAAGCCAAATTCAATAAGTAACTCATTGGATTCTTGACCCAACCCTGAGGCATCCTTATTTTACAAGTGAGGAAACTGAGTCTCAAAGAAAGTAAGTGGTTTCTTCAAGATCACAAAGTAAATGGCAGAGCCGAGATTTGACTCCAGATCTCACTTCAAGTCTGGTACTGTTCCCACCATACCATGACACCTGCTTCTAGCATAGTGTAAGCCCATTGGCGTCTTCCCTCTGAGGGCATCTTCCACGTACACTATGTGTACAATTTTTTGCAAGTTATTTCCCCCATTCAAATACAAGCTTCTCAAGGGCAGGGACTATCTTTTTGCCTTTCTTTGTATCCCAAGGACCTAATGCCTGGCACATAGTAAGTGTTTAATGAATGTTCATGACTAAATGACTAATTGGCTGACTACACAGAGCAAAGTAGCAGAGTAATACTAGTTAATAAGGGGCCTTGGATACTAACATAAATAGTCTCAATTTGATCAGATGGGAAAGACGGGGGCAAGTATAGGTTTCCAAGCAGAAAGTCAGCTAGATAGTTCAGTGGATAGAGCGCCAAACCTGCAATCAGAAACACCTGAGTTCATATCTGGTCCCAGACAGTTATTAAGTAGCTGTGTGACCCTAGACAAGTCACTCAACTCTGTTTGCCTCAGTTTCTCCATCTGTGATATGAGCTGCAGAAAGAAAAGGTAAACCACTCCAGTATCTTTGCAAAGAAAACCCCAAATGGGGTCATGGAGGGTTGGACACAACTGAACAATAGCAAGCAGAAATTAGTGTGATAAGAATCAATGTTTTGGGGAAATAAAGTTGGTAGTAGTTCATGAAACAAAGAGAACAATTAAATGTCTATTGTGGTAATCTGATCTGAGTTTATGACGATCTAAAATAATGCCACATGTTTTGGACATTATCATTTAGTTGATTTTTGACTCATTGATCTGCTGGAAATAGCGCTACCTCAGAAGCTGAATCAACCCAACCATTTTACCATTTCATGATACCATAAATGCATCTTGCAAACCAGGAACTGTGGCTTCCTTCAGTATCTTGATAGTAATCATACTGAGTCACCAGTAGATGGTAGTGTTGAATAAAAATTTTCCTGACTTGTATGGTCTATTAGGAAGACCAATTCTATTCTGATCAGAAAAATGAACGTTTGATCTGTGCTCAAACCTTACTTATTTTTGAGCACAGATCAAATGGACTTCAAACCCCTATAATCCTCAACCTTTCCCTCTCAGCAAAAGACCTTACCTTGCACAGAAGATAGAGGTTAGTAAAAAAAAAAAAAAAAAAAAAAACTATGGCATGTGCTATAACATAATACACTTTGTTTATCTCTACTTCCATGGTCATTTAAAGTAAGTTACTACAAAATTGTAACCTGATTTATTTCAGAGGTTCTTTTTTTCTTTCATTTGCTTCATTAAAGTACATGCAAATATGAAAAGGTGGTACAGTGGAGAGAGTGTTGTTCCTGGATTCAGGAAGAGTCATCTTCATGAATTCAAATCTGGCCTCAGACACTACCTATGTGACCTCGGCAAGTCACTTAACTCTGTTTGTCTCAGTTTCCTCATCTGTAAAATGACCTGGAGAATGAAGGGGCAAACTACTCCAGTATCTTTTCTGAAAAAACCTCAAATGGGGTCATGAAGTGTCAAGACACAACTGAAAAACAACGGAACAAAAAAAATATGAAAAAGTGCTGGATGTTTCATGACCTTGACAAGTTGCTTCACTTCCTTGGACCTCAATTTCCTTGTCTCTAAGTCATGTCAATAATCATTTATTAAGAGCTTACTATGGTCAGGTACTGTCTGCAAGAAAAGGGAATTAGATTTGCTCTCACTGAGACTTGGTTCCCCACAGATTGATACTATAGGCAAGGTCACCTAGACTCCAGCCACTATCTTCTCCAGCATGGAATATACCTTCATACTCACACACACACACACACACACACACACACACACACACACACACACACACACACACCCCTCACCCGGTCCTGGAGGAGGAGATGGAACACTTCTTGCTTCCTACTATCTGCCTCCCCAAAACTCTCCTTCAGATACAATTCTTTTTATTTTTACTCAAATTATCATAGACCAGGGTGGACAACTAAAAACTCCAGGATTCCTGAAAGACCCAAATTCCTCCTTCAGCAGTAGGTCTTTCCCACTCCACCTATATCCCCCTGGTACAAATGCCTTCCCCTTGGAACTTACTTCCCATCTACTCTGCATACATGTAGGTCTTGATTAGTGTGAATAAGTCCTATAAAGCGGTCACATGCATTCAAATTTACACTATTTGAAGTTATAATTATATAAAATACAGTGATTGGTTCCATCCCAGAGGAAATATGCAGTGTGAATTCAAATAATATGACCAATTCATGGAATTTGTTATCCACACTAATTGGGATATAGTTGTACCTGATATGTATCTACTTATTGACGTCTTGCTTCCACCATTACAATGTGAATTCCTTGAAGGAAGGAACTGGGGTTGGTTGGTTGGTTTTGTCTTTCTCTGTACATCCAGCTTAGCCCAGTGCCTGCCACAAAGTAAGGACTAACTGAAAATGATTATTGTTTTGTCTATTCCTTTTTCCTCTTTGTTTTGTCTTGTTTTTGTTTTGTTTTAGCAATCAGGCAGCACAATGTGTTGTAGGATGAGCTGCAAAATTCTACTATTTCAATGACATTTCTTTCCATAAATTGCAAAGTCTGGGACACATTCTTCTAAGTACTCTTTAGGATGGCAGCAACCACTTGAACACAGCCTTCTGCTGAAATTGGAATACTTTAGGAAACTATCAGGCCTTCTTAGGATTAGAAAACATCTGTTCTTCAAGACTTGGGCTTTTTGGTGGGAACTAGATGTTAAAATACGTAGTGAATAATTACATACATCAGGTGGGAGACACTGTGAATCATTCGTGTGTCATGACCTCATATCCATCATCCAGTTGGTCTGTCAAAGGTCAGTGGGTTAGTTCCTGAGTTTATATGCATTCTTTTCACTTCTCAACAAAATTGTTTATTTTCTTGATGCCTTCAGCCCTGCGTGTATAGGTGCTCAATAAATGTTCCCTGAGCTGGAAGAGAATTTCTGTACACCATAAGGATGTTTTTTAAATCCAACTTTGGGGGGGAAAGAGCAAATCAAACATGATTATCACTTTGCTGGCTTCAGTGAGCACTATTTATAACTACTAATATTGAAGATATTGAATATCTTATTGACGATAGCAATCACCAGTTAATTAAATGCATTATAAGAGTAATGCAATTTTTAGCATGATTATGCCATTTTAAAAAACTGCAGTGTGATGCAACCAGTGCAACATAATCTACAAATAGGAGAATCTGCTGGACTTTGCCATCTACAGGGATTCTTTGTTCACCTTTGACTCTGCATTCAGTATCCTGCCTGGTATTCTTCATGGCTTCTTGCTAAACAAGTGTTTTATTTTCATTTGTTTTCCTCTGAGGATGGGGGGAGAAGGAAGACTAAAATGACTTTTAGAGGATTTTCCAGAGACTTTAGAGTACCGACTAGAGTCAGGAGGACCTGAGTTCAAATTCAGTCTCAGACATTTACTAGCTGTGTGATCATAGACAAGTCATTTAACCCTGTTAACATATCTCAGTTTCCTCATCTGTAAAATGAGCAGGAGAAGGAAATGGCAAATCACTCCAGTATCTTCACCAAGAAAAAGCCAAATGGAATCACAGACAGTCACACATGAGTGATTAACAACTGAACAGAACTCTGATTAATTCATTCTTGCACCTCTTTTGGCTGTCTGGAGCCTCTCCTGACTTCTCTAGGTCTATTCTCGCAGCATTCTCACCCTAGATGAGATCTCTGTACCACTTCTTGATTAGTAAGTGCCACTAACTTCCATTAGAAGAAGTACCTGAAAGGGACAGGGACAGGGTAGAGAATAGAACCAGGAGGGACAGGATAGGAAGGAGGGACATATAATCAGTCTCTCACAATATGCCCAGTGTGGAGAGGTTCTGTGTAATTACACATGTACAGACATGTACAGCCTGTATTTAATTGATTGTCCTTCCAGTGGGGGTGGGTGATGAGGGAGGAAGGGAAAGAATCTAGAATTTAAAGTTTTATAATCAAATATTAAAAATATGTGTATATATATATATTATTATTATTATTATTATTAACTACATCGAACTGGGAATTAAGATATCCAGGCACTGTGGTAGGGAGATCCAACCTGCCCTACCAGAAATCCAGAGGGACAAGAGGGAGGTCATAGGAGGGAGCAGATTGGGGGAGGGGTTATACAGTGGGATGGCTGTTTTGAGGTGGTGGGTAGGGGAAAGATGGGGAGAAAATTTGTAACCCAAAATCTTGTGGAAATGAATGATGTAAACAAGAAAATAAATAATTTTTTTTTTAAAAAGTGCCTGAGCCAGTCTTGTTCTGTGTCCCCTTAGCTTCAATCCTAACTTTTCCCACTTCTCCACTTTGCCCTCCCCCCCCATCATTTTCAGTTTTTTACAATTCTTTTTTATGTATTGTCTTCCCTTATGAGATATAAACTCACTGAGGGCAGGAACTATTTTTTTGTTTATATATACATTCCAGGCATTTACCACAATGCATGGCATATATTGAAATCTTAATAAATGTTTTACTCATCTATCTTTGTCTATCTATTAAAGCAGTTGAGGGTGTATGAAGAGCTCATGGAGGACTAGCACCTTTGGTGTGAGGGCTTTCTGAGTCCTTTTCAGGGCTGCTTATCCACCTTTGGTGTCCACCCCTCACCCAACTCTCACCTGTGGCTCCAAGAAGCTGTAGTATGCACAGTGGCCACACTCTAGTAAAAATCATCTAGGCAAACAGGCTAAACCAGGTTGAGGGTAATCCATCAGTGAGTTAGGGGAATGTCTATCCAAAGCACATGAAGACTTCCCCCAGAAAATGAGGAGATGAGAACAATTTGTTTCAATGTCCATGAAGGTGGCTGAAGCATACACTGTGGAACACTTAGAGTTTGGTCAGACATTGGAGATGGCAAGGCCATCCACTGCATCCTGAGCCATCACCAGTCATCATGACTTTTGTCCTGCCACTGGACTTCAATGACTAGAAAAAAGAATGAGGCCAATGACTTTGCACAACTCTGCTTTACTTAAATCCATTTCATATGCAAGTCAAGACATTACCCATCACATCATAATGTCATTGGTCCTCTTTGAAAACAAGTTGGTTGGGTGGTGAGATGAATAAAATGTTGGAACTGGAATCAAGAAGACCTCTTCAAATCCTTCCTCAGACATTACCTATGTGACCTTGGGCAATTCACTAACCTCTTCTCAGCTTCAGTTTCCTCATCTATAAAATGGGGATAAAAATAGTGCCTACCTCACATTGTTGGAAGTATCAAATAGGATAATATAGGTAAAGTGTATGAGCAAACCTTAAAGTACTAGAAAAAAGTTAGCTATTAATTTTATTCCATTCTTGCCTTCTCCTAGTTCAGGTGATCAACTGTATATAACAGAGGTTATGATAATGCCACCGTACTCTGGGCTCTTTAACCTCATCTTCTGTGTTATATTTAGTCCTAAATATCATGGTATGGATCAGCTAGGTTGCACAATGGATAGAGTACTGTCCCTGGAGTCAGGAGGATCTGAGTTCAAATCCAATCTCATACCCTTACTAGGTGTGAGGCCCTGGGCAAGTCACTTTGTCCCCATTGCCTCAAAAAAAAAAAATACTATGGTATAAGATGAATATTGATAAACTAAGGAGAATTCAAAAGAAAACCATCAAGATCATGAAGGGCCTTAAGTTCATGATATGAGTATTGGTTGAATGAACTGTACCCTGAGAAGATGGGTAGGCCATGATGAGTGTGTTCAAGTACTTGATGGGCACTAAGATGACTTATTCTATTTGGCTCCAGGGGGCAGAAATTTAATCAATGAGTGGAATTTGCAAAGAGGTCAATTTAGGCTTTCTGTCAAGAAAAACTTAATACTAGAGCTGTCTAAAAGTAGAGGATGCTGCCTCCCCCCCCGAAGAAATCTTCAAGCAAAGACTGGAATATCACTTATTTAATATGTTCTAATGGGGATTCCTTCACTAAGCCATGAAGGTACCTTCCAGCTTTTAAATTGTTAATTCTGAGATTTTTCTTGTGGCAAAATTAGTGTACATCTGTTAGTCCCACTCTCCTCTGTGATTACTCTGTTACTGTTTACTGAAGAATTAACTTGCTAATGATTTGCTATCTTTCTAAATACCCTTACCCCGGAAAGATAAAGAAGAAACAGGTAACCTTATCTCTCTTTCTTACATCATACTCTCAAGAAAACATCTTAATTCTCTCCATGTATTTTCTTACAAGCTCTAGTCAATTAATGATGACAATTTTTGCTAGCCATGGTAATAAGATTGAGAAATGTAGTAGGTAGAAACTAGTAAGCTAGATTTAGTAGCTGTTGAATAGAAACATACTCCTCCCCCTGCCTTTTCTATTTTTTTCCTTTACTCTTCATTCACTCTTCAGAGGGTAATGAAAAGAAATTTCTCTAATCCTTTATGGCTCCCCAGATTTATTTATTTTTACTGATAAGTAAACAAAGAATAAACCTTGAACCCCATAAAATTCAAATCAAATGCTACCACCACACATCATTAAAATATTATTTACAAAGTTAATAGAAGAGAACATAAAGAAAATAGAGTCGACTTTCATATAAATTTCCTCTACATCCTGGAAAGAAATGGGGATTCTGGGAAATAAATAACAGAGAGACCCAAAGAGGTGAAGGAAAATGTGTTACTGGCTTTTTTTAAAGAAACTGTTCAAAATTCTGAGATCTAAAAACTAGTCATTTGAATTTCTCCTTCTCTCTCAGACTGCCCTGATGTTTGTGGGGAAACAGGAGTGGAGATGAGGACAGGGCAAAAGAGAACAGACAAAAGATTGCTAAGTATGACTGTAGACTGCTATAAACAATGTGAATTTAGATTTGAAAGAGATCCTCAAGCCCAATTGTATAGGTGAGGAAAATTTAAGTTCAGAGGATGGTAGGATCCTACATAACAGAGCTGGAAAGGACCTCAAAGGTGAACTAATCCAATCCACTCATTTTATAGATGAAGAAAGAGGCTCAGCATTGAAACAACTTGTCCAAAGTCTCACAAATGCTAAACAAAAGATGAATGACTTGGATTCCAATTTTTACAGAGAAAAATCCAATGTTTTCCACAATATATCAATAATGATATATTTAACAGTACACGAATCTGAAAATTTCACGTATTCTCTAAAAAGTGGTCAGATACATAGTAGGTTCTGACTGGCAACAACAGACTAGACTGCAAATATTTCTTAGCTATGTGCCCTAGGCAAGTCATTTGATCTCTCTCAGCTTCAGTTTCTGATTCTGTAAATTGATGATAATAATAGCACCTACCTCAAAGAGTTATTGAGAGGATCAAATGAGATATAACATATGTAAATCAATTATTATTAGTTTTCATTATTATTTTATGATTGAAATAAGAGCAACAGAATGTCTATCTAAATATTCTGGCTGTCATAAAGACAATCAAACTAACCATTTTGATTAGTCATAAATAAATGATGGTTCTATAACCCATTCATTTCTTCTGTAACTGACCATTTAGTTGCTAACAAATCATGAACTGGCTAGATCAATTGTTTAAAAGAAATATCTAATATGTCTCAGATCCTAGAAGTTCCACTATTCATCTCCATTCAAGGAAAAAAGGAGATATAAGCAATTAACGGGTGATGTGAATTGCCAATCCAGATGAATTAAAGCCTCAGAGTAGAGATGAGAGCCTAAATTATCCAAATTCATACTACTCCACATCAATCAATCAAAAATATTTCTAAAGCAACTAGTACGTCTACCAAGTTTCAGACATAGGAAATGCAAAGGCAAAAATTAAACAGTATCTTCCTTCAGGGAGTTTATATTATATTGGGGAAAATATTTACATAGTAAATACAAAGTAATTTTGGAGACATTACCTTGTATTTACTATGAAAAAACCCATAAGTCAGAAAAGAACCATGTAGGAAGTAGCACTTGAGCTGAGTATTGAAGAAAGCTAGAGATTTTAAGAGTTAGAGATAAGCACAGACAAAGTTGATGCACCTGGAATAAGAAGGGAAGTAGTCTAATGGTAAAAATAAATAAATAGAAACTTTGTATCAAATTTCTCTGAAAAGAGTTTGGTATCCAAGATAAATCAAATAATATATGTGCGTGTACATATGTTGTAATGGCAAGCAAAGAAGTACTTAGTGCCTTGTTTCAGCTACTTAAGTGTTTAGCACCTTGTTTGAGTCCCTTGTGATTTGAAGGTGGGAGGAAATTGCTGATGCAACAGGAAGGGACAGAACAGAAAGGAGAACTACCATATATAAGGAGAAACACAGCTGGGACAGAGAAGAACTGAGAAGGTGAATGGTTAGAGATGCCAGGCATTCTGTTTGTCTGTTCTGTTGAGTTTGTGATATTTTGTACAGAAGCCCTGGGACTTTACTGGAAGCCCTGAAAGAGGATTTTCTTGTTGTCTGTTTACAGAAGTCCTGGAGGAGGGTTTCAGAGGTCCTGGGACTATACTGATGATTTATGTTGAGTTCTCAGACCTTGTTTGTGGGTTTGTGTTGATTTCATAGGCATATAGTGAATTGATGATGGTGCTGGCAATGTGCATGAATGTTGTTTTGGCTCTGTTAAGCTTTGCCCTCCCAGAAACAGAAATAGCAAAAGACTTGAGGTGGACTGGACACTGTGAGCTTTAACAATGAACAGGAACTGGATGAGGAGCTGGATGAGTAGCTAGACAAGGAGCTGGATGAGGAGCTGAAAGCTGCCTGCCTGTGAATCCAGGGAGCTGGACCCATGGAAGAACTGTGGAATTTGGGAGCCAGCCGTGAGCCAAGATGAAAAGACTTCTCCTTGGGTACTTAGTGCTGACTGATAACATGATGATTTTCTGTGAACTAGAGGTGGGAGAATTTTGTACTCTGTACCTTGTATCCCTTAAGGATGATTGATTAAGGATGATTGGAAATTAATCTCCAATCGAGAAGAAAGGAGACTTTTTGATTGAGAGATTAAGACAATGTGATCTAGGGGTGGGAAAAATTAAACCTTTGTACTTTGTGTCACTTAAGAAGGATTGCTCCTTAAGGGTGATTGGGTTAAGGACTTACTCAATGATATATTTTGTTTAAAACTATGGGGCCACTTTAGTGATAAATTGTCATATTATAACATTGTGAATGCTGCACTTTGGTTTCTGTGAATGTTTTGCATTAGTTTACTGCTGAATAAATAGAGAGTTCTCTATACTATATGGTCAGAACCTTAGAGTTACTCACAGCAGCAGTCCTCTGGAAAACTGCTCGTGCTTGACTTGACATATATGTATATTCATTTATTTATCTGCATGTGCGTGTGTGTGCGCACACACACACACACACATACACATAACTAATAGTTATGCCCCAATAGATAATTGATCAAAGAATATGAACAAAGAGTTCTCAAAAGAAGAATTACAAGTTATTCACAACCACATGAAAGGATACTCTAAATCATAATAATAAAAAGAAATACAAATAAAAATAATCCTGAGGTTTCACCTCATACCCTGCAAATTGGAAGAATGACCAAAAAACGTCAATGCTCAATCTTGGAGGGATTGTGGAATGAAAAGTACACTAATACACAGTTGCTGGAGTTGTAAAATTATCCAACCATTTTGGAAAGCAATCTCCTTCAAACTAGAGATTTCATTGTTGGACTTATGTCTATCCATAAGAAAGAAACCCTCAGTAAGAAGAAAATCTCCACATATACCAAAATATTTATAGGAGGACTTTTTGTGGTAGCTCAGAATTGAAAACAAAATAGATATCCATCATTTGGGGATGGTTAAACAAGTTGTGGTACGTGAATATAATGGAATATTACGGTCTCAGACACTTAACACTTACTAGCTGTGTGACCTGGGGCAAGTCACTTAACCCCAATTGCCCCTACCAAAAAAAAAGGCAAAAAAAAAAAAATGATGTGCATGATAAACACAGAGAAACATGGAAAGTCTATATGAACTAAAGCAGAGCAAAGTAAGCAGAGACAAATATGTGCATACATGGTAATTAAAACAGTGTACTGTAACTAAAAACATGAAAAGAACAACTACACACCCAAAAATTCAAAAGTAAATATAAAGCAACAAAATTGTAAAAATCAAGCAGGGCTTGATTGAAGAGATATGAGTGGACACTCCCAACCCACCTCTTAGTGGAGATGAAGCCCCAAAGTATTATACATTGCATATGTTTTGGACTTTTTAAATGTCTTAATCAGTTATGTCAATCTTTTCTTTTCTTTTTTAAAAAATATTATATGAGATGGCTCTGTGGGAGGAAGGGAGGAAGGATATTTGGGGTTATTATGATGGTGGAAGAAACAGAAGAAATCAATAAAAAAAACTTGTTTTAAAAAATAGCAGTGAGGAGGGTACAAAGGTACAGAGACACAATATGGAAGATTGTACTTAAGGAACAGCAAAAGCAGTTAAGTATAGTAGAAAGAGGACTGGGTCTAAACTCAGAAAACCCAAAGTCAGAAAACCTCCATTTAATATCTGTGAGACCTTGGATAAGTCACTTCACTGATCTGTGCCTTGGTTTCTTCATCTGTATGATGAAGGGAGTGGACTAGATGACCTCTAATATCCCTTCCTACTATAATTCTGTAAGGTCATTTTGGTTGGAGCATAGAGTGAGTACAGGATAGTGATGTGTAAAAAAACCTGGAAAGGCAGTTTGTAGCCAGGTTATAGAAGGATTTGAAGGTGGAGTTTATTGTTTATCCTAGAGGAAATAGGGAACCACTGGAGTTTTTTGAGAGGGACGATAACATGGTCAGCCCTTTTCTTAAGGAATATAATTTTGGAAGCTATGTGGAAGAGAAATTGGAGAGGAGAGACTAATTCAATGCACTAGAATTAATTAACAATGCATTTTATTAGTCACACTAGCCGAAAATAATATTTTAAATAGGTCAATTTAAAAGAGCCCTATCTGATATCATATTGCATGCCCTTTAACCCAGCAATACCACTTCTAGGGCTTTATCCCAAAGAGATCATAAAAATGGGAAAAGGACCCACATGTACAAAAATATTTATAGTGGTTCTTTTGTGGTGTCCAAGAACTGGAAATCAAGGGGATGTCATTAATTGGGGAATGGCTAAACAAGTTGTGGTATATGAATAGAAAGGAATACTATGGTGCTATAAGAAATGATGAACAGGTGGACTTCAGAGAAACCTGGAAAGACTTACATGAACTGATGTTGAGTGAGGGGAGCAGAACCAGGAGAATTTTGTACACAGTAACAACCACAGTGTGCAAGGACTGATTTTGATAGGCTCAGCTCTTCTCAGCAATGCAAGAGAAAGAGCCATGGAGTCAGAATGCAGAACAAAGCAGACTATTTTCTTTTTTGTTTTGTCTTATTTTGAGTCTTTTTTTCTTTCTCATGGTTTTTCACATTCGTTATAATTCTTCTATGCAACATGACTAATGTGAAAAAGTGTTTAATAGGAATGTATGTGTAGAGCCCATATCATATTGCAAGCCATCTTGGGGAGGAGGGGTAAAAGGAGGGGGAGAAAATTTAAACTTATGGAAATGAATGTTGAAAACTAAAAACAAATAATTTAATAATTTTTAAAAGATATTAAAAAAAAAAGAAATACAGACATCTGGCATGACCAAAAATAAGTTAATTAAGGTAAAAAGAGCTCTATTTGAACTGAGCTTCCTCTTGTTGGTATTAAATTATTTAACAGTAAATAAATCTCTCAATTCCTAAGATACTTTAAGGATATTATTTTCATTTAGTTAGTCTAAATGCATTATTAAACTTTCTCTGTTATGCATATAAAAGTGTAAATGAGTCAGTCCTATTTCTTACTCTTCAACATTTAACAAGATGATAGACGCAAATGGATAAATATTTAAGCTGTCAGTCATTTGAAGGCTCGAAGAACCAGGATTCCATGTAGTAATCACAGCAGATTTTCACAACTCTTTTAATCTTCTGTTCTGATACACTGTCTCTTTCATATCCAAAGGGAAATATTTTCCTTTCACTGGGTTTTCAATAGCTTTGCTATCTTGTCCCACAAGTAGGTCTTTGAAAGATTTAAATGATTACCAGAAAGAGACAGAGGCAGAGACGGTCGGATTTTTCAATCACCTACCATTCATGTCTATCCAGAGCCGGCTACTTTTTATGTTAGATTAGATCTGTAGGTTACTTGGAATCCTGTGGAAGGGTTGATTGTGTCCCTAGAAGGACAGAATTTTTTTAAAAGATCACTTTGAAGTAAATACAGCCTAAATTAGATACCCCTCCTCATTTTCACATTGTTTTATTCAATTAAAAATAATGTCCTCCATTCCTAAGAGATCTTTTAGATTCCCAAATGATAACTGCCCCAATACCTATTAAATGATTTCTGATTCTTAACTGTTTATCTCTTATTTGGGATTTGTCTGTCCTAACTGTCTGAATCTAGAAACTGTATGAGTAGAACAAGTAAAAAATTATTTTACCTTATAACGCAACTGTCACACCTCATAACATGAACTGTGATCCTATTGAGTGTGTTGGCTATAAACAAAAAACACATTGGGCATGAAGAGTCAAATCCATCACTTCTCAGGTGTTTATTTGTTTGCCTCATTGGGAAAGGTGAGGGGGAACGAGAGTGCCAGGTGAATAAGCACATAACTTTGTGATGTTCTCCAAATAAATCTTTATGCTGGCATTACAAACTGGAGATATCCAGAATGAACTCAGTTTTCCTGTATTTGGTGTAAGAACAAGCAATACCTGTGCTCAGTTATGTGTGAGGTTGGAGAAAGAGCTCTGGAGTTGAACTCGTGGGAGATCTGAATTCAAATCCTGCCTCAGGCACTTAGTAGTTATATGGACCTGGACAACTAGTCAATTAATAAAAAAGGATGTATTAAGAGCTAGCAGGCAGCTAGGTGATGCAGTGGATAGAGTACTGGGCTTGGAACCGAGAAGACTCATCTGCCTGGGTTCAAATCTCTATAACAAGATGATAGATACAAATGGATAAATGTTTAAGCTGTCAGTCATTTGAAGGATCTAAGAACCAGGGTTCAAATCTCTATAACAAGATGATAGATACAAATGGATAAATATTTAAGCTGTCAGTTATTTGAAGGATCTAAGAACCAGGATTCCATGCAGTAATCACAGCCGATTTTTCACAACTCTTTTAATCTTCTGTTTTGATGTTTCAACCTCAGACACTTACTAGTTATGTGACCCTGGGCAAGTCACTTAGCCCCATTTGCCCCAGTTTTCTCATCTGTAAAATGAACTGGAGAAGAAAATGGCAAACCACTTCAGTGCCTTTGGTAAAACAAAACAAAACAAAACAAAATGGGGTCATGAAGAGTGAAACAATTCAATAATAAACAGCAAAAATGTTTATCAAGTCACAACCTCTCTGAGACCGTTTCCTCATTTGAGGGTAGAATAATACCTGGGGTAACTCATCCTCACAATTCGGTAAGTATAAGAATGAAATTTTAAAATGAACATAAAGCACCTTTAAAACATCAAAGTGATATAATATGTGTGTTTTAAAAAGCAACTATTCTAGTAATAACCTAGAAACAAAGTCAATACCCACATATTGTGAGAATAGTTAAATTATGATAACATAATGGAATATTAATGTATCATTAAAAAGCTATTTTAAAGAATTCAGAGAAGTGTGAGAAGATATATGAATAGAGGCAAAATGAAGCAAGCTGAACCAGGAAAACAATATATGAAAGCACTACAACAGCGAAAATGGAAGCAACAACAAATAAAGCTAAATGCTATATAATTCTAATAGCCACACTTGGCCCTAGAAAAGGCATAGAAAATGCAACTCTCTCCCTCCATTGTAGATGTGGAAGAGTACGGGTAAGGAATGTTGCATATACTATTAGAGTAGTTGAGGTACTGATTGATTTTTGCTGAACTGATTTTTTTTTTCTTTTTCCTTCTTTTTTTTTTTTTTAATTCTTTGTTACAGGAGATTCTTCCCTGGAACCAGGAGTCAAAAGAGATATATTTGGAAATAAAGGTGGTATAAGAACTAAAGGTATCAATAAAAATTAAAATATATTTCAAAACAATACCACTTTTCAGTTACTAAGGTTGTTTACCCAACGACCAAGGTTTGCTAAGTGCCAGAACAACTTAATCCTCTCTTACTCTAGGTTGCTTATTCTTATAGAGTAGCAAAACCCAAAAAGCATCCAAATTATCCATTGTGCCTTACAGGGAAAAGAAGAATTTTTCCCCTCTGAAGATTGTACTGATTCCTTCTTTGCCTTAATCACCAGGAAACCATGGATACATTAGGAAATCATTTTCATAAATGGGTTTGTAAATGACAAGACTCACTCCTATCCTATAGACTATCATGGACTAGAGATGCATGAAAGAGATAAAAGAGATAGGGCTTACTCTCAAGGAAAATGTTTGTCTATACTTATTTGTTTTTACTAAAGAATGTGGTATAGTCAAGCCATGAATCATAATCATGAAACATAAGAGAATTTGAAGAATTTAGAATGAGTTATCATTCAGAGTTCAATAGAAAGACTCATGGTGGGCATGAACACATTGCAACATTTGAATAAAGGATATCATCAAGGAAATATATATGTGTGTATATATATATATATTAGAAAATTATATTTGTATATATATTTAAATACACACACACACACACATATATATCAGAAAATAAAATGGTGTGGTCAAGTAGAGAGAATTAGGGATAACATGTGGACATCACAAACCCCACAGGTATCCTTCTCAATGTCAGGACATAGCCACAAAAGAGGGTCCAGTACATTACTAACTACTTAGAGTGAACTTATGAGAGGAAGGGCGTGAATAAAAACCACATGGTATGGGAAGGCATTGATGGACTGCAATTAGAATCACTGGAGAAAATATCCAAATTGAGGCGATAATAATCCAGTGGGTACACTGGAAGGGAGAAAGCTTAGAAGGGTCATTTGGGCAATGTCTATTGTCATTGTTGTTTATTTTTCAGTCTTAAAGAGGACCCCATAACATCAGGGAGGAGATGTCATGACTTGCAAGTGAGTTGGATTTAAGTGAGGGAGGGCTGCGCAAAATCACCAGCCTCACTTTCTACTCCAGAGTCATCTGGGTCCAGTAGCAAGATATAGATCAAAAGGATTGGAGATGGTCCTGGATGCAGTGGGAGGTCTTGGCCTTTTTGAACTAAGGTCTTTCCCAGATCTCAATCTGTCTGAGGCAATGCCCATTCAGTGATTAAGGCTAGGTAAAAATGAAGCGAAGAATGGTCTTTTACCTAGTCAAAAAAATAAAGTAAATTAAACTGAGAGAAGACCCTCAAGGTTTCTGACCAAAACAGAAACAATTGGCATTTATAATAGTTATAAATAAATAATTTATGATAACTGCAACTACAAATCTCACAGTTTTTTGAGATCAAATAATGATGTATGTGAAAACAATCTATAAATTGTAAACTGGCATACAAACATAATTTGGTTTTTTTTTTCTCTTCATTTCCTACTAGGTTGTACTCCTCTAGACTTCTATCCTGTTCCAGGAAGGAACCTTTTCATCTTAGAAAATCACTTCAGTCCTGTGGCTCCCACTTCATGAGACCCCTTGCCCCTGGGGCCCCTCCATCTGATTGGAGGGCAGAGTGAAGGGCTCTTCCCAGAACTTCCACTGGAGGAGGGCCCCCTGACCAAACATCTCTTTCATTTTCCACCTGACTATACTCTGGATTTTCCATCATGCCCTGGAGGCAAATATCTTCCTTTTCTACCCCGTTCCCCTTTCAGCCTCCTTTGTGTGTGGTCTTTCAACTAGAACTTTTATTTCCATAAAGTTGCCACTCCTTCACTAAGGAAAAAGATTGCAGATTTAGAGTTAGAAATTTTTAAACTTAAGTGTTTAGATTCTCTTAAAGCTTGAAATAAAGCAAAGGAATGAAAATTATATGTTGTTACTGATTTTTAACTGTTGTTTATAAAGTGAGAAAACTTAAACATTTACCTTTAAAAGTCATCATTGCAGGTGCTCCTTCCATCAGCACAGATTTCTCCTCTTCTTACTACAACTTACCTCCCCTACTCCCACCTTAGTGATTTTTTCATGAGTTGATCTGGCCAAAAAATAAATAAACAAATCCATTAGCATTTGAAATTAATATCTTTAAATTATTGAGCTTCTTGGATATCTAGTCATGGAAGGGCGGCTGGAGGTTATATTCAGGGGCATATAAATAACTTTGGAGAATCCCAATGCCATGATAAGACAGTGCTAGCCATCTTTCTTATACGATGTTGGGAAAAGAGTTTTGGATTTGGAGTCGAGACCTGGGTTCAAATCCCAGGTGTGCTTCTTACTACTTGTGTGACCTTAGATAAATCATTTCACTTCTGTGGGCTGTAGTTTACTTATCTGTAAAATGAAGAGACTGGATTAGATTATCTGTAAGGTCACTTCTAAGTCTAAATCTGGGCTATGTCTAGACATAAAACAACTCCATCAAAGGTGGAAATTTCAATCAATCAAAAAACTGTTTAGTCTACACACACTAAACCATGGGGCCAATAGATTTTATCATTGATATGACCATTTATTCCTCCTCAACAATATTCTATGGGTACAGGCAATTTTTTATACAAAAGCTAATGAACAGGTAGCTAGGTGGTACAGTGAATAAAGCACCAGCCCTGGAGTCAGGAGGACCTGAGTTCAAATGTGACCTCAGACACTTGACACACTTACTGGCTGTGTGACTTTGGGCGAGTCACTTAACCCCAACTGCTCTGCTTTCACACCTCCAAAAAAAATTTTTTTAAAGCTAATGAACATTGGTTTGGGCTTATTTGTTTGTTGTTGTTGTTGTTGTCTTAAGTCTCTGGTAAGAACTAAATAATGGTAAGTTAACTTACCATTGTTATACTAACCATACTTACCAAGTTGCAATATAAGAGATTTAAGTTAGGTGATAAAAATAGAATATTGAGATGAATAGTGTTAAATGATGAAGCGGGCAATTGAAGAGGGTTTTTTTTTCCAAAGATAGATTTGAATGAAGAAAAGGGAAGTATGTGTATGTAAAGAGTAGAGGAGTGGGAAGAAAGCAGAGAGGTTATTCTTGTCTTGATGAAGCTTTACGTCCCTGTATCATGTGAATGCTGTGAATGGTCACTCCCATTTGGCATTCCAAAGTTCCAAGACTCTGTGCTCAGAATGAAACAAGTATGATAATTGAAGTCAATAAGCATTTATTAAACCTTTACTATGTGTCAGGCCCTGTGCTAAACTAGAAAAGTGATCTTCATTGTTTTTAAAGTGATATGATAGTTTCAATAGTTAACATTCCCACCCTAAAGGAGCTCACAGTCTCATGGGGGAGACAACTTGAAAATACCTATATAGTAACAAGATATGTAGGGCAAATGGGTGGTGCAGTAGATACAATGCAGGGCATAGAGTCAGGAAGACTTGGGTTCAAATCCAGCCTCAGACACTTACTACTGTGTGACCCTGGGAAAGTCATTTAACTCTTTTTGCCTCAGTGTCCTCACCTGTAAAAGGAGCTAGAGAAGGAGATGGCAAGCCATTCCAGTATCTTTGCTAAGAAAAGCCAAAATGGAGTCATGAAGAATCAGATACAACTGAACAAGATATATACATATATATGTATGTATGTATGTATACATACAAACACACACACGTGCACATGCACACACACACACACACATATATATGTATATACATATATATATGTATATAAAATAACTTGGAAGTAATCTCAAAGGGAAGGAATTAAGGTGAGAAAAGATTTCTTAAAGAAGGTAAGAATTTTAGCTAAAACTTGAAAGAAGCCAGAGAAACCAGGAGAAAGAAGTGAGAAGGGAGTAATTCTAGGCATGGGGAATAACAGTCAATGAAAATACCCAGAATTGAGAGATGGAATGTGCTGTTCTTAGAACAACATTGAGGCCAGTGTCAGTAGATTATAGAGTACATGGTGGAAAGCAGAGGTTAAGACTGGAAAGGCAGAATACATGGAAACCATCACACCACTTCAAGAATAACGAACCTAAAAATTACAGCAATACTTGTTATGATGGACAAGGACACAGAAAATTGCTATGAGAGATGTGTCCACAGTCTGTGATCAGAATCCTCCACATAGACTGTAGATAGATCTCAAACCTGTCAGATAACAACCAACCTTCAGTTCACTTTGTGACCAGCAGACCTGATCTTATCAGGGTAGTGATCTGGCTGAGCTCCCTCCTGGGGTGGATGAGGAGTTATTTGTAGTTAATAGTACTCTGTTAACATAATATTTTAAATGGTGTTGTTGGATATGCAGTGTGTAACCAAGGCATGTGATGTTGCTAAACTAGATCCCTTCCAGTTCTAGATCTATGACATATAAAGTCTATCCAGTCCAATCGCACTTTATGGTTGAGGAAAATGAAGCCCCCCCCCCCCCTTCCAAAGTTAAATGAATAGCCCAAGGTCAAAAAGGTAGCAAGTATCAGTATTGAGATTTGAACTCAATTACTCTGACTCCAGAGTCTTTGTTACTTCTGTTTTATAATATCTCCTCCCTTCCATAAGATGGCAGACATGCTTCATCAAAGTCATGATTTATCTCTGCATTAGCCTTTCTTTTCTCCAAATGAACTTTAAAATTATTTTTCTTTTTCTATAAAGCAACCCCTTGGTAGTTTGAGGTATATGGCATTGTCTATAAATTAATTTCAGTGGTGTCAGAATTTTTTCTATATTAACATGGCCCAGACTTATATAATTATTTCTACAGTTATTTGTCTCCCTTTATTTATGTGAAGTGTTTTTGTGCTTGTTTTTAAAAGGGTACAAAATATAACATAAAGCAAATCATTACTGTTGTAATTTTATTAATGTCTTTTGTTTTTACATCACAGAAATCTCTAGCTATAAACCGCTGGCCATTAAGTCCGTCCTCCTAAGAACAACAAAACATTAAGCAATGCCAAACTTCTGACAGGGCACATGACATTATCCACATATAATCGTCCACCAGTCTAAGAAGAGGGGAAGTCAACATTCACCATATGTTTTCTGGGACCAAGACCGGACATTTGTTCAGTTGTTTTTCAGTCAGATCTACTCTTCATGACCCCCATTTGAGGTTTTCTTGGCAGAGATACAGGAGTGGTTTGCCATTTCCTTCTCATTTTACAGATGAGAAACTAAGGCAAATGGGGTAAAGTGACTTGCCCGGGGTCATGCAACTAGTAAGGGTCTGAGGCCAGAATTGAACTAAGGAAGATGAGTCTTCTCGAAAGCCCTGCACTCTATCCACTGTACCACCTAGCTACCCCATTATTATTGCTCAAAGTTTGGTCCTTTTTCTGGTTTTTTTTTAATATGTTATGGTCACCATGTACATTTTTTCCTGGTTTTGCCTCTTTCATGACACATCAATTCGTAATTCTCTGAATTTTCTAAATTTGCAGTCATTTCTTACAATATGACAATATTCCATTATATTTGTGTGCTATAATTTATTCAGCCATTCCTCAATGAAGGGAAACCTTTGTTTCTAGTTTGTGTTTTTTACAACAACAAAAAATGTCACTAATATTTAAATAAATCCTTTTCTGGTAAATAAACTCACATAGAGTGAAGCAGTATTGTGAAACACTCTGTTGCCAAGCAGTAATCTGAAATCTTATCTTTGGGCCTATCCTCGTACTAAAACATTTATAAATTTGCAATTACAGGAGACCATTGAGATTGTAAAAGCAAAGCAACTAAATGCATCAGTACATGAGCAGGGCACCCAATTATAAAAGGTGGAACAAATGAATAATCCAAAGGCAAGTGGTATGGAACACACACACACACACACACACACACAGAGCTGTAGAGTGTTTTCAGAAAGCCCACACTCAGAGATCCTATAATAACCTTCCTGGAAAACTGTTGCTAACTGCTCTTGGTCACAATAAGAACACCAAAAAGTAACACACTTGTGAATATAATAAGACTTCAGTAAATCTTTCACAGCTCATGTGCTGAGTTGTGACTGCTTTACACTCTGGGTGGCATTATATTGTCAGCGCTATGGGATAAAATCCCAATTCTGATCCTAGGAAATGCCAGAATTTTTGGTCGTTCCATCCTCCTTTCTACTTTCACTTTTTAAAGCTCATCCTGCCATCTGTCACAGAAGAAACTAGATGAATAGGATTTGTATGGCATGCATAGGAGAATTCCACATTGGCATCTCTTAACCAAGACCATGCAAATTTTTCCCACTCAGATTTCCATTTGGAAGCAATTTTGAGCAAAATCTGAAATTTTATATGAAAGGAACAGGAACACCTTATGATTCATTTCCTTTCAGATGCCAGTCAAAAAAAAAAAAACCTACCCAAAACTTTAGTTAACCCAGATTCCTGAGCAGCTCAGGAATGGAAATTAGTTTACAAAAAATAAAAGGGACAGGGGGCAGCTAAGTGGCTCAGTATATACAGCACCAGCCCTGGAGTCAGGAGGACCTGAGTTCAAATACAGCTTCAGACACTTGACACACTTGCTAGCTGTGTGACCTTGGGTAAGTCATTTAACCCCAATTGCCCTGCCTTCCCCCATCCAAAAAAAAACCAAACAAACAAAAACTAAAAGAGACAAACCTTAAGGAACTTTTGGTGACTGTTGCCTAGTTTTTGTTTTTGTGGTAAAGGTCTAGCCCAGATAAGTTTCTTCATGTATTTGGTTTGGGCCTGTGTGGCCGTGACAATAAGCACATACTAATTTTTAATAAGCCCTTGGAAAATCTGACATTTATGTGGCCTTGAATGTGTTTTGATATGCAAGGACATGTACTCATACTTCAAAAAAAAAATCCATGATTCTATCAGTGTTTGACTTCCCCTAGAAGAGCAGGTCTCAGGTTTTTTCATTCTTTACTAGATTGTCTTTATAAATGGCTATAGTTAAGGAAGGAGGGGATATAGTAGTAGCTAGAGTGTAGGACTTTGAGCTAGGAAGAACTTAATTCAAATTCTGCCTCAGCCACTTACTAACTGTTTGACCTTGTATGTCAAGTCACTTAACCTTTCTCAGACTTAGTTGCCAAATCTATGAAATGAGGATAACAAAATCAGCTACCTCACAGGGTTGTAGTAAAGATTGAATGACATGTCAAGTGCATTCTAAACCTTAAAGTACTATGAAAATGCTCATAATTATTATTTAAACATTTTTCCAGAAGCCAGCTCTATGATAATGAATATATACTTAGCTAGATGAGCTTGTTCTAAGGGATCTCCACTCCATTCCAAAAGGACTGCAATCAAAGTCATCCTAACTTAGTAAACACTCCAGGACTATAATAGCCTTTAAGAACACAAGATTACCTTCACATTACAGTAAGGCACTTAAATGGGACATTAATGAATACCTTATTAATACCATTTCCCAAAAAGTCAAGGAAATAATATTACTTCTAAAAAGTCTACTGGAAGAAACTATTAAATATAACTTCTTTTCATGTTTAATTTTTAAAATTTCTTTAATATATTTTGGTTTTGTACCACCTTTATGTATATTCAATATATATGTATACACACACACTTCTGTGTATATATCTTAGCCTATCCCCTGCCCAGTGAGTCAATTCTTGTCATAAAGGATAAAAAGAAAGAGAAAAGAACAAGAAACATATCATCTGTGTCGGATAGTACATGTAATATCTCAAACCCATAGTGTCTGCAAGCTCAAACCTCTGCGAAGAACGGAGAGAGATTCATTTTTCGGCCCTTCTCCATGATCAAGCTGGGTCATTATATTTATTCAGGATTTGTGTTTAGGTTGTTTTTGTATACTTTTTCATAGATGTTGTGTATATATTATTCTCTTTGTCCTGCTTGCTCCACTCTTTATCCATTTCATATAAACTTTCCCTGTACTTCTCAGAATTCTTCAAATTGATTGTTTCTAATGGCACATTATATTTTATTATATTCATATTCCATAGTTCATTTAGCCACTCTCAAATTGAAGGACATCTATTTTGATTCCAGTTCTTTGCTACCATAAAAAGGTCCAACCATGTTACCACTACCACCATCTCACCTACTCAATAAACTCCCATGTCTCCCTATCACCTTCAGAATCAAATACAGAATCCTGTTTGGTGTTCAAAGCTCTTCATAATCTAACTGCTCCTGCCTTTCCAGTCTTCTCGCACTTTACTCCCTGCCAGACACGCCTCAATCCAGTGACACTGGTCTTTTGGCTGTTCCACAAACAAAACGCTCTACCTCTTGGCTCCAGGCATTTTTTTCTGACTCTCCCTCATTCCTAGAATGTTCTCCCTTTTGATCTCTGCTTCTGGCTTCAAGTCCCAACTAAAATCTGACCTTCTATAGTAAACCTTCATTAACCCCTCTTAATTCTAATCCCCTCTGTTAATTATTTCCTATTGATCATTATATGTGTGTGTGTGAGCATGTGTGTGTGTGTAAATTTATTTGTACATATTTGTATGTAATCCCACTAGATTGTGAGCACCTTAAAGGCAGGAACCGTCTTTGCCCTTTTTTTGTACCTCCAACACAACACAAAAATACATAGTAGGAGCTTAATAAATGCTTAATGTTTTGACTGATTAAATATTTTGGAGTATATAGGACCTTTTTGTCTTTCACCTTCTTGAGAAGTTTCCTAGCAGCGACACTGATCTCCTGACTATTTCACAAACAAAACACTCCTTCTCTTGGCTCTAGGAATTTCCTCTGTCCTTCATGTCTTTCATTTCTCTTCCGTCTCATGTCTGCCTTCTGGTTTCCTTTGAGTCTAAAAAATGGTCATTTTGATCACTTTTTAGCACAATTTCAATGGCTTTACTTAATAGCTGGATAGATTCACAGTTCCACTGACAACGTATTAATGTGCTTCTTTCCCCACAATCTATCTTACACGCACTTTTTCCGTCTTGTGGTACCTTTGTCAATTTTCTCAATGTAAGACAAAACATTAGAGATTTTTTGAAATTTGCTTTTGTCTTATTTTTGGTGACTTGTGTAATGTTAATGGGATAATAAGATCTTCCCTGCCCCTTAACAGGCACATAGAGCCCTGACCCAGAGCTAATCAGGCTCTGGGCTACAGGGAGTTTCCAAAAGTGTTGGGGCACAAGGGTTCTCAGACTTCTCGGCTCTGAGTCAATCAGAGGCCAAGTCTTTGTTATATATTCTGGGAGATCAGTGTTTTGCTTTGGGGGTTCGCTTATGAGAAGGACCATTTGATTTCCTGGTTGAGACTCTGAGTAGCCATATGTTCAGAGCTGCATCCCCTGACTACCAGATGTTGTCTGTGCTCCTTCAATCCGGTGATGTATGTAAAGTGTATGGTAATATTGCTTCACTCAGACAGCTGAAGCCCTGTCTGTTGGTCTTTGTTCTAATTTCTCTGCTTGTATTTTCTCTGACATTCAGGGTGCTGACCTTTCCCATGAACTAGTGAATTTATTAGAAGTAGGATTGCTAACCCCTTTTTGAGCAGTCTTTCCTAGAAAAACAGATCAAAGAACCTGTGCCAGCAGGCCATCCTGGGTGTGCCAGGGTGCTTGTTGTTACAACTTGGAGCAACTTTCATGTTGGTCAAGAATTTGCAATTCTTTTGAGAATTTTGAGAATCGTTTGGCCATGTTTGTTGACCACTTACCTATTAGGGAATGGTTATTGGTCTTACATATTTACATTAACTTCTTCTGTATCTTAGATATTCGACTCTTATCAGAGATATTTGATGGAAAGATTTTTTTTCTTACCAGTCAATACTTTCCTATCTTTTCTGCAATTATTTTAATGTAAAAGTGTTCCAATTTCATATAATAAAAATTATCTACTTAAAATTTTTTGATCACCTCTGTCTCTTGTCTGGTCAAGAATTTTTCACCAGTCATAGCTATGGAAAGTACCTGATTTGTTTCTTTTTTTATAGGGTAATTTGAATATTCAAGCCATATTTTCATTTTCAGCTTGATATGAGATATGGTGAAAAATGTTGGACTATACCTAATTTTTGCCAAACTTTTTTTCTGTTTTCCCTGAAGTTCTTGTAAAAAAGGGAATTTATCTAAGTAATTTATTTCCTTGGTCTTATAGAACATGGAGGGTTTTTAGTTTGATTTATTGTTTCTGATTCTTCCTTACCTAACCTGTCCCACTGATCTACTTTTGTATTTTTTAATCAATACCAAATAATGCCAGTCTTTCCTTATAAAGATAATTTGAGGTCTGGAAGTGTTATTTCTATTTCATTATTATTTTATTCTCATTACTTCCTGTGAGATTCTAACCTTTTGT
>CM053586.1:103538788-103579800 GCA_028646515.1 Pseudochirops corinnae
ATTTTCATTCTTTATTTTTCTATGGAGTGTTTTAGTGTTTCATAATTGTATTTCTAGCTTTTCTAAAGAGATGACATAAGATATATTGTAAGAGTGAAAATTGACAAGCACAGTGCTTTATTGATAAGTATTTAAATACTTATTTAATTTAATTTCCTTTGATCAGAAAGAGATACATAACACTAAACTTTGAGAGAAGTTACTTTATGCAACTTGAGAAGGAACTCACATTTTTTTCTTTGCCTTTCTCCTTAATGTAACAAAAATACTCTTGTCAAAGCAAGATATACCCAAAGACCACCTGTAAATTGTTCCATGTTTTTCTTCACATTTTGGTGTTTGAGATAATCTATTTTTAAAAAACAAGTTCAGTTTCTACTATCAGCAGGCACATGGTTATTTAGTATGTCCACCTTTTGATTATTTCCTATACCTTCACTGGTGTTTACAGATGAAATAAGACCCAGGTTTTTGGCCCTCCAGTGAGTTTAATGGGCTCCCAGGCATTCACATAAAGTGAGCAAATGGAATGGAAACATGGCATTATTGAGAATACTGTTTCCCTGCTTTGTGACCATTTTAAATTTCTCCCAGCCCTGCCAGATTCCTGATACCTTTGTGGCTGCCAGTGCTCCAGGACATATTGTGATCGGAGGTTTGTTTGCAGTTCATAACAAAATGATTCGTTCAGAAGAATATCCCAGAAGACCAGAAATCCAGACTTGTGAGGGGTGAGTAATGCCACAAAGAGCACATATTAGATGTCAAGATTATGCCATGGGAGCCAGTCATGTTAATTGTTCCCTTTTACTCCTATTACCATCTAAACAGCTCTCATAAAATTGAAATCCTTGAAGAACTTGATTTTAATGATTCATATGCTTGGTTAGCTGTATATATCCAGTGAATCAGTGAGAAACATTCATTGCTACAGAAGTTCAATATATCCTCCAAAGTTAAGGATAATTTGTAACTTCAATTGATTTTTTTTTTTTGGATTTTATTGAGCAAATGTTTTGAAAAACAAAGAAGACGAATGAGAAGATATAAGAGGCTATTTCTCACTACAAGCACATAAAGCAAATTTGGTATCAATAATTCCTAACCTGTTGTGCATGTTTTTTAATCATTTATCAAAAGAGGATTTTGAACTTTTCTCAGTAGGTAATAGTGAGCCATTAAAGGTCTTTGGACATGCCTAAGCCTACCATGCCTAATGGTAATTCATCTGGTAGTAATATGTATGTATGAATAAGACAGTATGGAATGAAAATGGGAAGACCTGAAAGGAAGTTACTACAATAATACAGGCAGATGGTAAGCAGAATCTCACTAGGAGAAAAGCACTGAGAACAGAAAGAAAGGAATTAGTGCTAGAGGTGTTACAGCATTAGAATTGACAGGAGTTGGTGACTACTTAAACATGAGAGGTGAAGGATAGTCAAAAAAGTCAAACTAATACAAAGGTTTTAAACATGAGTACCTGAGTGAATGATGATGCCACTAACTAAAGGACTGAAATCAGGAGGAGAAACTATATATTAAGAAGGAAGATCAGTTTGGGGCATGATGAAGTTGAGGCACAGCTGGAGAAGTCCCATGGGTGATTGGTGCTGGTGGGCCTGGTCCCAGAAGAAATGTTGGAGGCTGGAATCTTCTACATAGTTGTGGTGGTTAAAGCTATGAGACTGAATGAGATCATCTATGGTGAATGTATGTACAGAGAGAAAAGGGAAAGGGGATAAGGATAGCAAAAGAACAAGAATCCAGTGAAGGCAGTTGAAAGGAAGTTTGAAGTCATCCTTGATTTTCCCCTTTCTCTACCACAGCCCCATATCCAATCAGTTGCCAAGTTCTAATTACTCTCCTTTCACAATCAATCTGTGTGTGTGTGTGTGTGTGTGTCTCTGAGTCTCTCTGTCTCTCTCTGTCTCTATCTCTCTGTCTCTGTCTCTGTCTCTGTCTCTCTCTTTCTCTCTCTCTCTCATCTTTCCCTTCTCTCCACTGACTCCACCACCACCCTATTTCAGGCACTAATCACCTCTCTTCTGCACAACAGGGTCAAAATTGAACTGCTACCTTTCAGCTTCTCCATCCTCCATGTAACTGTCAAAATAACCTTCCTAAAAATGCAAGTGTGATCATAATCACTCTCATGCTCATGAAGTTTTAGTGACATCATATTGACTTGAGGATAAAATACAAGTTACACTGGTAAATATTTAAAGCTTCATAATCTTACTTCAACCTTTCTTTTGAAATTGATTTCATATGACTTCTCACTGTGCACCATTGATTCCCACTAAATTGGATCACTTGCTCTTTTGCATACATGATATTCCATCTCCCACCTTCATATCTTTAAACAGTATGTCCCCTAGCCTGGAATGCTTCTGTTTCTTGCCCCTGCCCCTTGTAATCTCACCTTGCTTCAAGGGTCATCTGAAGTGCCATAGTCTTCCTTTCCTATACCCTTTAGTCAGCATCCAAATTACATTACATTCACTTGGCATACATTTTGTATTATCTATCGCATGGGTGGGGAACCTGCAGCCTGGAGGCCGCATGTGACACTCTAGATCCTCAAGTGCAGACCCTTGGTCAAAGGCCACATGTGGTCTCCAGGCTGTAGGTTTCCCAACCCTGATCTATCTATATCTAGATCTATATATTGGTATTCTAATCCCACCCCACCACCAAGGAATGGAATACCAAGTTTCTTAAAGGTAGAGGCTGCTTTGTTTTTACATCACCAGAGCCTGACACAGAACTTTGCATATATGTTAAGTACTAAATAAAAACTAGTTAAGTGAATGAATTAAACTGAACAGAGATCTCCAACAGCAGAGCTCTGTCCTTGGTCCTACTCTGCCAACATGTTTTTTTAATCGGTGAACTGGATAAAGAAATAAAAAGCATGGTCACCAAATAACTGGGTAACAGAACTGGCAAGATCTTGAATAATGGGTTGATTCTAATAAGATGATATGTCATGGGAACATAGAAAAAATCTTACACTTTGGTCCAAAAAAATCAACTAAACACGTATATGAGACAGAAAATCTTATATAATACTTTATTTTAGAAAAGGACTATTAGTTTTAGATGCTTGAAAATTTAACAATATGATTTAGGATTATAACTAAAAAATCTAATAATAACACAGTGTCTAAAGGTGTTAGTTCTACCATATTCCAAACTAATATGACTACATCAAATCTATTACATGCATCTCTGGCTTCCATGTTTAAAGAACATTGACAAGCTTGTGATGTTTAGCTATGAAAAGAGAAAATGTAGGGGGAGTATAGAATCCTAAAATAGGAAGGGACCTGAGGAATCATTTAGGCCAAGGATTACCTCCAACATGAATAACTGTCTTCAATTATTTGAAATGTCTTCTATAGGGAAAAAAAGGGCTTTTGTGGGATTCTTTGGGTGAAGACAAGGCAGATCAAGGACAGATAACCAAAAGTTTCAGGGAAGTAGTTCAATTTTTACTCAACATATGAAGGAACTTCAACTATTAGAGTTTTTATTTTAAAATTGAATGGAAAATTATAGTAATTGTCCTGTCAGTTAGATGTATTTATTCAGGCTATAGCTCTGAGACACACCTGTAACACCATGACATTTTTAACTACTGGAAATATTGTAGAGTAGTTTCCTAAAGAAAGGTTGAATTAGATACATCCTAAGATTCTATGATTCTATAATTCTCTCTCCCATCTTTTTCTCTCTTCATCAAAAAAAAAATTACTAAATAGGTAAACCTTGGGGATTTTTTTAAATAACAGGCAGTATGAAGCCCTCTAGTTTTTGATCTGATAACCAAGTCAGAGTCCTTTAAAACATAGGTGTGTCTCCTAATAAAAATTAGATACTCTATAGATTGTCTTAACTCTTTCCTATACAGCTATAGGTCACAGAGAATTAACTCAGCTCTCCAAAGTGCCTTCTTAGTACCCAAAGAATAGCCAAAGTTTGGAGAAATATTTAACTAAGTCAATGAGGGAGAAAGGAATTATTGGCATTTTGCCAAAATGTCTGACTCCAAAAGGGAAAATACTTGAAACTTTAAATCAAGATAACAAAAAAAAAGTTTCATCCTGTAATATCAATGTGTATATTGATTTTGTGTGTTTTATATAACGTTTATATGCATAGATATGTGTGTGTGCATATTATAAATTTTTCTGAATTATAAACTCCATATATGACTTTTGAACTTTCTTAAAAACTCTAAGAATGAAGGGCTATGTCTTGAGAAAACTACTGAAAGCTGTTATGGGACTTAATTGATAGACCAAATACACCTTTTCCTCCCCGTTATAACTTGTTTTGAAATGAACATTAATGGTAGTTTATCATCATGCCTCAAGTCTGGATATTCCAAAAAATGATATTGACTACATTTTCTTAACATAAGTAATGTTAATGAATGAAAAAGCAAGCTGCAGAATAACAATATAGTAAAATAAGATCCCACTCATTCTTACAGATGTCTAGCAACCTCAATAATTCCCTCATCCTAGTCAGAAATAATAAAACAAATAGAAATTGGTTTCTGAGTCCTACACATAGCTATCACAAGCATCAAGACTGAAACTAAATACTTTATTCAATACAGGAGGACATAGGCTCTCACTTCCTTGATCTTATTGATTATTATTTAATACATAATTCCAAATTAGCTATTTTGCCGGCTGAAGGGAGATTAGAAGCAGCAAACTAGAAGGTGAGTAGGAATTGAGGGACAGGCACAGTGACAGCTACAAGAAAGGACAGTTTGGGATCTGATTGACCACTATGTTGGATTCCCCTAAAACATAGGGTTGTGTCTATGAAGAGCAGACAGAAACATTAAAAAGCAGATAGTCCTAAAAAAAAAAAAAAAAAAAAAGCAGACAGTCCTAACAATGACCCAAAGTTGTCAAGTCAAAATTGTTTATAATTCTCTGCTTCAAAAGTCAGAGTGTACACCAGATAAATATTTCCACCCAAAAAAAAAAGGTGCAAATGGACAAAGTTTGAAGAAATAGGCTTCATTTATCTGGACAACTTACTTATGTAGATCATTTCATTCCTCAAAGATCTCAGAGGAATAAGGCATCATTAGAGTTTATCAGTGTATGATGTACTATTTTTTAAAAGTACTTATTTCCTGGCAGCTTTGAAATCTCAATGTTTCTTCAAACTCTTGCCATGATACACAGCATTGAGGCAATCAACAATTCCTCACTGTTACCTGGACTTAAACTGGGCTATGAGATCTATGACACTTGCACTGACGTTACAATAGCAATAGCGGCCACACTGAGGTTCCTCACTAAATTCAACTGCACCCAAAACGTCATGGAGTTTCAATGTAATTATTCCAACTACACACCAAGAGTCAAAGCTGTCGTAGGAGCCAGCTACTCAGAAATAACCATGGCTGTTTCCAGGATGTTGAATTTACAGCTCATTCCACAGGTATGTCTTCTCTTGAAATCTATGTTGCTTTTCTATTTTTGTCTACAGTGGTTGGCATAATGCTTTGCATACAAAAGCACTTAATGAGAGATCTTTTATTCATGTGTAACTGACTTTTGAACATGCAAAATATAGATCCCTGGGAAAGAGAACCTGTACATACTAGCCTGCATGTAATTTTTTAGTTAATGGGAAATGTCGAGTCCTCGTTAATTTAGGAAGGTATTTGTGTTGCCTTTGCACAATGTGGTATAAATTTGGAAGACCTTGTTTCCAAGTCTGGCTTGGCCTCTTACTAGCTATGTGGCTTTTTTCTTTTTTCGTTTTTCTTTTTTTTTTTTTGCTTTTTGGAGGGGGAAAGGCAGGGCAATTGGGGTTAAGTGAGTTGCCCAAGGTCACAGGGCTAGTAAGTGTTAAGTGTTTGAGGCTGGATTTGAACTCAGGTCCTCCTGACTCCAGGGCCAGTGCTCTATTCACTGTGCCACCTAGCCACCCCTGGCTAGCTATTTGGCTTTAATCAAGTTATTTCAAGGTTTCAGGGTCTCAAATTCCTTATCTGCAAAATGATGGGGATAAATTAGGTGATCTCTTCTAATGCTAAAATTCTTTTCTACTCTATGAAACCTGCACATAGCAAAGGATTTCTCTTACTCCCAAGAGGGCCAAGTAGCTTGAAGCATGAAGATCATAGGGTTTTGAATCTTAAATCTAGGACTCTAGAAATCATGAATTTAAAACATTGCACATAGAAAATGCTGAAAGACCTGTTCCATTGTTCATCTATTCTTTACAGTTCATCTTTAAATAGTCCTGGTTACAATTGGTCATAAATAGTTACCTGACATAATTAGGTGCCATGCCTAGTTTTCTGTAAACTTGTTTTCTCCTTCACTATTTTTCCTTCTGAGCTTATAAAGGGACATTGCTCATAGTTTTCCACCATCCTCCTTAGTAAAGTTTTTAGCAAACCTAACCTTGTTTTGCCCTTGTTTTTCCATGTCTCTTCCTTTGATAAAGATCAAATATTTGCTATAGCTGCAAAGGTTTACCTCCAACAAGATTTCTCCCACTCTCATTTTAAGACCATACAAAATTCTTTGATAGATATAACAAGGATTTTTTTCAGCGGTTCTCTGGTTAACAATGTCAAGTGAGATACAAAATAGAAATATATTGTATGCTCATCAAAGGTATTAATCATTGTCATGAATGATGTCTAACATGAAGTTCAAATGTATGATATATTGCCTACAGATCATGAATTCTCCTATATGCTGTTTGCTTTATGTTAATTATTTGAAGTGTCAAAATATTACAGAGCCTACTAAATGAAAGATACAAACTCAAGTTCACCTAACAGTCCTCACAGGAAAAAATAAATAAATAAGGAAAAACTATTATCTGAACTGTGATGTCCAGTTAGATGTACAATTGGTTAAATTGATTGGTCTATCGATTACATATAGCTTGGACAGATATTGTAGACAGACAATGAGCTGTGTCCAGAACTGAATGGAAGAGAGAGTGATAATATGATCTAGCAATTGTTTTATCCAATGATGATGATGGGAGGCAGTGTAGTGCAGTCGAAGCAAAAAAGATTGGAGGTGAAGGTCCTAGGTTCTAATCCCAACTCAGTCACACACTACCTATAAGATTTCAGGTGAATCACTTAATCTCTCTGGGCTCAGTTTCTTCATTTGTAAAATGAGGTGACTATAAGGTCCTTTCTAGCTCCAAATCTATGATCCCGTGATTACAGACTGATAGTAATTGAAATACTAAACTAAAATGGAGTTTATACTAAAGAAAAATTACATTAAAATTATTTTCTGCTTAAGCATGTATGTGGAAGCTATAGGAAAGTTTTCTCTTTTTCTCCTCAAGTCTCACCTCTGTTTAAGAAATAGAAGGCACCAATAAATACACATTGACTTTTGTTACATTCCATCAAATAAAGTTACCTACACACACACACACACACACACACACACACACACACACACACACACACTGAGACAATTAAAGCAAAAATATCTTCTTAAAATTAATCACAATTTGAAACAAGCACAGTATTTTGTATATATTATGTGCATATAAGCATGTAAGCATATATAAGCATACTTTATAAGTATATAAGATATTTGATGGTATAGGTAGAGAGAATCAGAAAATAAGCAAGTATCTGCTGTATACATACCATTTACCCAACACACTGATAGATACTATCAGGAATGTTTTGAAAAAGTAAGTGACAAAGCCACTTTCCTTAAGGAACTTACAACTTAATTGGAAACAATGTTTTAGCACACTTAATTTTGTCATACAGAGAGAATAGATTTTTTTAAAATTAAATTAGGTAATCAGGTCCTGAATGGTGTGGTTTGTAGACTATGACTGTAGTAGGAATTCAGAAGGAAAGGTTGGTAAGGGTTGAATTTAGCCAGGGGAAGGGACGTTGGTGGAGTAGATGAGAAAATTAAGGTGAGGAAGGATTAACATGACTTTGGACCATTAACAGTCACTTGGGACTCACCATACATCACTATAACAGAACCGTTTGGTCCATTTTTAGGTGAGCTATGCCTCTACAGCAGAAATCCTAAGTGATAAGATACGCTTTCCTTCTTCCTTTCGAACTGTGCCAAGTGACTTCTACCAAACCAAGGCCATGGCACATTTGATCCAGAAGTCTGGATGGAACTGGGTTGGCATCATCACCACTGACGATGACTATGGACGCTTGGCACTTGGCGCATTTGGAACACAGGCCTCTGCAAACAATTTGTGCATTGCATTCAGTGAGATTCTCCCAGCTTTCCTCTCTGATAGTACCATTGAGGTCAGGATCAATCAGACACTTGAAAAAATCATGGAGGAAAGGCATGTCAATGTCATTGTGGTATTTCTGAGGCAGTTTCATGTATTCAACCTCTTTAATAAAGCCATTGAGAGGAATATAAATAAGGTCTGGATTGCCAGTGATACCTGGTCAGCAGCTGTCAAGATTAGCAGCATTCCAAATGTCAAAAGCATTGGTAAGGTGGTGGGGTTTGCATTTAAAGGTGGAAATATGTCCTCTTTCCATGACTTCCTCCAAAATCTATACCTCTTGCCTAATGATACAAACAAGCTCCTAAGTGAATATAGCATGCTCTTGTCATCCTGTTCACATGTTAACAACAGTGATTTGAATTATTGTATTGCCAACTATTCTCAGGGGAACTGGGACTACAGGATGGTAGAAAGCAATTTTTCCCTGAGAAACAGCTTCCTATTGGACAATGCTGAGTCAGGTCATGTCCACAGTGTTCAACTTGCCGTATCTGCTCTTGCCTATGCTATTCGAAATCAATGCAGAGACCGAAATTGCCAGAATCCAGCTGCATTTCAACCCTGGGAGGTACTGTAACTGAAGTAATAATTCAATTACTTTACAATTATTCTCGCTTCTGTTTTTCTTCCTTATTTCATTCTAACCTGGGTTTGTCTGGTACTTTTCTCCCTTTCCCCTTGAGAGAAAGTGGTATATTTGGGTAGTTGAATAATCTAAAATTATCTCATAGTTTTGCTCTTCTTCTTTAGGAGAGATACATAAATAAGGACAGGGACTGGACGTACAATTCCATAGGTATTGGGAAATACCAGGTGAGGAAGCTCCCTCTACCAAAAGAAGCAGCCATCTTTTCTGCAAAATTAAGAGCTGCCTAGAGCATTGGGATTGGCTTCCCAGGTCACCCAGACAATGTGTATAGGTGATAGAACTTAATTCTAGGTCTTCTTGTCTTTGAGGCTAGCTCTCCACTGTCCCACTGCTTTTTTAGGAGAGATATCATTGGTTTTGGTTTTGGTTTTTTTGAAAGAGAAATATAGTTGAGTCATTTCCAAGATGGTTGCTGTGTTTATGGTAGTTTTTCTTCAAATTGGGTGGTGATGGTATCAAATGAGAAACTAAATAATAGAGCCAAAATGGGATCCCAGGTCTTTTTATTCCAAGACCTTCTAGTACTCTTTCCACTAAAAAGAATATGCTGCTTCTAGGACCAATGGATGATCCATGATCTCAGTAACATTGCTATTCTGTCTACTTATTGTAAAAACTTAACTCCGGACTCTCAAGTTGACCTTTATCCCTTGTTTGCTGGCTGAGTTTCAGTAACTTCTGAACCTACTAGTAACTACTAGTAACTTCTGCAGCAAATCACAGATGTAATCACGTGAGATTCAGAGAGATTCTATGATTTGCCTAGGGTCACACAACTGTTGCTAAGTGTCAAGGCAGGATTGGAACACAGGTGTTCACAAGTTCAATACTCTATCTCCTATGTTATTTCAAAAGAGTAAATAAGCCACAGGACATATAAGCAATCTATTTTCCTTTACTTTACCTTCTGAAAGCAGATCAAGCTGGGAGGAATTAAAATTAAATTTGGATCCGGAAACTCTCATTGATTTTTTTCAAATATGTGCATTGGAATGAGAATGCAACTTGTGTCTTTGAAAAATGACAGCTACTTTTCCTAATATTTCCAGCAATATGTGTTTGGATTCATTTGTACGTCTTGGGATAGGAATTTACTTGAATATTTCAAAAGATCCAAAACACATCAGTGAAGATGCTCTTTTTTCCACCAGCACAGATCACATGCCCTCTATGCTGTGGTAGACAGTCTTCATGAGTTGCTGTGGCCAAAATAATTCATTGTCTGTTGTCCAACTTTCTGGCGATAAGCCCCTCCACACTTGGGCCACCATCAGCCCATACTTGAAAACTTTCAGGCTTGGTAAGTCAAGTCAACAAGCATCCATTAAGTACTGTGTGCCAAGTGCTATATATCCCAACATTTGGAATAAAAATAGCTCCTATTTACATAGTTTTAAGGTGCACAAAGTACTCGACGTGCACTATTGCATTTCATTCTCATAACAAAAGCTCAGGTCTAATCATCTTACTCCCCTTTCTGCTTCCTTCCTCTCCCCCCTAAACATTCTATAAACACCAATGACTCCCTATTAGCTCTGGCATCTAATATAAACTCCCCAGTTTGATATTTAAAAGTCTTCACAGACATCCCCCTTCTTATCTTTCTATACTTGCACATTACTCACCACCATGCAACAATTCTGGCCTATTTGCTGTTCCTTATACCAGCTGTTTCTTCTCCTTTCTCTGGAGAATACACTATCTTCAACTGACACTGACTGTCCCTTTTGCCTGAAATACTGCTTCTCCTACCTTCCCTATCCTATAACAATCTCTGGCTTTCTTCAAGACTCAATTCATGTCCCTTTTTAGGGAAAAAGAAGTACTAAGCAATAATAAAACTTTTAAAATGAAAATAAGATATTTTAACCTCTTTTGACCTCAACATGGAGAGTCAGGTCATCCATTTTTTTTCTATTCACTTTTACTTTAGCTATTAAACTGATTTTTCAAAAGCCTATACAGAACAAGCTGGAGCAGATGCTTACATAAATCAGAACATGGAAGAGTCAAAGGAATTTTAAAAATAATAATAATTGCTTGAATTAACTTGCTTGAATTCTTTGTTCTCACCTTACAAATATAAGGACTTTAGGAGAATGAAGTTAAAAACAATAAGGAATTACTAAGGCTAGAAACAAGACCATTTTTTGATTGCATACTAGCAATTCTCAATTTGTTTTTTTTGTTGTTGTGTTTTTGCTAATGTCACCACATTCTTTGTTAGGGTACCTAGGTACACTAAACATTTAAGTTGACAGCAAAGAAGGATTCCCAGAAGTCTGGCCAGTATACCCATTACTGAAGCCTTGAGATTCCTCTTCTTCATTTATTTTTCCAGGATTCCCAGTAGAGAAGGCAAATTTACATACAGATTTGTGATTGTGAATCAAAAAAGTACAGGAAGCAAAATGCAACTGGGGTGAAGGTTGGGAATTATGGAGGTCTTAAGGTGTGGTGAGGAGTTGAATGGCACACCTAGAGAAATTCTGGGCATGCTAACATGCTGTGGCACACAGTTGTATGTATATAAAATTACACATAGAAGATAATTACTTGAAGTACTGTATTGCCAACATTCTTGAGGAATTGGGCCTACAGTGGGAAAATAACTTGAGAAACAATTTCCTACCATACAATAATAGGGCCCAAAAGATTTTGACTTCTACCTTTGCATGTTCCTTCATTTAATCTGGGGTACTTGTAACATATGTAGAGTTCAGACTACAGAGAAACAACAGAAATAGCTAGTTAGAAAGACTGGAGTTCAAATGTCACCTCAGATAGTTAGCTGTGATACCCTAGGCAAGTCATTTAACCTCTTTAGTCTCAGTTTCCTTATCTGTAAAATGGAAATAACAGTAACACCTACTTCACAGAGTGGTTATGAGTATCAAATAAGATCATATATGTAAAGCACAGTACAGATGTTAGCTATTATTATTATACATTGTTTTTAGGTAGATCCAGCTTGTCTCAAGGTATATATGTAAGTTTATATGTACATGTGTTTATGATTGTATGTAAGTATGTTTTTGAGTATGTAAAAAGATGAATGCTTCAAAGCAGAATATTTAGGGGTATTTAACTTTGGAGGAGATCTAATTTAGTCACTGAAATTCACAGTCCCTCAGTTTCAGTCAAATTCAGTCCTGGATTTGCCTAGTTCAATATAATTGTGTTAAAGCAATGTGTTAAATGGCAAAACACAAAATCGAAGAGGAAAGTAATGCAAAATAACCTATCCTTTTACACTCAGGTGTCAGTGACACCACCCAGCGGTGTGTGTATTTTGTTTGTACTCATGTGCCTGTCATATTCCAAGTGATATTAGCTATATCTCTCCTATTTAATTATAAATTCCTCGAGGGCAGGGAAAGTCTTATTTATCCTTTTATTGCCTCTAACACTAGCACAGTAGGTCTTTAACAAACATTTGTTGAATGAATCAGGATGCTAATGATTCATTAACTCAAATGAATATCTAAGATTTCTGGTAGCATAACAAAGTGACCTGAAAAAAGAAAAACAAAAAAACAAGAAGTATGAGAAGAGCACTTAACAAAGCATTTGAGAATGAAGTCCACAACAGATATGCAAGCTCACAATGTATTGACGGACAAGATGGAGAGATTTGAACCAAATGATGGCACAGCTAGGTGAATTTGAAATTGGTTGAACAAATAGACCCAAACAAGGTTGATTAATGGATTAATGTCATTCCAGAAGGAGATCTCATCTAGGGACACACCTATAGGACCTAGTCCTTGACCCTATCCTTTTCAATAGTTTATCAGTGAATTGAATAAAACTTTGTCAAATGTGGAAATGACACAAAAGAAGAATAGTTAATATTCTGAATGACTCGATCATGATCCACAAGGGTCTTGAAAGACTTAAACAATATACCAAATCTAATAAAAATGAAATTCTAGGGATAAATGAAGAACCTTATACTTTAGTGAAAAAACTTATGGGGGAGATAAATAGCAGCTTATGTGGAAAAAAGACCAAGAGATTTTAGTGGTCTAAATCTGAACAGAACAAATTCTATGAAATGGAAACCCAAAGGGCTAATGTAACCTTAGGCTTCATTGATGGAAATATTTTTAGAATAGGGAAATAGATAATCAATCCAGTAAGTGATAAGTATTTAATAAGCGCCTACTGTGTTCCAGACATCATGCTAAGTGATGTAATTAGAAAGACAAAAATAAAGCAATCCTTGATAACAAAGAGCTTACAATGTTAGAAGAGACAAGATGTACACATATGGATATATGTGTACATATATAAAATTGACACACAGTGCTTTTTTCCCCGGGGAAAGGGCAGTAATGGATGAGAGAATAAGATAAGACCTCACGCAGAAGGTAGGATTTGAGCTGATCCATGAAGGAGACTAGGGATTCTAAGAGACAGAGGTAAGGGGGAGTATATTCCAGACCTGGGGGACAGCTAGTGAAAGGCATGGAAATGAGAAAAGGAGTTCTATGTATGAGGAACACTTCTGTTTGCCTTAATCCATCGGAGAAGGAAATGGCAAACCACTCCAGTATCTTTGCCAAGGAAACTCCTTGGACAGTATGGTCAACCAGCTCAAGAGAGGTGGGTTTAGAGAGAAAGAAAAATGAGTTCTGCTTCGCATGTGTTGAGTTTGAGATGCCTAGTGGACATCTAGGTAAACATATCCAGCAATTGGAGATGTGGAGCTAGTACTCAGGAATCAGATGATGACTGAATATGGAGATCTGGGAGTCGTGCCCATAGAGATGACAATGGAAGTTCTGAGCGTCTATGAAATCTGAGAATATAAAGAATTTGTGGTCCATTAAAATCACTGGCTTTGTTTTTGGCTTTGTTTTGCTTTTTGTTAACTGTTATCTAGCCAGGTCTTTGCAATCCAATAGTTAGTTTTTAAAATCCAAATGCAAAACTTTCCATTTATCTTCATTAAATGCCATCTTAATAAATTTAGTCGGTAAGTCTTGCCTTATTCAGTCTTTTTAATTCCAGTTCAGTCATCCAATGCAATAGCTACTCCTTCCAGCTTTGTGTCATCCACAAAGTTTTAAGTGTGATACTTGTAAGGAATGGTCATTGTAAGATACTTCCTTTTTATATGCAACTATTTACGGTTAAAGAGGGCAAAAAGAAAAAGCACTTTGTGAAAATAAAAAAGTTATACCAACTGGTAAAGGATATAAGATATTACTGTCTCTGACACAGATGAACATTTTGGCGTCTGAAAGGAGTAGGGAAAAATAACTTTGATTTAATAAAAGAAACTCCTAAAATATATGTAGGAAGAAATAGTTGTCAGATGGGATTTGAGCAGTTTGGAACAGAAAATAAATCACAGCATAAATATAATGACTCAGTCACTTTGTAAAAGTTGTAGGATGATGCCTTCTTTGCATGTGAACAGCAGAACTTTTATTTATTATAAACTGGATACATGTGAGTACAAAGAAACAGTCTCAAGGACCCAAAATGAGATGGAGGGTCTTGTTGAAAACTTAAGAGCTTTAGGGCCTCGTGGTCTCTCAGAACCTTTACATCAAACTGCTTTTATCACATCCAAGGGTAAAAGACAGAAATACACGCAAGTAAACAGAGAGAAAAAAAGGAAGACAGACAGACAGACAGAAACAGAGAGAGACAGAGACGGAGGGAGAGGGAGGGAGAGAGACAGAGAGATAGAGAGACAGAGAGAGACAGAGAGACAGAGGGAGAGAGAGACAGAGGGAGAGAGAGACAGAAGGAGAGAGAGAGAGAGAGAGAGAGAGAGAGAGAGAGAGAGAGAGAGAGAGAGAGAGAAAGAGAGCATATAATGCCTGAATCTTTAACACATTGATTTCTTAGGAGAATTTTGTAAGCTGTTGACATTTAAGCAAAAGGTGAATCTCTGAGGACAAGGGGGTTCTGATCTAAACCACTAATCAGAGATAGGAGACAGGAGACTGAGACTTCTGAAGAGGGAAGAATTATGAAAGTGAATATTGAAGAACCAGCAGGGGATCAAAAGCAGCTCTGCCTATGATTTTCATTAAGCAGCTGTATCAAGAAGTCAGCAGATAGAAGGCTTCACCTATATGATTCTTCAGTGATGGAAAGAAGCACAACCTCATTGGACAGGAGCTTCAGTTGCAAATATTGCATTTCACTACCACTTAAGGTTAAAGAGAAGGAAAGCCTCTCAGACTAATGTTGCTATTTGCTGCCCCCATCTGGTTTGAAAACAAAAGGCAGAGAAATGAAAGAGGTTTTTCAGTCACTTTGGTGATGCTGACAATATAAGAGGATGATATAGAATCCTGGTGAATAAAGAGCTAGTTAAGCTTGTCTGCCTCATGCAGAGAGTCATCTCCAGCTGTTTGCTATGAGCTCTGTTCAAACTGGAGAACTCAGAATCCTGGTTGGGCAGGTTTGTTTAGCCTACAAATAGCCAGCCTGATTAGCAATTCTTTGACTTAAGGGTAACTGCTACAAAAATTAAGAGGTAATACTTTCTCAACACATTCTCAAGGGTGATCATAAGTTGAAAGAGCTTATATAAATGCTGTATCGGTTCCAAATATAGAAGAGAGAGGGCGGTAAAGACCCACAGACAAGCAGCTACCAAAGAAGTGATTCCAAGTGGTGTAGATATTCCTAGTCTGAAGTTCTGAGTTGTGAACACATGGGTTTCCCTGTCTTATAGGCTTCCCTGATGGGTTCCTGTAAGTGTGTACCCATTCTATCCCTCAGATACTAAGTGCATTAATGGGAGAGTGTGGCCCAGATTTATGCATATATTGTGATATATTTTATTACTCATGCCATTGATTAATATACAAGTGCCCGTAATGTTATAATTATTTCTTTTGCCCTATTGATATATAAATTGCTATGTTCAAGACCTAAAAGTGTCATCATTGAATATGTAGAAATAGAAATGCATCAGTTGGGGCTCAAGAGCTAAAGCGGTATATAAGGGAAGTACATTCCCCATTAATAGGATTATTCTGACCCTAAGAAATCTGAATCTAAACGCAAGACAATGGTCCTTCCCTGGGAACACAGACCTGACATTGTGAGAGCAAGTTGGAGTGAGCCAATCCAGAGAGTCAGTTGTTATCTCTACATCTAGTTAAAATGTGTGAGGTGCTACACTGTAAATGGCCACCCCACTTGGGTGTAATACATTTCTTTGTCCAAGTCATTGATAAACACGCTGAATTGCCCAAGTTCAGAGCAAAATATCTAGGGCATTTTACTGGACCCCTCCCTCCATATTAATACTGATCCATTATCACAACTGTTTGGATCTGGTGATTCAAACAGGCCCTGAAATAAACTAACCTGCTTCTTTTTCAAAAACCATTGTGAATGTTGGGATGAAAAAGTAACATAAACTAAACCATTTATTGGAGTTATTTCTAAGAGAAAAGCAATTTGTGAGGACAAAGGGTTAACATACCACAGTAAATCACATAGTGGCAGAAATGCACATTCCAAACCTATATAAACCTTATGGTTTTGAAATCCATAATCCAAGTGTTAAAATATAGTAGCATAAACATAAGGGAAAATAATTACCTATAATATATGAAACATGAATGATCAGGATTTACCATAAAAATACTGTATTATAGTTGATGAGTAATATATTTTGTTCACTTTGATATTTTTTTCCTGTGGAATAAAACCAGTGCATAATTACTCTAGTTTGTTTATATTACACAAATGTTATCATTATTTATAGAACACACAAAAATCAGTTCAAACACAAGAGTGGAAAAGGATATGATTAGTAAATAACTAAGTCAGTGGACCTTGTATCTATTTCTTGTTTAAGAATGACAAAGAGGGGCAGTTAGGTGATGCAGTGGATAGAGCACCAGTCCTGGAGTCAGGAGGACCTGAATTCAAATGTGACCTCAGACATGTACTAACTGTGTGACCCTGGGCAAGTTATTTAACTCTGATTGACTCCAAAAAAGAAAGAAAAGAATGAAAAACAGAAGAAAAATCGATGGACAGATTTTAGCAGGTGTTGAAGGCACAGTATGAATTATTCTTTTCCTTTTGCCTCTTTTTTTTTATTTGTTGAATAAGATTTTGTCTGGTATTTCTGAGGGCTCATCAGAACTGCAAATAGAAACTTTTTATGTTGGGACAAGTACCACAAATTATGCCCTCCATTGGAGGGGGTGAGGGGATGAAGCAAAATGGGGTTGAGGAAGACCCCACCTGGTATTTTCCATCTGGTATTTTCCTAGTTTAACTTTTTTTTCTTCCTAACTAGATGCTAAGTGCCATTGTTTCTACTCTGCTGAAGGGATACAAGTACTGTCAGTGCTCTCTAAATTTGGCACTATGGGGATCCTCTATTCAGTAGTTATGTCTCTGCACCTCAGATCTGATCTATTGTTCCTCTAGATTGGTACTGCTAATGTCACAAATTCACCCAGTAAGGAAACAGCTCAGAATGGACAGAGAGCAAGGGGCCCCAACTTGCCCATGCTTTGGCAGAAATCATTGGCAAAAGTGCCCAGTCTATGCTTCTGGTCTTGAGCCCTCAGCTCAGAAGCTCAGTAGTTTTCTGCTATACTGAGACAGATGCAATCCGGCGGTGGGCTTGGAGGTGCCTATGTATTAAAATATTTGGAGACAAAGCCAAATTATAAGCAATAGTACCATAGATAAGGATTTATTCAAAATAGTCACATTCAATTATGCTGCTCACATTTCTTTTATTCCCTCATACGTTTCATTTCAAAAGAACATGATTTTGAGATCTCTATATAGGATTAAAGAAGAGTTTTAAAAAATAAAGTTAGTTATTAAGAAGGAAACGAGAATTCGTTTTCTTTCTTACAATGGAAAAGCTCTTTGATGAGAAGGAATTGGTATTTTGCCCCAGTGCAACTGCAGAAAGCACATCAATAATACTTTAATTAAAATGATCGTTCACAACTATACAGTGCTTTAAGGTTAACAAACTGCTTCTCTTATGACCACCACCCTGGGATGTTGTTGTTTGTCCTTCCTTCTCTCTTGATATCATAAGGGTGACACCTTGACTTTCAAGTGAATTGGATTTAAGTGAGGCAGAGCCGCATAACGTCATCAGTCTCATTTTCTTCTCCAGAACCATCAAAGTCCAGTGGCAAGACAAAGTCAAGCTGTAGGTAGTATATCTAACGCATATTATTCTGCATTCTATTCCTAACTCTACTTCTAATTATATGTGACCTGAGGCAAGTTTCTTCACCTCTCTGGGCTTAATTTTCTTCATCTTCAGAATCTAGCATGCTTTTTCTTATACCACGATGTACTCATTAAAAATTTCTGGTATCACATTGAGGTAATGTATGTATTAAATTGCTTTCTGTTTTGGAATTTTTTTGAATAGTTACTTGAAGCACTTAAAAATGTGACATTTACTGATGGAGAGAGTAAATTTCAATTTGATTCACAAGGGGACATTAAGACTGGATATGATGTTCTGCTTTGGAAGGAAGTCAATGGACAAATGACCATTATCAACATGGCAGAATATGATCTAGAAAAAGATATTTTCATCTTTAAAGACAGAAGAACTGAGAAGGAATTCAGGAATCTAAAGGTATTTTTAATGCTACCCTGCATCATAGTACCCATTAGATTGGAACCATGCCTAATAAGACTGAGTTTCAAACAACATTCGGGTTTTAAACAACATTCTTTATTTAATGTTCATTCCCCTTATGAAAATGCAACAAGGGCAGCTAGGTGGTGCAGTGAATAGAGCACCGGCCCTGGAGTCAGGAGGACCTGAGTTCAAATCTGCCCTCAGATACTTGACACACTTACTTGTCATGCGACTTTGGGCAAGTCACTTAATCCCAGTTGCCCTCCAGAAAGCAAAAAAAAAAAATGCAACAGAAAAAGATGGCATTTTTTTTAAAGAATAATAGTAATGATATTAATAACTGATATTGATACTATTCTTCAAACTTTGCAAAGTTCTTTACATTCATAAATGAATAAAAGCGCTGTCTTATGTGGCAGCTAAGTGATCAGGATATAAACCCTTCTCTCAATAAGCTTACATTCTTATAGAGGGAAATAACACAAAAAGTTGGGAGGAGGGAGAGAGGATTAGCCAGGAAGGAATTTTTTGGTTTGGGATGATGATGAGTAAAACCATAAAGGAATTAATTAATACCCCTTCTCAATAACAAAAGCAGTATTGATTTTGATTACTGTTCCAGGGCTAGAAAGCAAAGAGGATGGAGTGGGAGGGATCTCCCAATTCAGAGTCAGGCAGATGTTGCCTGTGGTAATGCATGACTTTGATTAAATAAAGGCCAACTAAATATGGGTGACCATGTGATACACTCACCAATCACCCATCACCTCATTCCTCATTCAAGCGTTAATAGCAACTCTGTGATATAGGCTCTACAGGTATCATTATCCCCATTTTACATGTGTGAAAACTGAGCCTCAGAGAGACTAAATGATTTGCCCACAGGCAAAGATTTAAAGCCAGGTCTTCCTAGTTCCAAATCCAGCACTCTTTCCACTATGCTATGTTTAAATTAATAATAATAATAACTGTAATATTGATATTGTATTTTTCTTGTCAAAATTTGCATGTCAGAAGAGGGTCAAGAGTTGCCATTGAAAAAATATTTGATTCATTCACCAAACATTTATTGTATTTAGCTCAAATTGCAGAGGCATATTTAGGATTGATCAAAGGACGGCAATTCTTAACTATTAGTTATTCCCAAGTAGAATGGGCTACCCAAAGGGTCTTCAAGGAATGAACAGATGACTACTTGTCAGGTATGTTCTAGAGTGGCTTCTTACTAAGATTACTGATGCAGCTAGGTAAAGAAGAGGATAGAGTTCTGGACCTGGAATCACAAAAACTTGAGTTCAAATTTTAACTCAGACACTATGTGACCCTGGACAAATCATTTAACTTCTCAACCTCTGAGATAATATAAAGCACTTGTAAAGCACTTTTCCTACTTCATGACCCTATTTATTAACATATGAGTTGGACTAGATGGTCCCAGGTCCCTTCCAACTCAGAAGCTCTAAGATTCTATAAAAAAGCCAGTATACTTCCAAGTGACTTGTCTTTATTATGCTTTTTCGTTAATCATAGTAGCCATATCAAGTACATAGCAATCTATTTTAAGTGACTAAAAACCCACCAGGTAAACCGATCGTGTCTTTTTAAGCATTCTCTGACCCCTTTTCTTACTGTGTATAGCAGGATTCTCTGACCTTTTCTAGGAAATAGCCTATCTTTAATTCTCCTGAAATCTCAAATTCACTGGATGGGTGATAGGCAGGGGTGAAATGTGAGTCATTGGCTATTTTGGGTTAGGAGTAATGTGACTTGGGTAGCACCCATTGAAAGGAGGGATCTAGTTAGTGATAGTAGTTACTTTGAAGAAGGAATATAGGCAATATCTTCTCTCCCTACTCTAACCATTTTCTTCCATTCTCTATCCTCCTACACATATCTTCAAATTATTAAGAGGGATGAGAATTTTTGTTCCATGGATTGTCATGACCAAATAATTTAACACCAAGTAGTCAGCATAAAGGTAATAAGCCTCTCTATACTAAGCTAGGCTGGCCCTTGGAAAACAAATGTTTTCTGTTGCTGGGGACATACTCAAAGCTTTTTGAATTTGAGAGAATCTGTCAGAGCTTATGCTGCTCTGGAATAACCTTCAAGAACCTAGGGTTGTCTCCACACTACAAGGAGGTATTAGAATAGACTCTCTTCAGGATCAACTCTTAATGTTCACCAACTAGTGAGGAAGTCAAAATTTCTGCCAATTTGTCAAAATGATCCTTCAAAGCAATAACCAGTTCAAATGCCACCAACACATGCTGAATAAACTAAATGCAGAGATAGGAGTGGGAAGAGAGTCAGATTTGTCTCCTCCGTGAGGTTTTTCTCTGCTTAATAGAAAAATTATTTTCTGTTTCCTAAGCATACAATGCCTGGATGGCACTTTAGATAAAAAAATTTGTCTTGGGTAATCCTCAAATCAGATAACCTACACATAGATAATTCGGAGTTTATTATAAGTGTGTTCAAAGAGCAAAAGAAAGTATCAGTCATCACAAAGACACTAAGAAGTGATGCAAAATCTAGAACATTTCTCCTATAGTCAAGTCACTTTCCTCTTCACACAAAAACAGATGAGTGGGTCAGGAAAGTGGATTTAGGTTTGAATTTGCTCTAGCAATGTTGTGGTTTCAGCTGTCTCTAGGTAGCCTTGAAAAAGTTGTATTTAACCTCTAGACACTATTTTCAAGTTAAAATAAGTATGCTGTGATTGATTTATCTTGTAGCAAGTATCATGAAGATTTACAGATTAGCATCAGGAAGACGACTTTAAACACTAAAAAGGACTTTAGAAATAAACTGTGGTATAATTGCAAAGTTAAAATATAACAGTTGAGTGAGTATCAGAGCATTGAGCTAAATCTAATTATATTAAATCCAATAGGGATAAATTCTTACATTTGAATTTTTAGAAAGTCAACGTTACAAATACAGGATGGGGGACATAAAGTTAGCAGTTTGTCTGAAAATATATACATAAGTTTAAGTGAAATAAAAACTCAAGAGGAGTCAGCAACATGATGCAGCACCAATGAAGTTACTGTGATCCATCTTCCAGGAATATCCAAATTCAGAAATTTCTCCTTCTTTTTCCTTTTCTCTTTCTTTTTCCTTTTCTCCTTCTCTTCCTATTCCTTTTTCTTCCTGGATTTATGACTTCATTGGTTTAGGGAGATCTAGTATGAAGACCCACACAGATCAACAACTCAACTCTAACGTATAGTCTTTTAAAACTTTTCCTGAGACACTGTGGTCAAGTAATTTGTCCAAGGTTCCATATGTAGTATGAATCAGAGGCAAGATTTAAACTGAAGTCTTTCTGAATCCAAAGTTAGGCCTATATCCTCTAGAGCATTCTACCTCACAGGGCCAGAGATAATACCATGAAAAAAAATGGATCCAAAAAATTCTATCTGTAATTCATTTTGGAATAGAATTGATTGGCAGCTAGGTAGCACGATGGATGGAGCACCAGGCCTGGAATCAGGAAGGCCTGAGTTCAGATCCAGCCTCCAACACTATCTGTGGGATCCTGGGAAAGTCACTTTGCCTCCATTTTCTCAGTTGTAAAATGTGGATAATAAAAGCACCTATTTCTCAGGGTTGTTGTAAGGAACAAATGAATAACAACCATACAGCCCTCAGCACAGCTCCTGGCTCATCGAAAGTGCTACATAAATGTCAGCTATCATCATCATTAATATGCTAACAATAATGACTTTGGTGTTCACAAGGCATTTTCCTCCCAACTACCCCGCAAAGCGAGTTGTGAAAGTGTTTTTAGCTCCATTCTACAAACGCAGAAACTGAAGCTTAGAGAGCTTAAACACCTCAGAACTGTGAGAGCTGAACCAACCTGTGTCTGAGCTGGGACATGAACTCACATCTTCAGACTCCAAAACCAGAGGCCAGGATGCTCAAGGTTGGGAACAGAATTTTTAAACTAATTCCAACTTAAACCTTGAGTGGGATGCTTTCACCACTTTAATCTTGACCATTTTCAAAGATTCATCAGATCTGTACATACTCTGTCTTCAAAACCTTCCCCCCTTCCTCTACCTCAGAAAAAAGAGTCCCTAGCACAGAGAGTTTTAGCCCTTTTTGTATGTCATGGACCCCTTCTCAGAACACTGTTTTTAAATAGTTGAATGAAATGCTAAATTTCAGTTAAAGGTTATTGAAAATAAAGGTATAATTTTTTTTGCCCATCCAAGTTCATGTACCCTCTGAAATCTATCCATAGACCCTTTGGGTTAAGATTTCCTGAACTAGAGGGTACCTCATGATAACTTGTAGGAACAAGAAGGGCCTCAGAGACCATCTAGGCAACCACCTCATTTTACAGATGCTGAAACCAAAGCCAAGGTAGGTTGTCTAACTTGCCAAAGGACACAGGGATAATTTGCACCAAAGGAAGGCATCCACACTGTATGGGATAAGTGAAAACTTCTCAATGTGGGGTGGTTAACTTTTTCTTCTTCTTCCTCCTCCATCGCTTCTGTCAATCACTTTTATCTTCCTTTGTCTGTTTTCCCACCTTGGTGGGACCCTCCCCCCTCTTTTTCCTTGCTGTCCCAGTTGGGGAAGAATTTGGTGAAGTATGCCTCTCCACCAATGAGAGAGGAAACAGTCGGGGAGGGGTCTTAACTAAGTTAGGTTATAAATTCCAGCACTATATTTTGTAACTTGCCTCTTCTCCATGATGAGTCATGGGGAAGACTGCCCTCTTCTGCCGGGGAAGAGAATAAAGTCCTGTTCTTATCCTAAGAAATCTCTGTGTTTATTTCTTTTCATTAAATTAAGGATGAAGGATATTTTTCATCCCAAACAACACCCTTTGAGTCAGTATCTGGTGTTCCTTCCACTGCACCATACCGTGAATAGGAATGAGGAATGAGTCAGGCCTTCATTACACTTCCATCTCCACTACTGCCTATTTCTCTCCACTTGTTTTAGTCATTTTTCAGTCATGTCTGTGATCCCTTTTGGGGTTTTCTTGGCAAAGATACTGAAGTGGTTTGCCATTTCTCTCTCAAACTGAAGCAAACGGGGTTAAGTGACTTGCCTAGTGTCCCACAGCTAGTAAGTATCTAAGGTCAATTTTGAACTCAGGCCTTCCTGACTCCAGACCTGGCACTGTTATCTACTGTATCATCTAGCTGCCCTTATCTTTCTGCATATTTAAGACCTTACAGTTGAAAACTATCTTTACATAATTAGAAAAAAATAAAATACAATTAAGAAAAAAAGTTAACAATTATACAAATATGCTCAGTAGGTTTAAAACATATGAGAAACTACATATCCCCTTTAAAAAAAATATTCTCCATCTAACATTTTATTTGTTTTAGCTTTTTGGCTTTGTTTTCAGTCTTCCAGGTGTCATGGAAATGATGTAAAAATCTCAACCTCTAAATCTCCAATAATCATATCTACATCCTAAGGTAAAACACTGAAAGTATTTCCTCCTTCTATTTTTTTCTAGCAAATTCAATCTAAATGCTCCACAGAATGTGGTCCTGGTCAAATGAAGAAAACCACCCAAAGCCAGCACGCATGCTGCTATGAATGTGTGAGCTGTCCTGAAAATCATTACAGCAATCAGACAGGTAAGACAAACATGTCAATTTTCCAAAGACTTCAACCTACACCACTCTTTTCAAGTCTGACAATTTCTAATGCATCCTTTCAGCTCTCCCTAAACCCCAGCTAGGTCTATTTTTCTCCAATCATAGCTTTATTCTAGAATAAGGTAGAGACATATTCAGTTAAAGGTACAGACTGGAAAGAAATATAACTGCCAAGTCAAGATGTAAAAGTGGTACAACGTACATAGAGTTGTCATGAAGATAATGAGATAAGATGTGTAAAGGGCCTACAGAACTTTAAAGCGTCATGTTAAAGCTAGCTGTTAATACTGTTGTAATCATATTGTTATTACCTAGATCACACTGTCTCTCTAGCAACCCCTGAATGACAGGGCTGAGCCCAAGAGCAGCATGGAGGCACCTGGAGGCAGCAGGCAGGTGTACCTGGGAGATCTTATCATTCTCACCAACCAAGGGTATAAAATTAAGACATGAAAGAAGGAACTTTCATCAGGGACAAGGAGGCTGACTCCTGATAGCAGAGAGCTGCTAGTAACTTATTATTTGTCATTCCAGAATGCAAATTAAAGGATTAGAATGAGGTCAGCAGCCATCAGAGCCTTAAAAGGACAATTCATGATCCCAGAGGCTGAACCTAGGAGAGGAGTTCTGCATTATCCTGCTACCCATCGTCTTGTTTGTAATGGCTACCAAGCCCTAGAACTGAGATCTGGACTAGATGTGAGAGATAATATGGCCCAGGGTACATCTACTTTTAGGCAAGGGAGACATCAAAATCAGTACTTTTTTTTTTTTCCTGAGGAGCTCTAGGATGTCATAGCCCTTCCTTCCCCGGGTTGTTGCAAGGATCAAATGAGATAATATTTATAAAGTGCTTACAAACCTTAAAGTGCTATAAAAATGCTATTGTTATTTTTCTTATCATACCAGTTTAAATAACATTGCAATTGCTTTCTGATCTCTTCCCTTTTTTTACAGTATGAAATTCCAACATCTCTCACATTCCACCACTTCAGTTCACTCTAATTCACTTCAATAAGCATTTAAGGTGCAAGAAATGAAGAAGGATCCATCCACTGTCCAATCAGAAAAAATTCCAGGCCTAGAGACCTATCCTCTGCAGCAAAGGTGTCAAACATGGAGTCTTGCTCTTGGAACCATAACACTCCCTAGTGGAGTCTAAATCATATTAAAATGTGATTGGAAAATATTTAACAAAATAAAGAAAAATACAATTATATAAAGATACATATATCTTTTAAATTAAAATATCTTTATTTTATAAGAAATATATAAAACATATGACCAAAATAAATATTTTATAACAAAAGGAAATTTAAAATCAACAAAATAAATATATAATTTTGTATGTGTGTGCGTATATGTTGTATTATATACAACTTTAAAATTAAGTTAATACACACCTGCAGTGATCCTTTTATACAAGTTAGTGGATTCTGCTTCCATTCAAATTTGATACCATTGCTCTACAGCAATTTGCAGTGTCTAGTAAGATATAAGGGAGTTATAAGTAAATATCCACTAAGGCTCCATGTGGAAGCCTCCTTGTGGCATGGAATTGACCCTGGGCTCTCCAAGGCTATGCCAATACAACATAAGCTCCTGCAGGTCCTGTCAAAGTAGAAAGGGTTCAAGTACAGATGTGATCTATAGACCTTGCAGGTGTTGTCAGAGTCATCTAGCCAAATTCAAAGACACTCATCACCAAGTTGACCACTGGGTAAAGAATTTCCCGGTTACTCTATCCCAAGAAGGCTGTCAACTGTGTTGTAGAGGGATTACAATCTGCACTGATTCTTGCAAATTCAAAAAGTACTGGGAAGGGGAGGGGAGGACAAGGAGGAATGAGGGAGCCATTTTCCTTTTCTTTGTTAATGAGATCAGTTTTCTAGCTTCAGCAGATGAAAAATAGAAATTATTTACACTGAATATCCTGATGCCACAGTAGTATGAAATCCAGGGACTGGTATCCTGAAGTTTTCAGAGTGAACCCCATTTCCAGCATCTAACTGTTGTAGAAAGAATTATAAGAGACATTGCAGGATAACAGATAAAAGAGTTGGCCTCAGGGCCAAGAAGACCTGAGTTCAAATCCCATCTATGACACATACTGACTATGACCTTCAATTAACTTTGCAGGGCTCTAAGTAGCTCTCAAAGACTCTCAAAGTTTCAGAAAAAGTGCTGGCCTTCATTGGTAGGGAGAATATCTTCACCTGGGAGTTCCCTATGCAATGAAATCATAAGTCTAGATCCCTCTAGGACAGTCTAGCCTAGTGATGACCACTATACTGGCAGGGAAGGGCAACATACGCTTTCTGAGATGCTCTGACATAATTCCTCTGGTTTCAGAACTACAGGATAATTAATAATAATAGCTAGCAGTTATATAATGCATTTAAGTTTGCAAAGTGCTATACATGTTGTCTCATTTTTTTTGTTTTATTTTTTTGTTCTTTGTTTTTTTCATGTTGTCTCATTTTAATCTTACAACAACCCAGTGAGGTAGATGTTATTTTTATTCTTATTTTACAGATGAGGAAACTAAGGCAGGCAGAAGTTTAGTGACTTGTTTAGTCATTTAGTCACAGCAAATAAGTGTCTGAGGAAGGATTTGAATTCAGGGTTTCCTGAGTTCAAGTCTAGCACTCTATTTACTCCATATTTCCTTCCTTATCCCTTCCCCCTCAATTAACTCTTTCTCCTTCTCTTTGTAAGACCACTGTATACTTTTATATTTAAACCCTCTTGACCACCATCTATGTCTAGGCAGTCACCTCTCATTTTAGAGTCAGGACTGCCAAAATGATTCTTTAAGTAACCTGGCCTGGCCTGGCCTACCAATGCCCACTTGGATGCTCCCCATTGCAATGCTGTCTTCTCTATTGTAGATATGGATCACTGCCTTTTCTGCAACAATAAGACGCACTGGGCCCCAGTGAATAGTACCATGTGTTTTGAGAAGCAAGTTGAGTATCTCAATTGGAACGACTGGTTTGCCATGCTGCTCCTGACCCTCTCGGCAGTGGGGATTGTCTGCACTCTTACAGTAGGAACAATATTTACTAGAAACCTGAACACCCCTGTGGTCAAATCATCGGGGGGCTTGGTCATCTGCTATGTGATCCTCCTTTGCCACTTCTTCAGCTTTGTCAGCACCAGCTTTTTTGTGGGAGAGCCACAAGACTTCAAATGTAAAATCAGACAGATCCTCTTTGGCGTGAGCTTTGCCCTATGCATCTCCTGCATCCTGACAAAGTCCCTAAAAATTCTGCTAGCCTTCAGCTTTGATCCCAGATTACAAAAATGTCTGAAGCGCCTTTACAAACCTATACCCATCATAGCGATTTGCACAGGGGTTCAAATAATCATCTGTACAATATGGCTTACATTTGCAGAGCCTTTTGTGGCGGAGGATTTCTCCGTACCCCGAGTTATTATCTTGGAGTGTGATGAGGGCTCCATCATGGCCTTTGGTACCATGCTAGGCTACATAGCCATCCTGGCTTTTGTTTGCTTTATATCTGCCTTTAAAGGTAGAAAATTGCCAGCAAATTACAACGAGGCTAAGTTCATAACATTTGGCATGCTCATTTACTTCATTGCATGGATAACATTTATCCCCGTTTACACCACAACTTTTGGCAAATACTTACCAGCTGTGGAGATGATTGTCATTTTAATATCTAACTATGGAATTTTGTGTTGCACATTTTTTCCTAAATGTTACGTCATTCTCTGTAAGCAGGAGACCAATACGAAATCTGCCTTCCTTAAGACATTATATATGTACTCTTCCCAAAGTGCAAGCAGCCTTAATGTGAGTCACATTTCACTGGATTCCAGGCCCAGTGAAGACCCTCTTCCCAACCACAACTTCAGTTGCAAGTCTCCAATCACCCTTGAGCGAGGCAAGGCCAGCCAATCACAGATGGCTGAGCACGTACAATCTGCAAGGAAAGGAACTGCTAAAAATACAGCTGGAATACTCCCAAGAAAAAGAATATCAAGCATATAAATGAAGAACTCCCCAGTGCATGAATGAATTGCTTTCAGGAAGGAAGAACAGGACCACTTGAGGTTAGGAATCACAATCTCCTAAGAATTTTTTCCGTGGGCATTTCTATATCAAAATCACCATCAAAGACAAATTAAACTCATACTCTATTCATAGCACTGAACCACTGTATTGGCCCAATACCTTCCTGGCCTCAAGGTCTGGCCCACTCCTTGTGGAACTCCAGGATGGGCCTCCTTAGAATCTTCACTGTAGTTCTCTTTGGGACAGGTTGGTCAGTAGAACTATCAACTCCATAACAAAAGTAGCTAAAGGAGAAATAAAAGAATGTAAATTATTGCCTGAAATAATACATGATTTTCATCTTCTCCCACAAAATGTAGGTAGTGACTTTTTATTTCATTTTGGTTTTATTCCTTTGTTTGTTTGTCTGGGCTAGAATTGCAGTAGCCATTTATGGTCCAATCCCACCATTGATTTGCATAGAAGCCATGACCTTCTTTGTTTCCCCTCCTTAGGCAAGATGGTGTCCCCCTGCTCCTCAGGACTTACCATAATGGTGGCAGACTTAGTATGGATACCTGATCAGTTTTGCCCTATGCAGCTCAGAACTCATGATCCACTAGAATGGACTTCCCCCATAGCAGGGATTATAGCTATGTCCTGGCAGAGAACAACTTGTATTAAAAAATAGCTTATTGTGTATTTATAGTTGTGGTTTTCTATACTCTGTTGCAAAGCATTTTGTGTTTATTTTTATAACAGTTCTGTGATAAAGACCAAAGGATGCTCTTAAAAAACAATTCTTAGCCATCTATAGGCTATCAATTTTTATGGTCACTCAGCAGAAGTTGTAAAGAATGGGTTGAATGTTAATTACCTGGTGAGACGATTAAGAATTGAGTGTGTTAAAAGGTATCAGGAAGGAATACCTCTGAGACTGAAACTAAATGGAAGTGTGTGTGTTGATATACCATCTTAATCATCAATCTAAAGAATCACATTTAACTGTACACAGTACGTAATTTGGTGAAATAATCCTTCTTAAGAAACTTCAGTGACTCCCTATTTCCTTTAGAACAGTGGTTCTCAACCTTCCTAATGCCACGACCCTTTAATACTCATATGTGGGCATATCTGCATGTGGGCGGATCCACCTGGAGACAGATAGAGAAGCGGTGTCTTGGTTCCTAAGACCATCGGAAATATGTGTTTTCTGATGGTCTTAGGCGACCCCTGTGACCCCTGTGAAAGGGTTGTTCAACCCCCAAAGGGGTTGCAACCCACAGGTTGAGAACTGCTGCTTTAGAATAAGGGCAAATTTCTTGCAACTCCTCCTGTAAACTCCTCAGCTTGACATTTAAAGTCTTTCCCAATCTGGCTTAAGTGTATCATTCCATGTTCCAGGCAAACTGGCCACTGTCTGTTTCTTTATCTTAGATTTTCTTTTTTCATTCTGAATATATTATCAACAAACACAAACATTTCAATATATAAAGATGAACAAGAAAAAAGATAGTATAACAAACTGAACTGTTGCATGAAGGTTTTTTTTAAAAAACATATATCACATATATATAGGAAAGTAACAAAATATTTTTAAAATTCTATTTATGGCTTCAATACTTTTTTGTTTTCTTCTGTACATTTAAAAAAAGATTAAAAAAAATATTTTGTTGATGATCTTTTTGCATCACTAACATTTCTGTTCCATAAAAGACTTTCCTTGTAACAGATACATATAAGGCAACAAAAAAGCTTGCTTCAACCCACTTGTTGATTCCTGAATTCATCCATCTCCCGCCCTCAGTGCCCTTTGTAGGTGTGGGATCCAAGATTGTCCAATCTGCAAGAAAAACTGCTGGGGGAGAGCTCCAACCCAATAGCACTTAATTAAAGGGGCCATGGTCCCCTCTAATAAAGTGAATCTCAGATCTTTCTCATGATCTTTCTCATGGTCTGAGATACCTCCTTTCCCTACAGCCTTACTTTTATAGAGTTTGGAAACCAAACATGTAAAAGAGACATGGTAAAGTACAGAATCTTGTTAGTTGATAGATTTTGCTCATAAGAGCCAAAAGTGATATAACAAAAGAGTCATAGGTTGGGGAAACACTGGACATCTCCACTGACTAAGTGGTTATTAGATGGGCAAGGCAAAAGTCATCTCAGGTGACTAAGTGGTCATAAGTTGGTCACCTCCTCATGTTGGGCAAGAAAGGGTGGTCCAGAGGTACAAAAATATATTAAAGGATTTTCCAAAGAATTGAGGCATTCCACCCATGCCAGGTTTGGACACAGAATTTGAGCAAAACAGGATGAGATATCTTTGTCAGCATTCTTGTGGTTGTGTAAGTGACTTTCTTAAGAAGTAAACAAGTGGTGAATGTTCGATTAAAAGTCAAGGTCCACTATAAGAATTCATCTTATTTAATTATCCCTATATGATTTATGTAAAATATCCAACTGATTAATACTGATTAGAATAGAGTAGGGATCCAAATAAATTATTTCTCACACAGGTTGTTCCCTGTGACTCTGAGGCACTCCTTCCTCACTCCACCTCTTACTATCCTGTGAGGTTCAGTTCAGGTATTAATACTCTCCTTCTCCTCCTCAAATTGACATGTACATACTCATCTGTACTCATCCTGCTGTATCTCCCTCAATAGAATGTAAGCTCCTTGAGGTCCAAGACTATTGTAAGTTTTGTCATTGTATCCCCAATGCTTTAGTAAAAGGAGAAGCCTAATAAATGCTTCCTGGATTTGGATTACATTAAATGGCTCTTTGCTTTTCTATTACTTTCTCTGAAAAACTAAAAAGTACTTTTATATACACTAACTACACTGTGAATCGTATGAGGGTAGAAATCACATATTGCATAAATGTCATGGCTCTCCTTGTGCCTAGCATAGTGTTCTGCACAAAGTAGGCACCAAGCAAATGTTTGTTGAATGAATAAATGAATTCACTAAGAAAATGTTTGTTAAATGTACTTACAAAACATCTCGCAGAAACAAATAACATTGCTGCTGTCTGAATTTTTTCAGAGGTAAATTTGCCCATCCTCACAGGCCAAATGACACAAGCTAAGAATAATAATAATTTTTTTAAAAAAGGTCTCTTATTTCCTAGGATTTTCATGACATGGATTTTCATCCTAAGAGGGACACATGATCAAAAGGCACCAATGGAAAATCTGCATGTGAATTAAAATCATATTGACTATACAAATCTTTTTTTGGAGGGGTGCGGGGAGGATTTGTTCATTTTACACGACGAAGGAAGGAAGGAAGGAAGGGAGGAAGGAAGGAAGGAAGGAAGGAAGGAAGGAAGGAAGGGAGGGAGGGAAGGAGGAAGAAAGGAAGGAAGGAAAGGAGGGAGGGAGAAAATAAGCCCTTATTAAACACCAACTCTGTGCCAGCATTACGCTAAACACTTTAGAAATATTATCTCATTTTCTCCTTAAATCAGCCTTGAAAGGTAGTTGCTATTACTATCTCCATTTTACAGATATAGCCTTTAAAATCTCTAACATAAAGTCCTAAAGTTTAATTCATCCATCATTATTATTGTTGTTGTTATTATAATACACAGACACACAATAAATACGAATGGATTGATCACATTGCCTCATCTCATCAGGGGCGGCTAGGTGGTGTGTTAGATAAAGTGCTAGGCCTGGAGTCAGGCAGATGAACTCAAATTGCCACCAACACTTACTAGCTCTTTGACCCTGGGCAAGTCACTTGACCTCTGTTTGCCTCATTTTCCTCATCTGTATAATGGGAATAATAACAGCATCTACTTCTCAGGGTTGTTGTGAGGTTCGAATTGGACGACTGTGGAGTTCTCAGCATGGTCCCTGGCACATAATAAGTACTACATAAAGGTTAGCTGTTATTATCATTATCCCTTCCACCTTTCCTCCCTGCCTCAATTTGCCAGGATCAGTATCAATCCATACACACATTTTCTACATAATATTGTACTCTACGTGTTAGACAAATGTCTATGCTTTAACTATGAACATTTGGGATATATAACTTTTAGTGGAATATATGGAATATATTCCATTTAATGGAATATATAATTTCTTTTGTTTTTAAATGTGATACTTTACAGCTATGTAATTTATCAACTAAAACTTGAGTGAATAAAAAGTTGTTGATGTTACTGTCCTGTTTCTGGTTTCCCTGTCCCTTGTATCTGTGTTGACATGAAAACAGTTTCTATTACTGACAGGAGGCAAAACTGTGGGAGAGCTTCCAGACCCTTGGATGTGGTCATACAAAACATCAACAAACAGTACTGTTATGTCAACGAGATAATAAAGTAAATATTGTACCACCAACGAACACCATTTGACAAATCTTTGTTGAACGCCTCTTGTTTAGGAGGCACAGGTCCAGCCTGGACCAGGGAAAGCTTGGCACCTTAATACTAGCAGCCAAACATCTTGACACATTTAGTTCAAAGTGGAAGGATTTTACTTACTCTGAGAAATAAAATCACACTTATTAAACTTTCATAGATCACATTTCCAAGAAGTGCTGAATTTACATAATGGCCAAACAGACTAATCCAGGAGTGGAGAACCTGCAGCCTCGAGGTCACACAAGGCCTTCTAGATCCTTGGATATGGCCTTTTGATTTAGTCTGATTTTTACAGAACAAAGCCTTTTATTGAGGGGATTTGTTCCTTGATGTTTGGATTCAGTCAAAAGGCCCTACCCAAGGCCCAAAGGGCCACAATGTGTCCCCCACCCCTGGGTCTAATCCATTCAATTCAGAAGAAATTAGAATGCAAGCTACTTGAGGGGAGGAAGGGAATATGCATTTAAATAGCATCTGCTATGAACCGGGCACTGTGCTAAGTGCTTTATAAATATTACATTATTTGATCCTCATGGCAACCCTTCAAGCTAGGTATAGTAGCCATTGCTTCATTCTTTGGGCTTGTATTCCTGATGTAGGCACATGGTGGCCTCTTACTAAATTCTTTTGATGGATTGTCTGTTGATTAATTAATAGATCAGCCAAACTGGCTGCTTAGCATCATGTGAACCAAATAATCAGACTTGCAGAATTTTTCTTTTTTTTCCAGCTATTTGAGTATTTTATAGACCTACACAGAATCATAATGATTGAAAGAAAGTTCTCTATTTTTTGAAAACCAGTAATAATTTGAAATATATATATTGAAAAATGACCTGTACCTATACCAACCTGTATTTTCTTTTTAAATACTCTCTCTTTAAGGGAAGAAGTTTTTCATTATTTCTTGAGTTATCCTTTTTTGACATGGACACTCTGATATTAGACAAAGAAAACCCAGAGAGAACCAGCCTTGTACTGACTATGCCATTATTTGATTTCTTTAACATAAGGTTCATTAATAGTACCAGGAAACCCTAAAGCTCAGCCTGAATAGCCTTCACACCCAAAACCAAGCACACAGTAATGAATTTATCATAACTCCTCAAAATACAAATATTTTCATTCCTGCCACAGGGCCAACATGATGCCTCTTAACAGTGGTTTGCAATTACTACTAAAGCCTGGCTTTTTCCTTTGGTCAGTAATTTTAAAGTATTAATTCTAAGGCACCATGGTAAAGCAGTAAATGGCACATAATCCCCTAGGAAGTTCATGATGATGAACCAAGGAGATCATCTAATGGCACTTTCAGTAGTCAGTAATTGTCCAGTTACATTACAAATAGAGTTTTCCTCCATGACAACAAGCATGAGTGTGTCTGAACTGTCATAAGTTTCTTTTTCTGCTGTGATTCAGAATCACATTCAGAATCACAGTCACACTAACTAATATTTATGTGGTGCTTACTTTGTGCCAGGCACTGTACTGAGTTCTTTACAATTATTGTCTCATTTGATCCTCAGAATGGCCTTGGAAGGTAGGTGCTATTATTATTCCCATTTCACAGATGAGGAAATTGAGGCAAACAGAGGTTAAGTGACTTGTCCAGGGCCACGCAGTAAGTGTCTGAGGCTGCATTTGAACTTAGGTCTTCTTGACTCCAGATTCAGCACCACATCCACTGAACCATCATGTGTACAACAATATTCATGTTTCTGCGGTGATTAGATCAACCTGTCATCAAATGGTTTCCAAGCTGTCCCAAAAGTTCAACATTCAAAGGGCAAATCAGGTCCCAACAGACGGTCCTATGCAAGCACGTGCCCTCAGCTGTATTTTGTACACTGCATCCCAGTCGTTTCCTCATTCCTCTCTGTTATTCTGTAATCATCCATCATCACAATCACATAATCAAGGTGGTTTCCCTTCTTGCAGTGCAAATGTCAGGCTGTCTGAAAACCGTGATTTCTGAGCCCATGCACGGTAAGTCATCTTAAAAACATCATGGACCATGACAAATGTTCTGCAGAAACAAAACTTAGGCTGCCTCTCATTCCAGTTTTAGTGATGTTTTCTGATTTAAACTTACCCTCTGCTTATGTTACCATTCTTCCATCTGGTGGATTTTCAAATGGTCAACAACACTGATCAACTCTTCAGTACAGTATCTATGAGATTATAGTCAGAGTGGCAGTGGCAGAAGAGAAGGAAATCACATATGAAAAGATTCTTTACATAAATGTTTAAAATTTAAATTTAAATCATTTAAAAGTTTAAAATATAAATATTGTTAGAAATGAAGTAAAATATGAAATTTTGCTTCCTGCACATTGATCATTTAACAAAACATATCAGCCACTGGAAAAAGTAAATATTTTATATCATAACAAACTATTCAGGGGTGGCTAGGTGGCACTGTGAATAGAGAGAGCACTGGCCCTGGAGTCAGGAGGACCTGAGTTCAAATCCATCTCAGACACCTGATGCACTTACTAGCCATGTGACCTTGGGCAAGTCACTTAACCCCAATTGCCCTAACCTCCCCCCTCCAAAAAGAAAAAAAAAGATAACTATTCATTTTTATTATTTGGCTAGGTAGATTTAAAAAAATAATGAATTTCCATCTCTTAGCAAGAAAGCTTGTACATTTCTCCTACCATTTTCTACCAAACATTTGTATGAGCAAACATTTTCACTTTATTCCTCTTTTAAATCAAAATACAGAAATATAATTGATGTAGAACCAGATTTAAGACTGTGTCAGGTGTTGAGGCAAATATTTTAAACCTTTGTTCAAATAAAAAAGTCCAACATTGAAATTAAGTTTATATATAATTATCATATTATGTTAAACACCTTCCATTGTAACTTAATCAAAAATGTCATTTATATTCAATAAAGTTTTTCAAGTAAAAAAATTGATATTGATTATTGGAAATAATAGTACACATATAAGTTCTTGCTGGATTACTTTTAATTCTTATAGAAAGTCCCATGTAAAACATTCATAATTATTTTATAATTTGAGTTTTATAACTTTATATTTACATATATTATTGTATGTAATATATATTTTATGACTTTATATTTAGTTTTAATTATTATAGGTAGAATAAATCTCATTTTATCACTTTAATTATATAATATAAAATTTTATTTGGAATTGAACTCCCCTGAAATTAGAATAGGCCAAACAGAAAAATTTCTGCAAAAGATAACATGCAATATTAAAAACAAAATCTTAACATTAAAAAAATAGAAGAGAATGTAAGGTATATATTATCAAAAACAACTAATGAGGAAAATAGGTTAAGGACAGATAATCTAAGAATCATTAGGCTACCTAGAAATAATGACCAATAAAAAGCTTGTATGACATATTTCAAGAAATTATAAATTCTCCCAAAAATACCCCCTTAGAATTTCTCCCAAGAATTCTCCCTTAAAATCAAAGTGAAAATAGAAATACTTTTTTTTGTTGTTTTTGGAGGGGGGAAGACAGGGCAATTGCGGTTAACTGACTTGCCCAAGGTCACACAGTGGGTGGTAAGTGTCTGAAGCTAGATTTGCACTCAGGTCCTCCTGACTCCAGGGCCAGCAGCACCTAATCACCCTGAAATACTTTAATAATACCAACCTGAAAGAAATTTCAAAATGAAAATTCCCAAGAATATCATAGACAAAATCCAAAGCTTCTAGCATACAAAATTATTCAGATACTAATTGAGCAAGAGTTGGGATCACATAAAACATGGCAGCAGTCACCTTAATGAAGAAGAGAGGTGAGAATGTGATATTCCAAAAGGCAAAAGATAAACCTGTCATCTTCAACTCCCCACTCTCACTTTTCCTATATATTTAACCAGTTGTCATCTCTAGTCATTTTTATCTTCACAATATTTCTCCCATCTGTCCCCTTCTCTCCACTCAATCATCATCCAAAATCAGGCTTTCATCACCTATTACTTAGTCTATTAGAATAACCTCCTAACTACATCTAGTCTCTCCCCACTCCTATGCACAGAGCTGCCAAAGTGATTTTTCTACAGCTCATGTCTGACCCTGTAATTTCCCTACTATTTTATTCTAGTGGATCCCTAATGTCTCCTGGGTCAAACATAAACTCAAACTCCTCTGTTTGGCATTTAAACCCCTTCACGATCTGTTCCCATCCTATCTTTCCAGCCTTATATTACACATTACTGTTATATATTACTCCCCATCATATACATTATAATTCAGCCCAACTAGCCTTCTTACTGTTCCTTATGCACAACACTCGATCCCCAATCTCCTTGCCTTTGTACTGGCTCTCCCCCATGCCTAGAAGACATTCCTTCTTCACCTCTGCTTATTAGAGTAACTACTTTCTTTCAGGGTCTAGCTCAAATATCAACTTCTCCATGAAGACTTTCCTGATTGTCTGCCTCTTCATTTTCTAATACATTCCTTGCAAAATTACATTATATCTGCCTGTATGTATATATGTAGATATGCATGCATGTATTTTATATTTGAGTGTGTATAGAGATAGATAGATAGATAGATGAGAGATAGGCAAGGAAATGTGTGTGTTTATGAATGTATATGTTGTTTCCTTCACTATAACATTAATGGTACCAGGGCATTTTTGTCTTTATATTTCCAGCACCTTTGTGCTCGACACAAAATAGATGCTCATGTCTCATCTCCTTATAGGAAGAAAAACTTAAATATCTTATTCTTTTTTTTTGGAGGGGGGAAGGAAAGGCAATTTGGGTTAAGTGACCCCATTCTTGATAACATGTAAAATTTTACTAGAAAGGGTAGCAGGGACTCTCTGATGACAACAAATCATCACTGAATTAACTTCTGGAGTTCTGTTTACTCTAATTACAAAAAGGTATGTGGTGGGTTGTCATAAAACCCATTGTGCAATGAGTTTCTGCATAGGTAAAATATCAGTTTTAGCTTTTTCAAGGCACTGAGAGGATTATTGATATTTTAAAAGGGGTAAGGGGTCAGAGTACACTTGGAGCCTCAAGGATTATGATCACACTGGATTTGACATACCGAGGACATCCTGTGTCTGACTCACGATAAACTGCCTTTTAACCACTTTTCAGAACATTCTGAGGATGTCACTGCCATCTAGTGGGTAATTATAACGTAACTTTTCAATGACAATATCTAAAAATCAGAGAATTTGTGACCAAAGATGCTAATAAAAATATCCATGATAACTTTCGCTTAGCAATAATAGAGGCTGCCCAGGACTATGGAAGTAACAGCTCTGTTGATTTGATAATGGGTGCCACATATTTAAAAAGACATTGGTATATTTGACTTAACTGAAGGATGGCAGTTAAGCTGGTCAAGAGATAAGAAATCAGGTCATATGAGGGTGGATTGAAAAAACTGAAAATGTTTAACCTTGAAAAGAGAAGTCTTAGAGGAAAGGGAAATACAGAACAGATGTAGTACTGTCTTCAAGTATTTGAAAGGTTCTTATACAGTACAGAAATTATATTTACACACAATGAGAGGCAACAGATGGAAGTTGCAGGGAGGCAGATTTCAGCTTCATATTGGGAAGTTTTTCCCAACAATTAGAGTTATCCAAAAGTGGAGTGGTTTGCCTTAGCAAGTAGTGAGTTCCCTCCCTCTAAAGGAGAAGTGTTGCGGTTCACAAAATCACAGAAACTCAGAGTTAAAAGGGATGTCAGAGTTCAATCTATACTTCTTTTTTGTTAAATTGAATTTTGTATAACTTTAGTGACTGTTTTTTTACAAAATCCACAATCATACATCCCTACAAGAATATTTCTCTCATTTCCCCCCAATGGGAACAGCTTGGGATCGTGTGTGTGTGTGTGTGTGTGTGTGTGTGTGTAAATAGGTTTTTTTCCCCAATTACATGTAAAGATAGTTTTCAACATTCATATTTTTAAGATTTTGAGTTCCAAATTTTTCTCCCTCCCTCCCTTCCCTACTCCTTCCCAAGACAGAAAGCATTCTGCCAATCCATACTTCTACAACAACCTCAATAAATGATCATCCAGCCTTTGCTTGAAGATCTCATCTAGATAAATGTAAAACCTTAAACTTGGCTATTGGTACCTCTCCAGTCATGGGTCCTAGCTACCAATGGACTCTGGAGTTTAGGAACACCATACCAAGCAAATCTATTGTCTCTCTGCACACTCATTACATGTACATTGCTCCAGTGCTATCTTCTTGTTGTTGTTGAGTCATGTCCAACTCTTTGTGACCCCTTGGGCCACACCGTCCGTGAGGTTTTCTTGGCAAAGATACTGAAATTGTCTGCCATCACTTTCTCAAGTGGATTAAAGCTAATAGAGGTTAAGTGACTTGCCCAGAATCACACAGCTAGTAAGTGTCTGAGGATGGATTTGAACTTAGGTCTTATTGACTCCAGACCATGGCTTCACTCATTCCTTCCCTTCACTTCTACTGTTCACTACCAGGTCAGAATGGAGGGCAATGATCAGGGATCGCTTGGTGGGAGAAAAAAAATGACTATGGCTAGACTTACTCAATAACTCTCATATATCTAATGTAGAAGACACTTACAAAATTAAATATCTTCCGCTTTATATTTCTCTTATATAGCCAAACCCTTCCATACAGTCCAAAAAAATGGTTGGAAGTAAATGTTTCTATGTAGAAGTATCTGATCTAGTTTTCTTTTTATTTGATCTTATGTGATCACCATCTGCTAAGTCTCTGAATCCATATTGTGAAAAGAACAGAGAAAGGGGCATACACTACGGAATGAGGTCTCTGATCTAGCTATAGAGAGTATATTTCACATTTTAATATTTTGAGTACCTACTAGGTTAAATGGGGACCCTGCCAACAAGGGAAGAATTAATAAAAGCACCTCTGCCTCCTTCTAGGCTTAACTGGGCAGGGAATAGCAGCCTAGGCATTTGCAGACTGAGTGCGCTGGTGGCCATCAGGAATATTTTGCAGTCACTGAGGGAAAAAAAGCTACCCTCCTATTGTGTGATGAAGAGAAACTAACAAAGCTTGAATTAGTGAGTTATGTAGAGTACCGACACCTGGTGGACAATTCAGATAATGCGCTTAGCTAATAAATATTCCTGGATGGATAACTGACCTTGACTCCATGCCACTAAACTTGAGATACACTCCAGCCACATGAGCAAAGGGCTCCATTTGGAATCAGTTTCATATATAACATTAATTTTAATGTTCATTACCACGTAAAATCAACTAGTTAATATTTTTATGATGAAAACCTCAAACTTCATAAAGGTTTGTTAGAAATTTAGCTACCAATGGACTCTGGAGTTTAGGAACACCATACCAAACAAATCTATTGTCTCTCTACACACTTATTACATGTACATTGCTCCAGTGCTATCGTCTTGTTGTTGTTGAGTCATGTCCAACTCTTTGTGACTCTGTGGACCATACTGTCCAAGAGGACAGTTAGAAATTTAAAAATTGATCATCTAAAAATGATTACAAGCTTCTACATTAAGGGATCAAATGGCCTGGAATATGGTATTCCGGAGATCAAGGGAGCTAGGATTAAAACCAAGAATCACCTACCCAGCAAAACTGAGTATAATGTTCCGGGGGAAAATATGGTCATTCAGTGAGGTGGAGGACTTTCAAACATTCTTGCTGAAAAAACCAGAACTGAAAAGAAAATTTGAGCTCTTTTCTCTCAGCCTGGGCAGCGACAGCATGGGTAAGTGCCAAGGTCTTTGTACTGCTAGAAAGCTCCATAGCCACAGGAGAGACCAAAAGTGGCATGACAAACAATACAAGAAAGCTCATTTGGGCACTGCCTTGAAGGCCAACCCATTGGAGAAACATTTCATGCAAAAGGGATTGTCTTGGAAAAAATTGGTTGTGGAAGCCAAGCAGCCCAATTCTGCCATCAGGAAGTGTGTAAGAGTTCAACTGATTAAGAATGGCAAAAATATCACTGCCTTTGTTCCCAATGATGGCTGCTTGAACTTTATCGAGGAAAATGATGAAGTTTTGGTTGCTGGATTTGGTCGGAAAGGTCATGCTGTTGGTGATATTCCTGGAGTCCAATTCAAGGTTGTAAAAGTTGCAAATGTTTCTCTTCTGGCCTTATACAAAGGCAAGAAGGAAAGACCAAGATCATAAAAACTGTATGATGTCTTTGTAACAGTAAAAAATTTTCATGTAACCAAAAAAAAAAAAAAAAAGTAAATTTGACACTGAAATACAAGAAGCATGAGAAGATAAACATGGAAAAGAAATCATAAGGAACTTATTGAAGTTGAACTACTTACATGTCAACATGGAAAAAATGATAATTGTAACTTATGAAATTTTTCTCAGTATGAGGATAGGTAAAGGGAATACAAATGTATATATATATAT
>CM053586.1:103580300-103590558 GCA_028646515.1 Pseudochirops corinnae
GCGCCACAGGCTCCACGTGACCACATTCAGCCTATTAGGGAACAGAGTATACTTTCAAATATCCAAGGGTCCTCAGAGTCACGTAGCCACTTTAGCAAAGGGCCTAGGGGCAGGGAAGATCTTTAGATTCCCATAACAGCCACCCTTCCCCCAACTTCCCCATCCCCAAGTTGAGTGGCAGAAAGTCAAAAACAGAAGCTAACCCAGGATGGTATAGCAGATGGAGGTACTTTGTGCTGCAACAAAGCTCAATCAGAATGCTAAAGAACAGGGAGCTGAAGAACAGGGAACTGGAGTAGGACATGTGTAGATATCTGTTTGTCACTCCACTAAACCTGAAGGAAAAAGCCCACATCTAGCCCGGTCAGTTCTGGTCTCCCTGAAGTCACATAGGGCAGAAACTGGTGACAGTGAAATGTGAATTACCCAGCATGAGAAAAAGCTGACATAATCTTTAAGTTCAGTCCCCAGGGAAACTCTCATCAAAGGGGAGAAGGTCAGAAAGTGAGTAAAGAGGGAAATTTTTTTAAAGACTAAAATTACTAAAGATCTCAGGGGGAAGAAAAATCAGTTAAAGATTTTAGATGTAAACAATAAACCAATAGAGAAGATATTAATAACAGAAAGGAATGTGGTCTCCAAATTATGTAAAAGAGTCCAAATATTCATGAATAAATATTGCAAGACAAGGCAAAATAAATCAGTATCTGATGAAGTAAGGGAACCTGTGGACTTTCAAGGGAGGATAGAATCATGGCAGACTGTTACTGACTAGTTTAAGAGAGAAATAAGAATTTTGAAAGCAGAATTTACAGCCTGCATAGCAGAAATAATTAGCAGAATAAAAAAAAAAAGCACCCTGAATCCATGTGCTAAATCTCACCAAAGAGACAAAGAAAGAATAACTGATTGGGAATGCAAATAGATAAAGGTCAAGGACAAGAAGATACAAGAAGCAATAACATCAAAAGAAAAGATGATCTTCATACAAATGACACAGTGTTCTTGAATATAGAATGCATAGAGACAATTTAAGGATCTTAGATCTTCCAGAAGTACATAAGTCAAAAAAGCCTGAATACCCATAATGCAAAAAATAATACAAGGAAACTGCTCAGAACTTCTGAACACAAAAACAAGATGCCAGTCAAAGGAAATCCACAGATTGTCTTGGGGGGAAAGACCTTTGCTGCAAACTCCAAAATAAGTTAAATTTAACCTACTCTAAAGACAAACGACAAATTCTACAAATGACCAGGAGAAAACCTTCAAATATAAAGAAAAAGAAACTTAAATAACAGAACACTATTCTGCACCCACCTAAAACATAGAGAGAAAGGAGTTATGTGTTCAGGAGAGAAAATGTACTTAAGATACAAGACAAAGTGACATATCCTGCAAACCTAAGCTTAGCTATTAATGAAAAATGAACATTCAATAAAAAATGAAGTGTTCAAAGTGCTTCTAGAATAAAAACCAGACTTGAAGAACTTATTTGCTTTTCAAACACCACAGACAACAGACATACAAGAAAGGTAAACAAGTATAGCAACCAAAGACAATGAATAACATAGAGTCCATTAGGAGATTTCTATCTAAATGCACACAAAGAGAGGAGTGAAAGCAGAAGACAAATAGAAGTGATGGAGGAGAAACAGGTTTGTTCAGAAATTAGGAATGGGAGTAGTGAAATAATATATGCATATAAATTAGACTGATAAAGAAGAATTTATTGAGATTCTACTATGTGCTAGTAAACACAGGGCTAGGGCTAGGGCTAGGGCTAGGTACTAAACCTGTGATTTCATTGGTATGAAGAACACTCAAGTGATGAAATTCCCTCTACTAATACATGACAACTTCCTGGGGTAGGAGGGGGAAATTTTACGGTAGAAGTAGGGATAGTCAACAGACAAAAATGAATCAGTCTTTGCCTTTAAGGAGCTTACTTTCTAATTAGAGAGACAGCATGTACCCAATATGTATGTATATTATGTATGTGTACATGCATATATATACACATACATGCACATATATACATGCACATATATACATGTATATACACACACACACACATATACATATACAGAGTAAATGCAAAGTGGAGACTAGCTGGGAGAATTAGTGAAGCAAGCTGGAAGCACTTGAGAGACCAATAGTCCTAGCTATATGGGATATTAAATTCTTAACCAACTCCAGCCCACCCTCTCCAAGCCACCCAAAGAAAATTATAATTTGCATTTATAAGATACTGTAGTGCCAATGCAATACTTACAGCACCCACGATCATGATAAAGACCGTGACTATAAGTATTACACAACGCTCGATCGCAAAATATGCCAGACTTTCCAGATAGTGGATAAAGCTGAAGAATTTATTTAGACACCAGAAAACCAAATCCCAAAACCAGTAAGCCAATTGTATCATAGTACCAAAGATATTCAGAAGCCATAATAATGCTGAAAGCCACAGCATCCTTCAGCACATTGACCACTTCCACCTATTCCCACACTTTCTTTAATCTGAGTTTCCCTGAAGGTGTGACAAACTTGGCTACATAGTTCAGGAGCATCTGTAGGGGCAGCCCTTACTTCTCTATTGCATCTGACATTAAGCCCTTATCACAGTACATTTTATATAGTTCATTAGTTAGAATACCATGAATTTTTCTAAAATCAACTCCTGCTCTTAATAGAGCAGTAAACAGTTCTTCTCTTGGCAATCTATTCTGACATTGAAGCCGCTGGTCATTTACTTTTCTCTCATGAGGAAATTTATCTTTTTCCCATTCTCCTAAGTCATTTAGCTGTGAAATCTTATCCAGCACCTCTGAAAGAGGGTTCCCTATTTCACCAATTAGTAGAGTCAGAAGTAGGACCTTATAAGCAGGACAAGATGTCTTCACCATGATATTTCTATGAGGAACTGCTAAGGGGATTTCATGATACATATTTGCATCTCCAGCCACAATAGCAGTTTTCATTACATCTTTCAACTTTCTCATTCAGTTGGGTCCGCCTCCACTAGGCCACAGAGAAGCAGTGGGATACATTCTATTGCATCCAGCAGCAGCTAAACCTGGTCTTGTTACCTCCTGCCAAATGGAAATCTCTAAAAGCTAGGGGACAAAAGGAAAATACTTATAAATTTCAAGCAATTTACCTCATCTAGCACTATCCCAGCAGCTCCTTTGTCCATAATTCTTACCATCCAAGACACTCGGATTCTCCCATCCTTTGGGTGAATCTGCTCCTCAAGTATCTCCTTGAATACTGCTTGCCCTCCCTGACTCTCGGCCTCCTCAGTATGGGGCAAGCTTCTGCCCCTGTAGAGGCTTCACCATGAAACAATGTAACATTCAGTAACATTATATCACCATTATATACAACACATGGACTTTCTACAGAGTCATCATAGCAACTAGGCTCAGACTCTCCCAAAGCTGTATGAACTTTCCTCCTTTTACTTTTTTGCTTCTTTTTCTGAGCCAAATTTACAACAGCCCCCTCTGCTTCCAGAGACTCTCCAGGACTCTCTTCTAAAGGAAGGCACAAATGCTGACACTTAGCCAACCCTTGTAACAGCTCGTCTCTGCCTTTACACATAACATGGTAGCCTGTCAGCAAAACCCAGCCTCTTCTACTCACTGCCTCCAGCTCTCTCCCAGGTTTTATTGGTATTCTTCACAAATATGTTTCTAAATCTTTTGGTTCTCCCTACTGCAGGCTCTGTTCCCAGTTTTCACAGAGTCCTACATTTTTAGACCACTCTCTTGCTAGGGAGGCATAAGGCAAATCCTCCCATCCCAGGATAGCCATTTCTTCTAAATCCCTTCTGCCTCCAACTAAAGATCTAATATTTCACAATCCCATCCTCACCACCAAATGTAGTACCAATGAATTACTTACAGCACCCATGATCATGATAAAGACTGTGACTATAAATATCACATGACATTCAATCGCAAAATATGCCAGACTCTTCAGGGAAAGAATAAAGCTGATTTATTCAGACATCAGAAAACCAAATCCCAAAACCAGTAAGGCAATTCCATCATAGTACCAAAAATATTCAGAAGCCATAATAATGCAGAGAGTCATGCCATTCTTTAGCCTCCCCACAAACCAATACAAAATCAATATTTACTTACAAAACTCTCTACCTCCTTGCCTAAGCTCCTCTGTCTCCAACTGTCTCTGTCTGGCTAGCTCTCTACCAGCTTTTCTGTGAGCTCTGCTTCTCCTCAGCAAATTCCTCCCACTGATGAGGGAGAGAGGGAGATGGATTTCTAGGAAATCCTTTGAGGGTTCTTTTAGTCTGAAATGAATTACCAGAGTCAAACAATCTTTTTGGCAGAGTTATAAAAGTTTATTGTTACACTGACTTTGCAGAGGGCAGGAGAGGTAGGGGGACCTGCAAAAGCGCAGGAATTAGAGATACAGTTTATATAGTGAAAAAGCCATAAATCTGATATCAGTTATGCTAACTAGGTGAATAAGGGTGGGATTAGGGAGGAGTTTAGGAGTGGTCAGTGCTTGAAGGGACATGCACTTTTTGTGGCAACTGCACAGGCATATTGCCCATAATTCACTGGGAGAAAGCCCGGGGGGGGGGCGGGGTTATCAGGAGGTGTGGTTTTTGCCTTGACACATCACTAGGTCACTTGTGGTCAGGGCTGACTGAGATATGTCCAATCTGTTACTCATCAAGGTCTTTTCTTTGACCATATGAATGTTGGGAGGGTAGGCTTGATTGTTTCAGGAGGTGCCAAAGTTTGGAAGCTAGACTAATTGGGGGCTTCAGGAGGTGCCAAGTTGGGAGGGAGTTGTCTCTGTGATAGTGTATTCAAGGATTTTGGGTGCAGCTGACCACTTAGAACAAAGGAACTATACATTTCTCCAAACTAAAGGGTTTGTTTGAATGCTTGGGTGATATATTCATAGGTATGGCTAAACAATTAATGAACTGTAGGCTAGGCAGAGTGCTGGCTCAGGGAAAAGACTTTTAGGCTGGGGGAAGTGTGATTTTACAACTTGGTTTCACAAACTGATATTACAGACATACTCGAACACAAAAATATGATTTTACAAACTGAGGTTACAGACAAAAGCATTCCAGACCCCATCACCACCTCAGCCTCCATGTGACTACATTCAGCCTACCACGGGGCAGAGTTTATCTTCACAGCAGGAAAGCTTCAAATTCCTCCCAGGTCTATTAAGGGGCAGGGAAGATCTTCAAATTCCCATTCCCATTACAGATACTTTAAAGCTTAAAAAGCACTTTTTTATGACCACTGCATGAGGTATGAAGTGAAAGTGTCTCCATTTTCCTGATGACAACAGAGGTTAAGATTTGTGCAAAGATAAAGGTTGGTGGTGGTGTTAGAGGTCCTCTGTTTTCGAAGAGGACCAGGGATCTCATGGGATGTGCAGAGATAAATAACTAGAGCTAATAATTTAAGGGACAATTTGAACTCATTCCTCCAGAATCCAGCTCCAAATCTAAAACTTTTCTCAATACATAACCTGCCTCAGTAGCCCAAAATGTCTCTCAAATTAACATTCTACAAGGAATAAAATGAGAGGCGTTTAAGCAAAGACGACTTTTCCAAGTACAGTTAAAATGGTTGAGAGTGAAGAACTAGAAAAGTCCAAAATGGATTGGGGATGAAAGGGGAGACTGGTGAACATGATATATTGGAGGGACTGAAGGGGTTAAGGAAAGGAAGCAATGGGCATCAGGGAAGAAGGGGCCTAGACTGGCTCCAGGCTTTTAGCTCCATGTAAAAGGCCTACAGGGTCATTGCTACCATTGCATCCCACCCACCGGCCAGTAGGGGCGTTCCAGAGTGGGATGGAATGTTGTCCCTTCCTTTGAGGAGAGAAGGCAAAGCCATGCAGGCTACGGCTTGGGGGCCCTTGCATCTCCACTTAACCAGCCTCCTTCCCTACACTGTTGGGGTGGCTTTGGCCCATTTGTGGCATTCCTTAGATTTTTGGCACCTAGCAATTGGCATTCTAGCTGTGGAACCCCACCCAGTGCAGGCACCTCCACCAGCGGTCCAGGTAAACTATCCAGAAGGGGAGAGACACTGGCCTTGGGCTTCCTGATCCTGGCTCCGAGGACTATCTTACCAGGCCTTGTCAGGCTGGGTGTCTGCCTAAGGGTGGAGAGTGGGGAGTATCGGGAGTGGGCAGGTGTAGATAAGGAGGGAAGAGCAACCAATGACAAGTTGGGTGAGCATTAGGGAGAAGATGGCAGAAAAGTAGAGGCGTCTGTTCACAGCTCAGTGAGTGGGGACTCCCATGAAAGGTCACAGAGTCCCAGATGAACACTAGCTTTCCAAGTACGACAAAAAAATCCTCCTGCAGACAGGACAGTTCAAGTCTATGAAGGGAACAGTGGCCTATATCCTTGCACCGTAGCTCCTGCTTTGGCAGGTAGGGAAGAAAGAGGTGCTGTATGTTTGGAGTTACACGACTCAGGGATTTCAGGATCAAAGGGCCAGGTTCTCAGAGAATACTATAACCCCTGATTGATGAGGAATTTAAGACAAAGGGAGGGAAAACAACTCATTCAAGTGGGTCCAAAGCAAGAAGCAAAGCCAGAATCGGAACCCAAGTTTTCTTGTCCTAAATTTGGTTTTCTACTACATTATACTCTGATAGTGTTGCTGTATGTTAGAGTCCCCACTGACCTTTTCACCATCCCTACTTCATTTGGAAAGTGGATCATTTCAGGAATTTGGTTTGTAGCTTCTTGCTGCTATTTGGTGAGGAGGGAAAGGGGAGCCTAAGGAAAGGGTGAGGTTGGTTGAAGAGGCAAAAGAATGGCCATCACCTTAAATCTTCTTTATGAAATACACCCACTAGTCCCAAAGGAAATTTAACTTGCAGTGGAATGCACTGCGTCAGCAGAACAGATCATAATGATTCAGAGGCAGCTTGCTGTAGGATACAAAGTGTTGAACTTGGACCAGTGTTCAATTCCTATCTTAAATTTTTATAGTGGTGAGACACTGGGCAAGTTTCATTCTCTTTGAGTTTCTGATTTCTTATCTGTAAAACAGTAGCTACCATAGCTTACAGTACCAGTAGCTAAAGTAAGGGATTTTGTGGGAGAAAGGTGAGGAAGGAGTACTTTTTTAGGCTTAGAGTATGGCTGGTGTGCAGGCACTAAGGCCCACATCACCAACTGCCTATTAGATTTTTCAAATCAGGTCTCCCACAGGCATCTCAAACTCAACACATCCAAAATGGAACTCATGTTCTCGTCAGAATCTTCCCCTATTCTGAACTTTTCTATTATTAACAAGGGCTCCACCATCCTACCAGTTACCCAGGTTCAAAATCTTACAATCCTTGACTCCTCTCTCTCGCTCACCTCACATATCCAATCAGTTGCTAAATTTTGGATTTTCTTTCTATGCATCTCTCACATATATTCTATTTGCTATCCCTTCTTTCCTTTCACACAGGTGTCAGGTCATCACTGCTCCCTTACATTTTTGCAACTGTGTCACAGTTTTTCTGGCTGCCTCCAGTTCCTCTCCAATTCTCCACTCAGCCTCCAATGTGATTTTTCTAAAGCATAGGTCTGACCTTATCACTCCACTGTTCAATACACTCCAGTGGCTCCTGGTTTATCTCTAGAATCAAAGTCCTTTGGTATTTAAAGTTCTTTATGACCTGGCCCTTTCCTGTCTTTTCAGTCTTCTTACATTCTTCTCCCCAACTTGAACTCTATGGTCTGGCCATCCTGGATACCCAAAATAACTGACTACTTTCAAAGAGAGAAGGTTCACAATCTGGACCCTCCTATCTTTCCAAATATACATGACTTCCCTTCTTACACACTATAATCCAATCAAACTGGCCTTCTTGCTGCTCCTCTCATAATGACTTTCAATCTTTCTCAGAGCCTGCACACCAAACCAACCCCCAAGCCTATAAAGTACTCCTTCCTCACCTCTTCCCTACAAAATCCTTTACTTCCTTCAAGACAGTTCAAATGCCACTTTCTATAGGAAGTCTTTCCTATACAAGAGCATTCTTAAACTACCTCATATTTATTCTGCATATACCTCTATATGTACAAATTGTCTTTCCCAATATAATGAAAGCTTTTTGAAGCAGGAATGGTTTTATTTTCTTTTTTCCACGGCCAGCACTTCACAAAATGCCTGCCATGTAGTAGGTGCTTAATAAATGTGTTGACTGATTCATTGACTCCTTACCAGTAATCAGAGAATGATAAACAATCAAAGAGGTAGACTTTAGCTCCAAGTCACAATTTACATTAGCTAGAGACAAATTACAACATAGGCTGTATGGTCATGTCCATGCATTTGAGTGCTTAGGAAAATACTTGCTGATAAACAGAAATTGATAGAAGACTATCTTTGACATTAAGCAGTTTGTATTCGAAGTAGGCTCTGTGACAATTCATACAACAAATTATTTCCTATGTTTTTTTTTCCATTGTGTATGATCTATTAAATATAGATTTTGTTTTAGGCCAGCAATAAGGGATGCTGCTAGAGTGAAAGCTTGCAACATAATGACTGTTTTGCAATGATTACATCTGGCAAAAGGATAAGTTTATCTTTATACAGAGAATATTTGGAAAATGAAAACATACCAATTTAAGAGACACTATGGACTAAATCTATCAATCAGCAGATTTTGTGAGTGCTTAATAATAATCTGTTGACTGATTTTAGGTATGGCTTATCTGAAATGGGGAGGAGAAGGAATTCAAATTCAGTCTTAGAAGGATTTGAAGATAATCATTCTATAAACAAATTTGTGAAAATTAGAGTTAAGGAACAGCACATTTATGTGAATTTATATAGAATCATAGACACAGACCTAGAAGGACCTTAGATGAGGAAACTAAAGCCCAAAGAGGTTAAATGATTTGTCCAAGGTAACACAGGTGAAATGGGTGACAAAGAGCTAGGATATGAAACCGGAATGGCTGTTGATTGCTAGGCCCACTAAGACTATGTATCGGAGGACAAGCTAGTTAAATGCTGAGGATTGTCACCAAATGGGTTGGTCTAACCACTCACCTCATCCTATTATCTTCAATCTATTAAGTCCTTTCCTGTTGCCTACAAACATGCTCATGTCTCCATGTTCCCAAAATCCTCATTTGATTCAATATGCACTATCTATGCACTATTATTTCTCCTCTACTTTCATAGCAAAACTCCTTGAGAAAGTAGTCTGAAATCACTGTACTCTTCCCCCACCTCAATCTCTTAAATTCTCTAGTTATTCAACTGAAAATCTCCTCTCCAAAGTTATCAAAGATTTCTTAAGTACAAAATGGAATGGCTTTTTCTCAACTCTGATCCTCCCTAATCTCTCTATATTGACAGAACTCTCCTTCTGGATACTCTCCTAAGGTCTTTTAACACTGCTCTCTCCTGATTTTCCTATGGCTAACCTCTCTCAAATCTTTTTTGTTTCCCCTTAATCCATGTCATGGCCCAATGCCATGGTTGATGCCCCTCTTCACTAGGCTCTGTGCTGGGCTCTTTTCCCTCTTTACTCCCAGTTTTCAATACATCTCCCATTGCTTCTTGGACATCATGTAGCTCATCAACTTCATGTAAACATATTATCTTAACATACACAAAACAGAACTAGTTTTCTCCCCAAATGCTTCCTCTTCGTGAAATTTTCTATTGCTTTCAAAAGCACTTTCATCTTCTCAGGCACCCAAGCTTTCAATCTCAGTGCCATCCCTGACATGTCACATATTCAGCCCACATATCTTATCTACTGCCAAATCTTGTCATTTCTAATGTAGTCATACCTCTGGCATATGCCTCTTTATCTCATACAGACACAACCCTAGCTCATTCCCACATCTCCTCGCACCTAGACTACTGCAGTATCAATCTGGTTTCTTTAAGTTTCTCCCTACTCCATTCCATCTATCACACAGTCGCCAAAGTGAATTTTCTAAGTAGACCTGACCCCAGATCACTGAACTCTAATGGCTCCCTATTACTCTTCTGGCATTTAAAGTTCTTTATAACCTGACCCTTTACTACCTCTCAAGCCTTCTTACATTTCATTCCTGTCCATGCACTTTACCATCCACCCATATTGGTGGCTTTCTTGAAGTTCCACACAACACTCCCATCGACATGCCTTTGCACTGACTGGCCCCCATACCTGCTCTACCACTTAACCTCCATTTAATTTCCCTGGATTTAAGACACTGCTCAAATCTGTTGCC
>CM053586.1:103590658-103679500 GCA_028646515.1 Pseudochirops corinnae
ACCATAGCTACTCACCAGACCACTTCATAAAGAGAAAATGATTTTGGATTATCTTTGTAGCACTCAAATATTTGTTAGGTTGAAAATTAGGATTCAAAGGATAAAATAGATTTTCTTTTTTAAAATCAACCAGTTTATCCAAACTACAAAAATTAAATGTCAAACCCATGAAAATCTCTTTCATTTAAGTCATTTTGCACAGAGGTGTCAAACATTGTACTCAAAACATTCCCAAGTGCTACCTGAACCAGACCAAAATGTAATTGGGAAACAGGCAACAAAATAAATTAAAAAGTAGTAAAATACAGATTAACCTTACATTTTAAAACTAAGTCAATATAAAGCCTGCAGGGATCCTTACGTACAATTTATGTTCCCATCAGAATTTTGAATTTAACACTACTGATCTGGCAATCAATTCCAGATGAACTCTGCATAACAATCATGGTCTATCAGTTATTCCGGAATTGGAAATAAACCTCACTTTTCTATGACAAACCTGTGCTGCAAGAGTTCATGACCCATGTATAAATGTTTCCACTAACTGCCCCAGTAGCAGTTTTGCTTGCTGGTATTTTCTTGGAACCAATTATATAGGTATGTGGGGGAGGGGCAAATTATGCACTTAATACTTAACCTCCTCAAAATGTTAAGTGCTAGTTAGTGTTTTGCTTAGTTTCCTATCTTCCTAATGTTTCTAAAACCAGTTTTTCAGGTGGACAGATCCCTGACTTCACCCATGCTGCCACTCCTTTCTCATTGTTAAGTGTGATTCTAGCTGATGTTTTCTCACAAAAACATTAGTATCTTGAAGTACCAAGACTGATGCTTCTCTTTCTCATTACACAACCTGTCTCTTTCAAAGGCCACACGAGCCTTTTTTATCTTTTATATCACAATGAACTTGCAGTTTAAAATTCGTAACTACATTTGTACAAAATCTTCCACTACAATTTTTATGACAGTAAAGACCTCCAAAATGAAAAAAAGCTTAAAGACAGGAAGATACAACTGAAATAGCAAACATAAAAGCAGTTGCATTAAAAGGCCATGTACAAAACCGAAAGGCAGATAATTTAATTTCAATTGACTTTTCATGCTTCATGAAAAATAATGCTGAACAGTCAGGGAAACTCAAAGAAAATTGCTTCAAATAGTTCTGAAATAGAGTCACCATCTTGCTGGTATACAGTGAAAATTCTGTGGCAACCAGATAACTAACCTAAATACTTCAAAAGAAGTGATTTCATCCATATGGTTGCATCGTCTAGGTCTCGGCTGTTTTCCTAAATTCTATAACCAAAAACATTCACTCAAACTGGCCAGACTTCTGGTGATAAATTTAACAAGCAGGATGAATGAAATAATTCACCCAATTTCTATTTCTTTGGGTTCTCAAGTGGAAGCTTTTTCAAATAGAATGAAAATGAACATTACATATTTTAAACTCAATGTCTATGTGCAGGTTGTAAAAATGGCAAATATTCACATACATTACTGCAAAAAGTACAGACCAAAATAAAATGAGGTGGTATCTTGGTCACTTAAGGTCTACATTTGTTCGTTTTACATAAAATCGAAGCTATAACAAATTAAACCGATAGATGCAATAAACACAGAAGTGTAAAATAATATTTTTATTATTTTAATAAGTATTGTGTTGTAACATTCCATAATATTGCATACTGCTCATGTTGGTTTAGTTACATATATTACCATTGCCTCCCCCACCCCCATCCCACTCCCAAATCAGGATTTAAAGATGCACTATCCCCCTTAAAGCCCTATAATACAGGCTTTTTAGTTTCACACATTACATAAAACAATAATGCCAAGAACTAAAACAAGATTATTTTGCTAACAGTACCAATGTTTAATTTCACAGTTTTACAAGTAAGCAGTAAGTACTTTAAAGATTAGTTTGTTGAATTTTTTTTTTAAATCACACTAAATCTGTCATTTTTCCCCTAAGTGCTTATTCTTAAATGAGAAAAGAAATAGCATGAAGGAAAAGGAGTAGTGCTTCTTTTAGTCCCTCATCTAACCAAACAGATCATTCTCCAACTGCAAACATGTTCTACAGTTAAAGACGAATTATTTTTGTGCCAAGATTTTTATTACAATTTTGACTTTTTTTTTTTGTTTTCTGGCTGCTATCAGCAACAGTGTATAAATAAAATATGGTACTACAAAATTAAATAGTTAATATTAATTCTTAAAAGGAAACATATAATAATGAAAACCTTTTAGTAGAAAACTAGCTATGATCAGTGAGTCAAGTACATAAGGAAACAGAAGCCAATTTGCATAATTGCATAGATTAACTAGTCAAAATTCAAATTCAGACAGAACAGTATACTTGATTAAATGAATAAAAGGGGGCACTTTCAAGTACTTTTTCCTGATTTTTGGTTTGTTTCCCAAGTGTACATGCCCTTTAAAAAGACTTAAAATAACTTCAATACACTCTAAAAATTTATTTGGCAAAGCATTTCCCCCTTTTCATCTCTGATATAGTAAACTGGAGGAAAACAAGACTAATACAACTTTTTTTCCCCCACAAGGATCATTGACGAAGAACGATACCATTGATCTAGGCATTTTAAAAATGTAAACTTGTGAAAGAGGCCGCCTTTCCAAAAATTTCTATGACATAGTGGTACATTTTAAGGTGTTTGTGTACTCAATCTAAAGAACTCATTATTGTGTAATACTTTTTAATACAGTTCAAACTTTGGTCCCAAACTACTAGATAGTGCCCCTTTTATTCAAATTAACACAATGAATCCAAATCCAACCAAATTAGCTTTGTTACTCAAACAACAGGTCCAAGGACTAATGGTTTGTATTGAAATGAGTAAAGTGCAGTCACTTCACTGCTCAGAAACTTTCCTGTATTTTTTACCTGCAGAAACTAAAAACCCTCTCAAGAAACCCATTACATAGTTTTTCCCTCAATAAGGATTATTATGCTTGAAAGATTTGGCTTAGAGAGGCGTATTACAGTGTCTACAGGGTCCTCAAAATAAAAGCAGGCACAGCTGGTTATTTTATTTATGAATTATGCTGCATGCAACATTATCAAAATAAGTTAGAAACAGTGGAATACCCTGTTACCTGATATTCAGAACTGTTTTTAATAACAAAAGAAATGTTTATCTGATAAATTCATCATTAATTTGGTACTCTAATGTCATCACCCTGTTCTTTTGAATATATATAATGCAAAAGAGATACTTTTTATACTAAACCTCAGATTTCCACCATAACAAAGAAGGACACAAATACAATTCTCTAAGTAACATTATTAAAAAAGTTTGGCAGATGTATTCTAGCATAATGGATGCTAGCCAACCCTCCCCTCCCCCACCTATATTTTGTGTATTTGTAGGTTTTAAATGTCCTGCTAAAAAGCTTAGTTTCATTATATATAGTTTACAAAGTATTAATAGTACTCCCGTGTATGTTTTTGTCCTGTAACATGTCTCTGATTTCCAGCGGAATCAAACTAAAAGTTGCTAAACATCAAATTAATCTTTCTGTATAATCGTCTGAAATGACTAAGAATCTTATCAAAACTGCATCAAATACCATCTTAAAACAGCTGTAAACTACATTTAAAAAACATATTCTCAGTAAATATCAACTGGAAATGCAAATAGCTGGCTACAATTTAGTAACTACAAATAAAAAATGAATTCAATAGTACTACATCTGCTTCAAAATTTCTATCAAGCACAGTAACAAGGGAAGAACACTTTTCACAAAGTAAATAATGCATGATTTTATTAGTTTTATATTTTGAGGGTTTTTTCCTTTAATCTCAATACATGAAATCTGATTTGAAACATGGCTTAAAATGACAGAGTAATCTGAAACACCGAATCATTAAATTATCTAAAGTATACGTCAAGCAGCAATGTGATCATTTGAGTATTATACCATAAAATCTAATATAGATTTCAAACACAAGAATCCTTAGCATTTCTCATTGATATTGGTCATTTAGTGCCCAAATAACATTAAACACATTTTCCAAAGTTAATATAGAATCTGACTTCTTTAAAATAATTTTGGCATTCAAGTAGTTTAATTATTACAAAGAAAAGCACAACTTTTCTATTACTGTTCTGACAAAAATCAGAAAAATGATTATTGTACTGTTTTTGCTATGCAGCAGTACTTTACATTCATAACTAAGTCTCTGTCATGAAGTACTACTGTCTAAAATTAAGTGGAAAAAAAAGCAGCAAAAAAAATGGCAGCATATTTGGTCAGTCATACTAAGAGAATCTGAGATTCTATGAACATTGTAGATATTCCAAAAGAAATAAGTAAATGATTCAAGAAAAGCAAATATTGTAGTGTATGCTCAACATAAACCGGAAAAGCTTTTCTTTTCTTAAACTGCCATCTTTTAAAGACAAGTCTGTTTTTCAGCACATGATATTTTTAAATTTTTTTTCATAAATAGAGTTCACGTTTTTTTTTCCTGCAAACATAATGTACAACACAGTGTTTCACAATTTAAAGTAATAAATATTTTCACATTCTAATTTAGCTTTGACTAGTTTGTCTTTTATTTTATGCTTTTGTTCTGAAGCAATGACATTTTTTGCTTCAGGACAGAGGTAGATTTACGAAACTGGGCATGTCAGACTTACTGTCAAAATGCAATTATCAACAGCTGTTACTGCTGATATGCAGTTTCAAAGAATGCCTGAAAAAATTCAGAACCACTATTTAATTAATACTTTACTAAGGTTCTCCCTTTCAAGCTCAGATTATTAAATTATATATTTAATGCACACTTAACTCACAAGTCAGTTACAAAAAAATCTAACAATAAAATATATAAATACAAAAGACAAAAGCTATAAATGAAGAGAGGTACATCTAAACAAAATTCTTTTTTTTGTTTTTTAAAAAGTGCATCAGCTGCTTCTTTTTTTGTCCTCTCTAAAACCACATCAAACTTTCTGACTGGCCAAAAAGAGGAGCTATGAGAAGCCAACATTTAACATTATGTTTTTTTTTTTCACTTAGCTATTTATAACTGAAACCCTTCCATTGGTGCCTCCTGCTGCTGAAAAACAAACTGCTGCTGGTTTTCATCCACCTGAGGGACAATGTTGGCATCCTCATCTTCCACACCAAAGTAGTGTTCAATTAGATCAAAAGCCTTTTGGTAGATCTCTTGATTTTCATGGCTTTGAAGAAATTCGATTTTATCCAGACCTAAATTTTTAAAAGCACAAGCTTAAAAATCAGATTAACTAAAAATCAAAACCCAAAATATAGTTGCCACAAAAATATTAAATCAACATCAAGTCATTCACATTGCTACCAATGAGTCTCTCTGACATCCTAATTTTTGCAACCTTTAAAATAGCAGGTGATACTAATTTTTTTAAAAGATTGGGAGGGAGACAATATTGTGCTACAGACTTCTACTAGAATAGCTTAACAATATACACAATTGTTCAAGGGAAGACTGTGTATCTATATATTAGATACAAGGAAGTATAAGGTACTATTTGCACATCTATAGTCCCACTCCTCAAACCAAGGGTTTCTTCTCTCTATTTGGCTTATATTAACAGTGCCTATCAAGGGCAAAGAAAGATTAAAGGTAATTTTGTTGGCTAAGTATTTCAATAGTGTATTTTTTATTCCCACTTTTAGGAGTTAATTTTGTAGTTAACACTGTGTGATGTTTAATATAGGACTTAACTGAACTATCACCAAAAGGCCGACTGTGCTGGGAGTAGATGAAGAAAAGAAAAAAACACTCAATCACATCTATACTTAATATATGGTTAGTTTTAATTCATAGGCATTATATCCATTTACTCTATGTAGTACCGTTCAGTAGTGTTCCTCAATCAATGAATAAAGGTGAAAATACACTGTCTTAATCACTAATATTAAGTAAACTAAAGGCTGTAATTAACTATATATTATACATATATAAATATATATAAACTAATATAATTATAATTATTTTAATAAATGCCAAATAATCCTTATCAGAAATATGACCTTAGACACAAAGTAGGAGACAAAAAAGAAAGTGAAAATGTTAAAAAAAAAAAAACATTTGGAATCTAGTTAGGTACCTTATTCCAGCAGTATCTCTGACAACTAGCCACTCTGATTTATGATTTAAGTATCTCTCAGGTTAGCTATCCTGTAAAACTATTTCAAAATGCATCAAAATATACTAATATAAAGTTTAGTAAGGATCGATAGAAAACTACAAAAGCAATCTACTATAATCAAATAAAAATTTTGAAACTTACCAAAACATTCCACTATTTAATTTTTAAACAGGTAATGAAAGCCTATGCATCTCAATAACAATTCAAATTTATTACACATTAAGTTGTATGCTGTGACACAGGTAGTGCAAATATTATTATACTACTTTACAAAGAAGCAAATTTAAGCTGAGAGGCTGGGAATCACTTTTACTTCCGTTCATAAAGACCTCAACCAACTCCAAGGCAGTGGGTTGAATAATCAAAAAAATGATTTACATTTTGTTGTTAAATGATTTCATACAGGGGCAGCTAGGTGGCACAGTGAGTAGAGCGCCACCAGCCCTGGAGTCAGGAGAACCTCAGTTCAAATTCGGCCTCACACACTTAACACTTACTAGCCATTTGACCTTAGCCAAGTCAATTAACCCCAATTGCCCTGCCCTCCCCCCTCCAAAAAAAAAAGCAAAAAATAAAATAAAATAATTTCATACACATAAATATGCTAAAGAGATATACGTATATATTTGATTTGGGGATATAGTAGGCAAACAGAAGAGGAATATAAAGCAGATAGATTTCACTTAGTTTATAAAGTTATATTTCTAGTTCCTGAATGGAAATTTTATACAGCAGGAACAGGTGGACCAAACTGTGCTAGACTCCAGAGAGAAGCCACTAAGATTTAAAAATCTTTACATGGAAGGATAATTAAGCACTGAGTAGGATTATAAACATGTAAGTTCTTACCATATGCTTCTTCAATAAGAGCACAGTATGGATTGATGCCCATTCCATTTTGTCTAGCTTCTTGTTCCCCAAGGCGTAAAATATTTTCAAGACCATTTAAAGCCACCTGGACTATTTTGGAATCCATCACAGTCAAAAGGTCACAGAGAGGTTTAATACAACCTAATGCTACCAGATACCTTTAATTAAGGAGACATGGGGAAGGAAGAATTTAATGTGTTTTATTAGTTAGTTTATGGTACTGACTCATAAAAATGCTACGCAGAGGCATTCTAAGTATAACTAAAATAAGCAAAACATTTCTAGAATGTAAACTAACTTAAAAGTGGCAAAAATGCTCAGCAGGCTCAGTTACAGTGCTCATTTCCACAGCCTCAGATTATACTTCCAATTCCAACAAGCTATCTTAAAAATAATGCATCTTTTCCTAAGTCAAAGAATATGAATCTAAAAGAAATTTAGCAAGAAAAAAAAAAATACGAGCCACTTTAAATCAATCACCACCCATAGATAAAAAGCACACACCCTTGTATAATTCAAAAGCCAACATCAAACTTATCAGCATATTTCCACCAAAAACTAAAGAAATAGGAACTACAGAGAGACATTTAATTTCCTCAAAGTTTCTTAATTTTCATTTGTTTCAGGCATCTTAAGCACTTATTTTGTTATTCTGACATGTGACAAAATTCAAATGTTCTTAATATAGTAAGTTTTGTTTTGTACATAAACTAATGGAGAGGCAACAGAAAGTAGGAAGGTAGTATAAATGGGATAGGACTATTAGCATAATAAAGAAAAGGCCTTCGGTTAAGAAGAGATATTTATATTTGGAGGAAGTTAGGTATCTGTAGAGGCAAGGAAAGAGTAAATGATATGGACAAAGGAGAAGGACAGTCATTTACAATGAACAGTAAGTAGTCCAGTTTGGCTGGAATCCTGTATTTGTAACAGGAGAGTCACAACCCTAGGAAGGTAAGTCAAAGCCAGATTGTGAAAGACTTTTACATGTCAAATAAAAGAGCTTCTATTTTAATTTTAGATGCAAAAAAGAGCCACTGCAGCTTTTTGAGCAGAAGAGTGACAGAAAGATTTGCTCTTTATCAGCCTGTCAATTTTATGGGGAATGGACTGGGAGGGCAAAAAGATGTGATGCTCTTATAAGAGGCAGGAAATAATTCAAGAGGGATGGCTTTGGGCATATGGACAAAATTTTTAGGCTGGAAGTGAAAATGCTTAAGTCAGCCCAGCTAACAGAGTCATCTGGTCAGAAAAGAATTCTGAATTCATTATACTACTGAAAACCTTTTCTTAGGTAAAAAGGGTGTTAATGGTTAATTAACAGTGGTATAATTTCATTAGGATAGGCAGAGATGAAAAACTTTAGGTTCTGGCACAGAAAGAACATCTCTAATGGGGATTTTATTTTGAAATACAAGGAGTTAGAAGTAACTAACCAAAAAGTGACAGACTGAATATGACAGAATAGATTGATAGCTGAAGTTGGGAAACTCAGGAAAAGAACAGTTTCTTTGGGACACAAGCAAGGCTTTTGGTTTTAAAAAGGATACCCTAGTAGATAAAGTTTGGCTAGAACAAGAGTTTTTAACATTTTTTTGTGTCCTGGACCCCTTTGGCAATAAGGTAAAGCCTATGGCCCCTTCCTCAAAATAATTTATTTAAAATGAGTACGTAGGATTTCAAATGAAACAAGTTATACTTAAATATAGCCATCAAAATATTTTTTAAAGTAAATTTACTATAATGTGATGGGTGGGCAAATGAAAAATGTTTAATTTCTCAATGACCTTTGTTTAGACCAAATTAGAAGTTGTACAGTCTCTAGAAATGTTCTTTCTACATTTATACAGATAATGAAATTATTAAAAGTTGATTAATGAACATAACTGTTTCTTTTGATATATGGACTGGACACAGTAAAGAAAAACTTTTGCTAATGATCAATTATATAAATATAGGTTTCTATAAAAACAAATTTCAGCTTGAAAAATCCCCAAATTATCCTAAATAATGAAAATTTAATAAAATTAAAGACCCCATATTACTGATAACTGTACTTATCAAACAACAATAAGAACTGGAAAACTTTTTTTTTTTCCCAAATTTGACAATGTGGGGAAAGAAAACAATGAAGGCCCCAAAAGATGAAACAACAGCAAAAGATACTGGAAATACAAAGACATCAAAAACCAGACCTTTCCCCACAAAGAATAAAAAAGCTGAAAAAGATCCCAGAAGCCAAAGCTAGGGTTTTTTTTTTTTTTAAATAAATAAACAGTGACTGTGGCAAGAAAAGAGAATCAAAATTCTCTCTAAGTGTGACTCTTACAGAGAATACAATCTTCACTCATTTTTTAAGGTACAAATTTCAAATTATCTTTCAATAATATTATTTTTTTAAAAAGCCCAAGAAACTTTGGATATATGCCTGATCCACATAAAGATTCTAAAACTAAAAGAATCTTTAGAAGTAAGAAGTGGTTAGGTGGAGAAAAAAGGACTGCTACTTGTTAATATTGTAAAGAAAGAACTCAAACTTAGCATAATGATCTAGATTATTAGGAATAAACGTAATTAGAAAAGTATCATAGCTATCATCTGCTATCATGAAGTAGGAAAAAATTTAACTAGTATAATATTGGTACAGATCAGGATTTATATATATCAACCTACATCACTTCAGATTAAAATATCCATAATAATTCCCCATGAAGCACATAGCTACTAAACCCTAGTCATTTCTATAAGATGAAATTATATGTTTACATCCTGAACATGTTTTTAAAAAAATTTTTAGTGCCTACAAATGCCATGCTCCATTTTAAAAAAGTAGTCTTCTCAGTTTACAATGTAAAAGCTAATTTTTAGAATTTATGTCAAAATGCAATTTGAGAAATAATTTAAATAAATGATTTATATGAAGTTAACCACTGTGAAAACAATATGGTTTACAGCCCATCAAGTATACTTGTCACTTCACAATGCTTAGCAGATCCATTTTGATTTGAAAATTTGAGCAAACAAAAAGGTACTTCAAATCTCAAAATGCTACAGTTATAATTATTGGTTTCATTATTCTGTAGCAAGAAGGAAGAGGAGTTCTTTCTTAAAAAAGGTTATTCAGGGAAGAATAAGTCAAGCAAAAAAAAAAAAAAACAAAACCTCCATTATAAAATAATAGTATGTTCTAATGCTTTCTAATTTTAAAAGTAGTAAAGTTCATTGTTATGAAGTTGTAAGATCCACTAGCCTTCATCATTAACATCATACCGTATCTGTTCTGGAGTACCTCCAGATGTTGCATTGGTTATAGCCCATGCTGCCTCTTTTCTGGTACGAAATTCAGCTTTCTGAAGAATTTCAATCAAAACAGGAAATATATTTGCATCTATGACAGCCTGAAGCAAAGAAAATACAAACACATGACCGTCAGTATAGTACTTTGTAAGGATTCCATAATTTTTATGGTTTATGCTACTGTGGTACTTATTCTTTTTTATCTTTTTTTGGAGGGGGGGAAGGCAATTGGGGTTAAGTGACTTGCCCAAGGTCACACTACTAGTTAAGTGTCAAGTGTCTGAGGCTGCATTTGAACTCATGGCCTTCTGACTTCAGGGCCAGTACTCTATTCATTGCACCACCTAGCTGCCCCTATGGTTCTCATTCTTAAAACTTGAAATATCTTCATCTCTCCAATCTGACAATACACATAGAGCGTACTTCCTTAAAAGAGCTTTATTTCAATGCTCTATGATAAACGGTATTTCTTTAGTGAAGGTATCAAAAAGCTAAATAAATAAATAAGCTTTGTATGTAAGAGTAGTTAAGGAAATGGCATCTACTGAACCAGTTAGGAGAGGGTCATTACCAGAAGGCTGACCAATAGATTTATTTGTTTTGACAGTGACAATGCAGGAAGACTATGTACTAATAAGTGTGGCATGGATGCAATCTGCTTCATTTTAAGAGCCAACAGTAATGAAATCATACATCTTCTGTAATATTAAAAATGCACGTAACTCTGAAATACTATCATGAAACCACAAGGAAAATATTTACAAATGAAAATTTTAAATTTTAAAGATATTCCTAAATTATAAGATACAAAAAAATAGAGCTAAAAACAACTTTAAGGGGTGGCTAGGTGACGCAGTGAATATGAGCACTGGCCCTGGAATCAGGAGGACCTGACTTCAAATCCACCCTCAGACATTTAACACTAACTAGCCGTGTGACCTTGGGCAAGTCATTTAACTCCAACTGCCCTGGCTTGCCCCCTCCAAAAAGCAAAAAAAAATAAATAAAATAAAAACAACTGTAAGAATTCATCTAGTGCGTCCTCTCTTTCTAGAAAATTCATTCCTGAACTACCTAACACTGACAAATCCCTAGATTACAAAAGCTATTTACTAAAATCCATTCAGTTACTAATAACAACAATGATTTAACTTTTGTTCATCCTAATCCCTAATAAGACAATCTTCTTGTTCATATTCAACGAAGAACTAGAGATATATATCAAGTGTATGTATGTGTGTGTACGTGTGGATAAGCTGGGATCATAGCTGTGCATAGAAGGAAGATATAAAAGTAGAAACAACAAGATTTGGCAATGGAATGAATACGTGAGGTAAGTGAGGAGGCAAGGATAACAACAAGGCTGGAAGCCTGGGAAACTGGGATAATGGTGGTCTCTTTAACAATAACAGGGAGGCCTGTTTTAGGGGAAAAGATAATGAATTCTGTTTTGAACATGCTGGTTTTGAGATGCTTACCAGACAAGGCATGGAAAAGGCAGTTAGTTGGCAATGTAATTTTTGTGATTTAAAGAAAGAGGTTGCTCACAGATCAGGAAATGGCTAAACAAACCATGGTATATAAACATAATAGAATACCATAAGAAATAACTATGAAGGGGGCTCACTTTGGAAAGAGTTGCATGATTTGGCCAGACGAGACGCTGGGCAGCCGTTGAGGCCCCCGCCCCCACCCCCTTGAAAATTCAGATGTTAGTGCTTCCCTCTCTGGTATCTAACTAGATACAGATGTAATGGTCAGACAGTTGGAAGCCCATCTGTTGATCTGTTTCTTTGTCTGCTTGTAACTTCTGTTTGGATTCTCTGAAGTTCAGGGTGCTGACTCTTTCCCCTGAACTAGGTAAATGATATATGTTTGACTGATTAAAGCAAGACTGTTATTAACCACCCCCCCCCAAAAAAAAAGAGAAAAAAGAAATAACTATGAAATTCAGATAAACTGAGGAAGATTTTCATGAAGTGATACAGATCAAGGAAACCAAGATTAAGACCGTACACAATTATACACAACTATAATATTTTTTAAAGCATATACTAAAAGCACAACAGAATTCAGATTAATTTAATGATCAAGTCTGTAACACTAGCAAATAAATATTTTCCTCCTCTTCTCAGTGAAATGGTGTAGAATATTTTGTGTGCTCTAACACATGGTAAGTGCCTCAGTTTGTTTTGTCTAATGCTTTTCTTTGATACAAGAGGCTTCTATTGTAGAGGAAGAAAGTTACTGGAAAGAGACAGTGATATTAAAAAACCAAAAAGTATCAATAAAATATTTTAAACGTAATATTAACCAATATTATATACACTAATAAGCTCAGCCTACAACTGTCCATTTCAAAACATGAAAATCAATGAGAATAATGATATACTTAATACTATATTATTTAAACAGGGAGGAAATGGAACAACTGTATAATCACTGTAAAAGTAAGCAACTGCAGCTAACATTTAGCCGGTAAAATCATTATGCCAAACTACAAAGAACTTAAATTCTTCTGATGTATTGAAATTTGATTTTATCCACTATTATTCCTAAGATCCAAATGTCCTCTGGGGCTTTTAGCACCATTTATACTATACAGATATAGATATATACACAGTTTTGAGCTGTAGCATAAGCTCTTCCTTTAAAGTAAATAAGGTAATGAAAAAAGTAAAAAGATGTCTAAATATCAATCAGAAAAGATGCTTACCTGAATCTGTGCTCTATTTCCTGCAGTGATATTAGAAACAGTCCAGCATGCCTCTTTTCTTATTGATTCTTTTGGACTACTAAGTAAGTGTAAGAGGCAGGGTAACGCAGAGCAATTCAGAATTACCTATAAAAATATAGAAGGTGAAACAATCTTTAAAAAAAGATTTACAAGTAAATTTTAGAGAGTAATAAAGTAAGTTAAAACCAATGAGAATATTTTCCACTTGAAAAATCAGACTGGCAATTGTTAGTTTGGATAAATAAATAAGGAGTTATATGAATTTTTAAGCCTTCAAGGAAATGTCTAAAGAAAGGGTGACAAGAGGGGTAAAAGGGAACGGGACAGGTAACATGTTGCCAGAAGATGCTAATTATCAATTTCTTGTTGAGACAAAAAATTCAGATCATCAAGGGTCTTTGGAAGCTCTCAGATTTAGAAAAGCTGACAATATCTGCCGTAAGTATCTCAGATTTGGAAAAGATCTGACAGCATCTGCCCTTACCTCTTCTGCTTTAACAACTGAGAAGACTCTACTCAGGAGATAAAAGCAGAGGTATTCACATGAACATTCTAACAACAGGACTAACAATCTACATGCTTTCCCCTTGCTATTGCTGCTCCAAGACTTGTGATCAAAACCACTGAGGCAGCATAGAAGAGGTGAGGTAGTGGCATTGATTCTGGAGTCAGAAAACCTAGGTTCAAATCTCACCTTTGTACTTACTACCTATTACAATCTTAGACAAGGCACTTTTCCTATAATGAAGTCCTAGCTCTAACACAAAGTGTTCCCCAATCTCTCCAGTCCCCTGATCTTTCTTCTTTGCTGAACTACTACAGATCTAATTGGTCAGATATAACACATATGTGATGATATATTTATATTTTGTAATGCTGCTGTTGAGTGTGTATACTCCTCCCATAATGATATCCAAATCTTTCTTCCCTTGAGGACTGGGAGAGTGTCTTATATCTCTACTTAACTCCAAAACATAATACAGTGACTAAAAGAGTAAATGCCCCAAAAATATTTAATCATGTCACCAAGAGTAAACCTATGCACACATGAAAAGATTATTTATAGGGTATACTTGAAGGAACCATCACTATGAAATAAGTAACGTTGTAATTTGTAATACATTCAACTATACATTCTACTGTCATTTAAATAGACTTACTGAAGTCTCTCAACTCACCTGTGTTTGAATGTCATCACCTGTCACAATATTACCAACAGCTCTTAATGCAGGTGATACCACTTTATAATCATTGTGCCTGAAGACAATAAAAAAAAACTAAGTTGTATACATGTAACAAGATAGATCAGTTACACATTTCTGAAATATAGCTACAAAAAAGGTTTTATTTTCCTAAGCAAGAGCTTTGTCTCTCTTAAAAAGTAAATACTAGCAATAAATTTGACAGCTGTAATCCATTAATACTGAATTATTTCCAATATGTGGAAATCCATGCTTTAGTAGGTAACTTTAACTACTATAAAAAGTCCTTAAAGGGAGGGCAGAAACGTTGTCCTAAACAACTATCTGCTCCCAAGTCCCTACTCTTGCCTGAGTACAAGATTAAGTGCCTACTACCAGCCATACACTGAGTTAGGAGCTGGGAATCTAAAGACGAAACAAAAACACATCATGCTCTTAAGAAGCTTACATTCTAGTGGGGCAAACAACATGTAAGTGGATAAATAAATAGAAATCATACATTAAGTGAATATAGCAATTTGAGGCCAGAAAAAAGTATTAGTAACTAGGGGAATGGTCTCCTGTAGAAGGAGACGCTTTAAGCCTAAAAGATATTTAGGGATTATATGAGGGGAAGATTATGAAGAGCATTCCAGGTATGGACCTATAAGGAACCTAGAAGTTTGTGAGAGGGAATAACATGAAATCAGTCTGGAAAGATAGACTAGAGCCAGCTTGTAAAAGAGTTTTAAATGTCAAACAAGGGGGTTTTCACTTAATCCTGGAGGAAATAATGAGCCAATGAATCTTTTTGAGAATGACATGGTCAGACTTATCAACTTGGCACTTTAAGGTTGATGGATTAGAGAAGAGGAGCAGGACATGTATAATTCAGCAAAAGCAAAGTCCAGAGGCTCTAGTGAGATAGGAAGACCAGAAGAGAGAAGTGTTACAAAAGCCCAGGAAGAAGAGAGTACTGAGGAGCAGGTGGTCAAAAACATCAAACCCTACAGAGAGGTTAACAAAGATGAGGGAAGGAACCAACAGCTAAAGACTGATAATTAGTGAATGAAAGGTGATGACTGAAGATATGGAGTGACCAGAGGTCACGGTTGAGGATGAAGAGCAGGTTTAGTAGGCAATATCAGATCTCAAACTACACTACAAAGCAGTAATCATCAAAATAGAAAAGCTGATCAATGGAGTAGATATGGTACACAAGATGCAGAAGCAACAAGAACAGAGCAGCAGTGTTTAATAAACCTAAGGACAAAAATTACTGGGCCAAGAACTCACTATCTGACAAAAAATGCTGGAAAAATTACAAAGTAGTCTCTACTAAATTGGGCTGGCACTGTCAAAAAAAAGTTAGCTCTGCCAGTGCTCCAGCTCTGATTTTGGTGTTCTAATCTTGGGCTGGGGTGCCTGGAAGGGTGGTCAAAGGCAAGAGTCAAAATAAGGGCAGTATTAAAAGCCAGATAGTATTTTTTTGGGGGGGGGGGGAGGGGGAATCGTACAGAATGGAAGAGTAAGCAAAGGCTAGGGCTTCCACTCACAATTAACAAAGACACTTTTATAACACATCTTCAATTAATCTGTGAATCTATTTCAACAACTTTCTTACAGAATCCCTGCCCAGGTCTCATCATTCAAACTTCAGGGGTTATCTATTGTCTTACTAAATAAAGTTCAAAATTTTCTGCCTAACATTTTAAGTTCTCCACAATATGGTACTAATACAGTCATTGAAGTAGAACAATGGATAGAGCTCAGGAGTCAGGAACAGTTGGGTTGGAATCTTATGTTTCTAGCTGTGTGACTGACCCTGGGCAAGTCACTTAACCCTGTTTGCCGCAGTTTCCTCATCTGTAAAATGAGCTGGAGAAGGAAATGGCAAACCACTCCAGTATCTTTGCCAAGAAAGCCTGAAATGGGGTCATGAAGAGTTGGACATGGCTGAAAAGACTGCACAACCACAAATTATTTACATAACTAGTCAATGAAGATGGAAATTTTATTGAGTACATCCAAAGATGCATTTCTTTCATTTGGATCTACATATTTTGTGAGGTGCTGTCTTTCAGCTAAGACAGTCATTAAAATTAAGTATTCAAAATAAACTGAACAAGTCCTTCAAATTACTATATTACAAAGTTTTAATCTAAGACTTTTAAAACATGAAGCATACTTAATTACTCTAAAAATTTTTAATGTTTTAATGAGAAATAGTTTAGTATTAACAAGAAAATTCTAAGTGTTGCATTTTTATTTCAATTTTCAATTTCTATTTTTGTATTTATAATATAAAACTAGTATACATATATTTAAATGTTATATCACTAATAATATTATTATTCATGTTCACAATTTTTCACTAGTAAGTTTATGTGATCAAAAATGTTTAGAGACCAAAGATAAGAGTGCTACACTTATCGAGAAAGCCTGAGTTTAAATTCATGCACCTCTTAGGTGCATGAGTCAGTCACAACCTCTCTCGGCCATTTCCTTATTTCACAAATGATACAAAATAGCACCTGCGTCACAGGGTTACTCTAAAGGTCAAATTAAATAATACGTGTAGAGCCTTTCACCGATCTCAAACTGCTACACAGATCTGGGCTATAATTATCATCATCAGACCTACCACAAGGGCTAAATTTAACATGTAACTTGCATTTCTCCATCACAGAATCACACTTACATCAAAAGTTCCACCAGTCTTCTACAGACTCCAGAGTCAATGACTGCTTGGATTTTGTCATTGGGTCCGTCAGAAAGATAAGAAAGGGCCCAACAAGCATCTGCTAATACATCTGGATCACTGCTAAACAATAATCTTGAAAGAACATTTAAGCAAGGTGATACCTGAAGGAAAAAAAAGACCAGGAAGTTTAAATATTCCTTTGATACTACAGTATTTCTGAGATGGAAGGGCTCTTCGTGGCCATCTAAGCCAAGCCATAACTGAAAAAGAATTCCTGCCACAACATTACTAATAAGTAGTCATCCAGCTTTGGCTTAAAGACCAGGGGAAAGGAGGGAGTAGGTGAGGGGGTAGGTGGGTGTGGGAGTGAAAAACTCACAACCAGCTGAGGTAGCTCCTTCTACTTTTCAATAGCTTTCATTATGGTCAAGATTCTTTTCAAATCAAGCCTAAATCTGTCTCTGTAACTTCTATTATTGCTCCCAGTTTAAGTCTCTGAAGCCTAGCAAAGTCTAACTTCTCTTCCTTCTCAAGTAACTTCAAATCATTGAAAACAGTTATCACATTCTCCCCTCCCTCACCTCTTTTGCAGGCTAACCAACCCTGGTTCTTTCATCCAATTCTCATACGTCATTAATTCCAGACCCTTCACCATCCTAAATGTCTTCATCAGGCTACTCTTCAGATGATTATTAATCTAAATACCTAAAATGCAGTGGCCTAGAATTCAACACAATACCCTAGAATTGGTCTAACCATGGCAGAGTACACTTAGATTAACACTTCCTTGCAGTTACATGCCATCAAATCCTAAACTGACATTTTCTCTCTCACACGCATGTACAACACACACAGACACACACACAGACACACACACACACACACACACACAGACACAGACACACACACACACACATACCACATTTACTCCTGAAACCAGTCCTACACCCAGTTTAGTACTAGGAGGAAAAATATGGTTTTCAGCTTTGCAGCCTCTCCCAGCCAATTCAAACTCACACAGTGTCATTTTTCCTTCTTTTGACTGACAACAGCATTGATCCCAATAATTTAAATATGAAGAGGAAAAAACACTTGTCTTCATAGGGACTGTGCTTTTGTTGAATGTCAGAATATTCAGCAATGTTATTCTACTGTACAATATTGGTAATAATGCTTAAAAAAATTAAAATGAGAACAGAATAATACAGATTAGGACAGGTGTGAAGTAACAGCAATAATGGACACAGTACTGGAATAAGATTCAAAATCTTGACATTGGCTCTGTGATCTTAGTAATTCAAGTTCCCATTCTAAGCCTCAATTTCCTTATTTCTAACATGAGAAGAATGGAACTCTCCTGTTCAGTACCTTCAATCTCTCACATTGTCCCTTAAAGTCCAAGACATATTTATCAATTTGTCTAAGTCAGTCATACCTTGCTGAAGTCTGGAGGTGGGTTTTTGCCTCTACATAAATTTGAAAGAGCCCATACAGCATTTCGAGTTGTTGTGAGCCTGTTTGAATTTGTCAGTAATCTGGCAAGAAAAGCAAAAAAAAGAATTGTCCCCTTTAACAATAATTCTCAAACACATTTTTTTGGGGGGGAGGATTTAAATTGTTTCTGAGAAAGTGACTCAATCACTGTTCAACAAACATTTAGTAAGAGCCTACCAGGTACACTCTTGTCCTAGGTGCTAAGGGTATAAGTAAAAAGAATCAAACAATCCCTACTTGCAACTACCTTACAAGACTTTCTGAAACACAAAATTATTTTAGTTCTAATTTATGTAGGTTCTGAAAGAATGATAATGAAAATCATAAAGTACACTTAAACTGAAGTGCTGATTACTTAAAGCAATCCAGTTATTTCTGAATAAGTGAATGTTTAGAATGCTACATTATCTTTACTCATGACAACAAACATTCAGACATAGCCAAGGCCTTGAAGAAATTAGAGCAAGGAAAAAAGTAAAACAGAAAATGACATTTAAAAGACTGCCCTTATGCCCTTTTCAGTTGGTTTGATTTGAATCTGACACATGGAAAATAATGTCTGTTTCTTTTCTAAACCTGATATATGGAAGGTAAAGGAGCCTGGGAAATTGAATTTGGCAATATGCAAACTGTAGGAATTAAGAGTAAAACTGAGTTTCTATGGGCCAAATGACTTAAAAAAACAAATGACAAAACTAGAAATGTCTCATACTTTAAACAGAATATGAGGGAAAAGCATTTATCTAAAGTGGTTCTTGTTTCATTTTACAAGGATTCTCTACTTTCTGGATTCTGTCAAGTAATTTATGAAGAACATAGTGAAGATTACAATTAAAAGATGTCTTTTGTTCTACAAGTTTTTTCTTTGTACAGGGTTTTCTTGAAATAGGATAAAAAGGCATATAACCTTTTATGCCATTGTCAAGAAATCATAACAAAAGATTTTTCAGCATCTAACACAAATAGTACACACTGAATGAAGGCACATAAAATGCATTTAATGTTAAATTCATAATAACAGCATAATAATATGACATCACAGAAAAACTACTATGGAATAGTCAAAATGTTAAGAAATACCCAATTACATTGCTTTTTGTACCTAAATGTCTTTACACAATAATTTAACTATAGTGTTTTTGTTACGTAGTTTATAATAGTCAGTAATTGAAAATCTCAAAGGATCTCTCCTTTCTTTGAATTCCAATTCCAATTATGGTCAATTGTGCAGTTTAGCACTTAGTTTGTGAATTTCTGGCTTATTAAAACAATTAATCATTTTATAAAACACTGTGAGTCTTGACCACAGAAAGGATCATAGATGAATTTACTTTTAAGAGGCAGGTGCCTAGAATTCCCTCTTCTTATTCTGCTCCATTAAAACAGAAAACACCACCAACATTCCTACATAACTTGCAATCTTAATTTCCTGCCACTAAATGATTTTGGCTTCTTTAAGCAATGGAAAAGTTTTAGTAAGAAAGGAGAGATGGGTCTTTATAAAAAGGCAGTAAGGTAAATCAACTAAGTTGAGGGGTAAACCAATATATCTTTCTACACAATGTCTGCCACACAGTGGGCCCTTTTTAAGCTTTTTGAGTACAAAGCACATGACACTATAAAGGAAAAGTAGAAAAAATATTTAAATAATTTTCAATAAAATGTAATGTGGTTTAGTGGTTTTTAATAGGACAACTTAAAATTCACTTTTCAAATAATCCACTTGGCAAGAAATTAAGATTATTCCCATAATACTACATAAAACAATCTTCTATAAAACTCAATGTGATTATTTTTAAATCACTTAAAAAATATACCTTCAAGATGATAAAATAAAATTCTGATTTTTAGAGCAGTATCAAAATCTTATGTTTTCAAATTTCCATATAAAATATGTGCAAGAATCAAACTATACTGCCTAGGAAAATATTTTAATTTAAATATTTAACAAAGTGGTGTGGTATGGCAGAAACAACACTCAGCTTTGCTATCTAAAGACCAGGGTTTATATCCTAGCCTCTGTTGTTTAACTGCTGCATGGCCTTGAAAGAGTTGCACAATCTCTCTCATCAACTCATCTATAAGATAAGAATTATAGTAACTGCTATTGTTGTTGTTCATCCTTCATTCTCAAAGAGGACCATGACATCAGAAACATGTCATGACTTGCAAGTGAATTGGATTTAAGTGAAGGAGGGCTGTGCAAAGTCACCAGCCTCATTGTTTCCTCTGGAGTCATCTGGGTCCAGTTGCTAAATACAGATTAGGACAAATAGAGATGGCCCCAGATGCAGGGGGAGGTCTTGGCTTTTTTAAGCTAAGGTCTTTCCCAGGTCTCAGTTTATATTATAAGACAACACCCACTCAGTAATTAAGGCTAGGTAAAATTGAGGTAAAAAAAATGGACTTTTATCTACTCAAAAAATAAAATAAAATTAATCTGGGGGGGGGGGGGAGAGAAGACTCTCAGGGTTTCTGGCCAAAACAAAAACTGCTATTTATTGCAACTTATAGTAACTAATTTATAATAACTGCACTCCAAATCTCACAGAGTTTGTGAGATTAAATAATGATGTATGTGAAAACAATCTACAAACTGTAAATTGGCATATAAACACTAGCTTTTTTTTTTTCCTCTTCATTTCCTACTTGGCTGTACTCCTCTGGCCTTCTCATCCAGCTCGAGAAAGGAATCTCTTCATCCTAGAAAATTACTTCAGCCCTGTTGCTTCTGTTTCATGAGACCCCCTGCCCCTGGGGACCCTTCTTCTGATTTTTGAAGGGCAGAGTGAAGTGCCCTCTGCTGAAGGAGTGTCCCCTGACCAAACATCTCATTTCCCACCTGGCTATACTCCTCTGGATCATGCCCCCAAGGCAAGTATCTTCCTTTTCCATACCATATACCCTTTTCACCTTCCCTTTGTGTGTGATCTTTCATCTAGAAGTTTCATTCCAGTAAAGTCAGTACTCCTTCACTAAGAGAAAAAGATCACATATTTAGAGTTGGAAGTGACCTAAAAATAATCTAATCCAATCTCTTTATTTTACAGATATGCAAACTACAGCCCATAGAAGTGAAATGATTCGTCTAAGGTCACACAAGTAGTAAGAAGCACACCTAGGATTTGAACCCAGGTCTCAACTCCAAATCCAAAACTCTTTTCCCAATATCATATAAGAAAAATGGCTAGCACTGTGATGTCTCATCAAGACACTGGGATTCTCCAAGGTTATTTATTTATATGCCAGCAGAACATAATCTTCAGCAGCTCTTTCGTGACCAGATACCCAAAAAGCTACACAATTTAAAATGCATGACAATGAATTAATTTTTTTTGGGGGGGGGGTCAGATAAACTCATGAAAATATCACTAAGATGAGAGAAGGAGAGGAAGAAGAGTAGCAGAAATCTGTGCTGTTGGAAGGAGTACCTACAATGAACCATAAGACTCTTAAAAGACAAATGTTGTAAGTTTTTTTACTTTATAAACAATAACCATTAAAAATTAGCCCCTAATGTATAATTTTCACTACTTTGCTTTATTTCAAACTGTAAAAGAGCCTAAACACCTAAGTTTAAAAGCATATTTTAAAATATCAAATTTACTAAAATAAGAAACATGGATTTTCTTTTATAATACATCAGCTCAGCCATAACAAAAACTTAAATAAAATACTTACTCTAAGAGAGGGGGAAGTATTCCACAATTCAAAACAAAATCTCTGCATTCTGCATTGTCACCAGCAATATTACCAAGTGCCCATACTGCCTTAAAAACAGAGTAACAAATTAATTTAGATTCAAATTTCTGTACTAGCTGAATATTATTAAACCAACTAACTTCCCAATGTCCCATCTGACTACTTGAACAAGAAACTCTCTTAAGAACAGTATTTTAACTAACCTAAATTTTTTTTTATTTTTTTAAAATATTTTATTTTATTTATTTTAGTTTACATCATTTATTTCCATGAGATTTTGAGTTACAAATTTTCTCCCCATCTTTCCCCTACTCCCCCCTTCGAAACAGCCATCCCCTTGTATGATCCCTCCCCCAATCTAATCTCTCCTATGTCCTCCCTCATCACTCCTCTAACTTTCCGATAGGGCATAACCTAAATTTTTTTAACCACAAGAATAACCCTTTTGATAAGAGCTACAATAAACGAAATCTTTTAAAGAAAATTATTCCCAAAATGAAAAAATTTTGCTTCTTTACAACTTAATGGACATTTTATCCTGTCGTTGCTAAAGAGCTTGTCCCAGTCTAAAAGGAGTTAGAGAGGTTAAATACTATTACTATCATCTCAACAATCAACATTCCAATTATCAATACCAAGGATTACCTAATACCCACGAGAGAAACAGTAAGATGATGTGCTTAAAGGAAACAGGAGATGTTAATTAAGTTTTGCACTGCCTTGAACAGACTGTCAGCAGCAGATGATTGCCTGATGTCAGATGACAGGACCAAAAACAAACAAAAATTTAAAAATAAAGCCTAGCACTAAAGACATTCCATGGATTGTCTATACTTAAATAAAAATTACCTATAATGAGTTTCTTGCCTCAAGTTATTTAATATTCCAGAAAACAAGTATGAGGTAGCTGCTAAAGTCAATAATTACCATGCATAGTGGCTAGAACAAAGAAGGAGACCTGCATCTTTCAAGATGGTTCTGCCAATAACTATCTCACTGTCTCTCTCTCTCTCCCCCCCCCACCTTGGGCAAGTCAATCTCTCTGTGTCTCAGTTTCTATGTCCAGAAAAACTTATGTAGTTGTTATGTTAGCTAGGATTTAAATGACTAGGACTGGTTTGATCAAGACCTGGGCAAAAACTGGTTCCAGTTCAAGGTCTGATAATGCATGTGATAGCTTAAGTGAAACTGTGAAGGCCATTCTACGGTTCTCCTTCCTAATCCTTGCTTGGTAAGAAATATGGCCACTTTTTAGGACTGATGGTTAACTACCTAGGAAATGAAATAAACATTAGGAGGAAAAAACAATGATAAAAAGGAAAAATTAAAGCTACTACCAAAAGATAAAAGACAGGACCCAGAACCCAAAATAAAAAGTCATGACATAAAAGCTAAATTTTTCTCAGAGTAGAGGTAAGGATTATGTTAATAAATGTTAAAGGCTCATAATGAACATAAACAATAACTTAGAATATCTAGGGCTAACTGACATTTAGGGAGGAACAAAGCCTGAGCCAAGGGGATAAAAGAAAAATGGTGTGACTTATTGAATAGGAAGTCATGCATTTCTGGGAGAAGGAAGAATTTTAACTATGTGGTATGAGGCTTGTCTTGTATAGCTATCAACCAGAGCTAAAATACTTAATGTTAGATCTCCTCCAAATAACTCTGCAATCCCGGAAGATCATGAGAGAGAGAAGATTCGAAAGCAACAATAGTATCTTACAAGGTATTACAATACAGCTTCTTTACAAGATTATCAAAGATTAAATGAGATAATGTTAACAGTAACTCAAGGCACAAAAGTTGAGGTTGTGCAACATCGTAAAATACAAAGTTAAAGTAAAAAACAGTTTTCAGGACTATGATTCCAAGGGTACTGCAAATGTTTTAAACTTATTTTTAGTACTAATGAAATCCATTTCCAGTTTCTCTTCCCTAGTTAATGCAAATCAAGTGATATTTGGCCCTATAACATAAGTAGCTTTCCCTTAGGTGCTATGTACTAGCTAGCCTCTTTAATCACAATTTCAACTGTTTTTCTATTACTTCTCAAATGAAAAGCCTCCTTTACTCAATTCGTTCATTTTTCTCCAATCTCTTTCTCTATTATTTCTTGCATCAATCAAAGCTAAGCATCAAAAATGATACTGGGCCTGAAAGGGCAAGGCATACTCAAGAATATTTAGATTTTTATACAAGCATCTTACTATTAATATACCATAGCACAGACCTTATTGCCCAAGCCCTGTACCCAAAATTCAAGTCACCTATGTGACTTTTAATGTGACAGTGGAGAAGTCTGAAATACACTAGGACTAATGATGTGAATCAAGTACCATGGTAAGAAAGTAAACCAGGAGTTAGGAAAGGCAAAAATAGTATAAAGCATACAAGTTATTAACTAGAAACTATGTGTAGCAGAGGAAGAGGAAATATAGTGATTCAAGAAACCATGCTATTTATTTGTAAAGGTGTGGCTGAAAAATTATAATAATCGTATATAAAATAATCTAATTTTAGAATCTCAAAAAATGGGGATATCATAAAATTTAAGAACTGGGACTTTAGAGACCTAGTACATCCACTGACCCAGCACAAAAACCACTTCCACAACATCAATGATGATCTTACAGCCTTTGCTTGAATACCTCTAATGAGGCTGACTATCTCATTTTGCAGTCCCTTCTATAGACAAATAGCCCAAAATATAGAGTTGTTTCTTAAAATGAAATCTCCCTCTCTGTAGCTTAAATCAATTTGTCCTAGTTCTGCCTTCTTTTCACATTCTTTGTGATGATCCTTCAAATCAGTAAAGACAGCTATTAATGTCTCTTAAAGTCAGCTTTGGACAAAGCACCCCTCAGTTCCTCCTACGTTTTCTAAGATATTTTTCTGACTTCTTACCATCACCACTTCCATCTGAAAGTAAATCCATCAGAAGAAAAATAAGACTGGGAAAAAAACAGCTATGAAGACGGTGTTAGAGAATGGAATTTTGCTTTCTTTGCTTTGCTTATGTAAAGAGAAAAGACATATAGTCTATGAGCCACAAATGTACTACATATGAGAAAGAGGGAAGAATGCATCTATCTAGGCATTTGCTAACCTTATCAGTAAGGCTTTAAATTGAAAATACAAAAGGGGGAAAAAACTACCCAAAAACATTTGCTAAATCAACTACCAAAGAGAGGAGAAAGTATGACATAGAAAGAATAGTAGAAGTAGTCATATAAAGAACAGATATAGAAATAATGTCAGAAACAATTACCTACACGTCTCTATATGCCAATTTTGTCAAGAGTACATTCTCTGAATTGTCAACAAATCTTGGGATCTTATTGTTAAATATTCCATCAAAGACCCCACACAGACTTGTAAAATGGAATTCATGACTCAAAAAAGAGGCAATTTTGTTTAAAAAAAAAAAAAGATAACTCAACCAGATGGGTGCTAGAATTGTACTATACATCAATAAACTCTAATGGAATCAGGGATTTCAATGGTCTTGCTAATTTCTTCACCAGTTCATACCATCCCACTTCAGACCAACTACTGGGGTGGGAAACCTGTGGCCTTCTATATCCTTAGGCGCAGCCTTTTGATTGAGTCCAAGTTTTAAAAAACAAAACCTTTTTTTAAGGGGATTTGTTCTGTGAAGGCCATATGTGGCCTTGAGACTGTGGGCTCCCCATCCCTGAATCTTATGTAATTCTCCTCTGTATCTTTCTATAAATCCTCCCCCAAAAATACATACAATACAATGGAGAATGTCCTCTGTCCTCTTAATTATTTCTTAGTTACCAGTAAGCAGTCACATTTTTATTTCTTGTCACATCAGACAATCTCCTTGTCTGATCATTCACATCCTTATTAGTACCTTTTAACTTCACTTCTTGCAATCACTAATGTCACTAATGGTAATGTGCTTCAGTCTACCATTACTTTGTAATTTCACTGTCTTTTGGATCACCTATAATTCTGATTTTCCTTGACATCATTTTCATGATTGGCATGATTTACAACTACCATCACTAAAAGGATAGTGGTAATTAAAAGGGGAATTTGTGAAAGCACTGCATAAATTCCTAACTGCGATTTTTCCTAATTTCTTGTCATTTAAATGTGAATCTAGCTCAAAATTCACGTTTATAATCATAAATGTGTATCCAACTACATGAATCTGAGCAGTATGTGGTTTTTTCATCCATGCTCTTTTCAGCAATTAATTAAATCAATCCTTTTCAAAGATGATAAATTTTACTGAAGAACCACTGTAGGGTTCCAGGACTAAATACAGTCAGTATGTCATCCACAAAGAAGAATTTTCAGAGAATTCTGCCAGAAAGCGAAGCATCTGAACTCCACGCAGGAAATCTTTCATAATACTGGCAAACATCTTAGCTGGGCATACTTCTTACTTACACCTCACCTAATACGTATTCAACAGAGTATTTGGTCAAATTACGTCACAGAGTAACTATTCAACGTGTGGAAGACTCACTATTGAGAGGAGCTTTTAACTTACTTTGAGTAAAATGCTTTTCCTTTTTTTGGGGGGGGGAGAGGAAGAGGAAAGGGAGAGAAGATGAACCACACATAACAAGGTTTTATAATGTCTACATGTTCCTGTCACTTACACGATTATAAAGATGTAGTTTGCTATAAAAAATTATTTGTAAAAGCTAACCTGCCACTTTCTCATGTTTTTATAAAGGATTCTCTTGACAAATGGAAAAACCATTAAAGATTTCAAAGATGAGAAATAGCCATGTGGGCTTAGTATTTCTCAGCTGCCTTTTGTGTACATGTGTTTATAAAATTACTATCTGTAAACTTTTTCATTCTTTTGGAATCTCCCCATATTGGGAATTTATTTTTAAAATGCTGGATAAATGAATAATTATGTTCCCTTGAGATAGTACAGTACAGTGGAAAGAACTTGACTTTGGAGTAAGAAGGCCTAGGTTCAAATGCTAGTTCTGTCATTGACTATTTGTGTGATTGTGGGCAAGATTCTTCACTTCTCTGGGCCTCAGTTTCTTCATTTCTAAAATAAAAGAGGTTAGACTAAATGATCTCTAAGGCCTCCCCTAGCTCTAAATCTATGAGCCTACTACCTCCAGCAGATTTCTTCTTTGACTAGGTACAGCCATCCTTCCCAACTTCATGGTCCCAAATGCTATGGCCACTTCATCATACAGTACATTTACTGCTGAATTTGTAGAATCCAACTGAATTCAACTATTGTCAGTGATGAAGATAGACTCTGATAGGAACATTAGCAGATATAATCCATTTCACATCCATTTGTTGCCCTCATTACTGGTTTCATCTACAAATGTCCTCAAAAGGGTCTGGCTCAGCTGGCTCTCACACCAAGCTTTCTGTAGGCTAAAGAGCTTTTTAGCTTTTTGTGAAGTGATACAGCTTGCAGTATTTCATCCTCCTCCTCCATGTTTTGCAAATTAGCTTGTATTCTAAAAACAATATTACCCTTGGCTGCTATGTTGCTCCACTTGGTAAGAGCAAATTATCTAATAACTGAGGCAGTTTCTGGGCTTGTTCTGTCTCCTTGTTGTGGTGACCATTTTGCAATAGTTAAACTTCACTAAGAAGTGGTGAGAGATTCAATGTCTTTACTTTTGTTCATTTCCCATATTCTGGAACTGATAGATTGTTTAAACTGTAGAAACTACTCCCTGCAGGTTCTTCTTATGCTTATCCTTTCTTCTGATCTGGTATGGGTTTTCAGTTTTGTTCTAACCAGCCAATGATCTGAGTGTACACAGATCTCTGAAATGACACTCGAATCAGGATCTAGTCATTCTGTTGGCTAAGATAAAATCAATTTCATGTTTTGCTGTATGTTTTTGTTGCTCACCATATCCAGGGCCTGCAGACTTTCTTCTTGAACAAAGTATTCATGATGTACTGGTATAACACAAGCCTTCGGTCTCTTTCATTTCTTGATCCCAAACTGTATTTTCCAACATAGTTTTTCACTGTCCTCCCCTGTGCCCACCTTCAACAAGTCATTCAGTATTAATGTAGATGCTGACTTAGTTTGAAGGATCTTATCAAGTTCTTCATCCTCTGCAACAGATCATATATCATAGATTTAGAGCTGGAAGGGACCTTAGGAATCAAGTTCAACCGCCTCATTTTTTTGAGTGAGAAAACTAATACCCAGAGAGGTTAAGTGGGCAGTAAGTTGTAGATCCAGTTTTTCAAACCCAAATCTTCTAACCCTAAATTCAGTGCTCTACACTATGCTGTATAAACAGGAATTACTTCATGGTGTCTTGTTTTCTTATGCTATGTAAGGGGACCAGGTATCCTACTGAAATGTTTCTTATTGCCCATAAGTGCATGATGAAACTAACTCCTTTATTTGTAAGAACCTAAGAAACTTCTTTGCATTTAACTGTAATTTCTTTGTGTTTCCTGGTTTTGTTTATAGAGAAGCCATCAATATGGATGTGATTCAGTTCCTCTAGTAGAGTATCCACCTGCTCATTGGACAAAGTTTGCAAATTAAGAATACTAACAGTTACATGCATGTTTGTCAATGTTAACACTTGTTAATCCACTTTTCTGCTACCATCAGTACAGATGCAAAAGGAAGTAACACTGGAAAGAGGGGATTTTTAAAATTTGTTTTTCATGGGGTACCATGACAAAAATGTTTCACCAACTAGTGCCCACTATTTTGGTAATGACCTTCTGTACAGTGTGTCCATCTTCTATCACTGTGTCTCTAAGTTGTAGCTTTTCAGGATGAATAGAACCTATCTGAACTTGGACTGTTCTGGTATAACCTTCTAGAACTAGGGCTCACCATCACACAACTGAGTGATACTTTTTAGAGCACTCAGGAAAAGCATAAGTGAAAAAGCATTTACTACGTACCAAATGCCATGCTAAGAGCTGGGGATCCAAATGGAAAAAGCAAAATGATCCCTGTTCTCAAGAAGCTGATACTCTAATTGAGGGAGGCAACATATATAAGACAGCTCAACTGCAGGGGTTAACAGAAAGGCCTAGAATGGCAAGGTCCAACAAGTCCATAGGATATATAGGTAGGTCAAATGGCAAGGCCTGGGGAGTCTGCAGGGTATAGAGGCAAAACAGATAATAAGGCCCAGAGGACCTCAGGAAGCAGAAGCAGGACAGATGGCAAGGCTTCGTGGTCTTCCTCAGCAGAAGAATTGCAGTTGCTAACTCCCAGGTTATCCAAATGGTATAAATATTTATGTTGATCTTCCTGCTCAGCCACCCTAAATGGGATCTGGGTAGCAGGGGAAAGGAAGAAGGAAGAAAAAAGCACCCTTACCTGGCTGCCCTATGGGATAGACAGTGGGAAAATGGGAGTACATGGAAAAGAAAGTTAATTTATCCCTAAAACGGGGGTTATTTAAACAGAAATGATAACTCATAGGAGTAGATGAGGTCACTGAAAAAGAGATAGTACCAACAAATGGAACTTCTCTTTCGGACTGGTCCTACCCCCAAAAAAGAGTTGGTTGATGAAATAGAAATAACAAGAACCTTAAAAGAAATGGTCCTATGTCATCTGTGCAGTATGCCCCCTTGTACCAATTCCTCCCAGCTTCTCCAGTAGATGGTTTGCTCACTCAATCACTGCCCCTCATTTCTCTTTCATCTCTATCTACCAATTTCTTCTCTGCTGCTTTCAAACATGCCTAAGCATCCCCCATTCTTAAAACAATTGACCCTGTCATCTATTTAAGCAACTGCCCTATATCTTTCCCCACTTTCTCAAATTCCTTCTCAAATTCATCTCTCACTACCCTCTTCAATTTCCTCCATTATAGCTTCACTCAACTGAAACTACCTTCTCTAAAGTTTCCAATGGTCTCTTAAGTGCATAACATGATGCTCTTCTCTCAGTTATTTCTTCCTGACCTCTCTAATATTTAACAAGGCTGGTCACCTTCTTTTCCTGATACTCTTTCCTCTCTAGTTTTTTATGCAACTAATCTTTCCTGCTTCTCTCTATCTAACCTCAGTCTCCTTTGTTGACTCATCAACCACATATCATGCTTCCTAACTGCTGAATATATCACCAAGGTTTTGTCCGGAGCCCCCTAGTCTCCTCTCTATGTACATTCGCTTGGTGATTTCAACTCAAATGGCCTTATCAGCAATATGCAGACAACATTTAAATTGATATATCCAGACCCAATTAGCTCCCCTGAACTCCAATACTGCACCACCAACCGCTATTTGGGCATGTCAAACTGGATGTCCCACAAACAGCTCAAAATCAGCATATAAAAAACAGAACTCATTATTTTTTTCTTCTACTGACCTACCCACAAGTCTCCCAGGCTTTAACACTCACTACTCATTCTTAAACACTATTCTCACTACTCATTCTCCACCCCACATGTCCAATTATACCCCACATGTCCAATTATTTGCCATATTTTTCCATTTCTACCACCACAGCATTCAATGCATACGACTCCTTTTCTCTATTCACACAGGAACTCCCTTGGTTAAGGCCCTCATTATCAGCCACCTGGACTACTGCAATGACCTAATTGGTCTATTTGCCCCTTTTTAAGTCCCCCTAAACTCAGCTTGAATCCATCCTCCACACCGCCCTACCAAAGTGATTTTCCTTAAACATAGATGAGACCATGTCACTTCCCTGCTCAAGTAAACTCCAGTGGTTCTCTAATGCCTTTAGGATAAAATATAAACTCCTCTGTTTGGTTTTTTTAAGTCCTTTATAACCCGATCCCACCCTACCTTTCAAGTCTCATTATATATTACTCCCCTTTTGCAATCAATTTCAGACAACATAGGCTTCTCTGCCTGTCACACATGGGACACTTATCTCCTACTTTCCTATCTTTGCACTGGCTATCCCTCATGCCTAGAATGCATTCCTTATTTCAGCTTCACAGAACCCTCACTTCCTTGATGTAGTTCAAGTATCACCACTTTCCTGGTCTCTCAAACAACATGTCCTACATCTTTAACTACCATATACTTAATAAGTATATTCTTACATATTCTGTACATTCTTACATAGGAATTATGTTGTCTACTGGAGCAAAAGCTCCTTAAGCATAAGTTTCCTTTTCTTTTGTCTTTGTATTCCCAGTACCACAGTATAGTGCCTAACAGAGTCGTAGATAATTTATAAATGTTTGTTGACTGATAAGGAAAGGCAGCTAGACAGCACAGTGAATAGAGAGCTAGGTGTGAAGTTTAGAAGACTCCTCTTTCTGAGTTCAAATCAGGCCTAAGCTACTTACTATGTGTGACCCTAGGCAAGTCACTTAACCCTGTTTGCCTCAGTTTCCTCATCCGTAAAATAAGCTAGAGCAGGAAATGGCAAACTACTCCAGTATCTGCCAAGAAAACCACAAATGGGATAAAAGTTGGACACAACTGAAACAACTAAACAACAACAACAACAAAAGGGAATGCTGGGTATAGTCTAATGACAACAATTTTATATTTAGGAGAACAGATTTTTTTAAAGTTTAGTACAGTATTTGAAACTAAAATTCCAAGAAAAGAAGTCTTCTTAAGAGGGAAAGAAGCTTTAAAGTAACTCAGATAGGGAAGAAAGGGAAGATGTATCTGAAGAGGCTGATACGATTTTGTTACCTCAGAAAGATGAAAAAAAAAGGGAATACAACCAAGGAAAACATCAGAAGAACAAGAATGCTCTGTAGGAATAATGTCAAGGAGGGTCAGTCCAAGTAGAAGCAATGCTAAGATATTTTAGCTACATTGGGACCAAGGAAAAAAAAAAGCAACCGGTAGATAAAACAAGAGTACAAGAAAAAGAAAGCAAAACTTAACTATTTTGTTTTCGGTCTTCTCTATCAAGGAGAAATAGCCTGATAGCAAGATAGAATAAAAAAAGATACAGATATTGAAAATGAAGATAGTAAAGAGATAGAAAAAGAGCTCCTAGTTATATTCCTTGTGTCCAAGTCATATGGCTATGATACTCCTGACTTGATGCTCCAGGTTATGTCACACCCTACCTTAGGATTGAAGATGGTGGAATCTTCAAAGAGACCAGGGCCCACCCAGGGATGCCAATCTGACCAATGAGGGTCAGGCTGAGTTGCAGCAAGACATTTCAAAAGAATTTCAATGACTCAGGCTGACTCCAACCCAGTTAGAAAAATTTATCATGTGTTTTAAGGTTTCATACTCTGGTGAATGGCTAAGTTCCTTAGAGGAATTAGCAACTTCAGTGAGGCAAGGCAGATAATTTTATAAAGTATAAGATGCTAATTATGCAATCAAAATTTACAGAGAATATAAGAATATGATTAATATTAAAAAAGTACAGGGAGGCTAGGTGGCATAGTGAATAGAGTACCAGCCCTGGAATCAGGAGGACCCGAGTTCAAATCCAGCTTCAGACATTTAATACTTACTAGCCCTGTGACCTTGAGCAGTCACTTAACCCAACTGCCCTGCACTCCCCCCCTCCAAAAAGCAAAACAGAAAAGGCAGGAGGGGTTTGAGGAATTAGGTAATAGGGCAGGAGTCTCAGTCTCAGCAGAACTATGTATGTGGTTACCCACAATACATACAGAAAAATCCACTGGGGAAAGGGTATGTATGATAATGATATTATAATAAGCCTATGTCATAAGTCCACTTCAGGTCAGTCTTTTACTATTACCGTGTAGGCACTATCTTATGGGGCGCCCTTTCTATGGTCTGGTGGTCAAGCATCCTGCTCTACATCCTGGTGGTACTGCCTTCTGATTGACTAGCTACTATAGTTGTGTCTGGTCAAGATTGATGATGTGGTTGTGGCTGAATGCATGGACACCACTTGTTTCTGTGGGAAATATGTGAAATGGATCTGGAGGTGGGGCTAGCTAGAGGATTGAGTCTGGGGGCAATGGGTAGCTAGGGGCAGTGGCTATATTGAGTCTGAGGGCTATAGTTTAGAGTTTGGGGGTCTATGATATGGTTAAAGCCAGATTGTGTGGTCAAATCAGGACATGCCTGCTGTTCAATATGGTCCATGAGAAAGTTAGAATATTGGGGTTGGGCTAGAATATTGGGGGCAGCTCCATCAAGATTCCATCTGTACCCTAGGGTACAGAAAACTTGTGAATGCAGTGCTGAATTATGAAAAATAAAGGTGAATGGAAGAAACACCATGGAATGGGTGAGTGGGAATGGGCAAATGTCCCAATTTTCAAATAAAAGGATTTGTAAAATTATGAGTCAATGCATTTAACTGCAATGCCTGGCAAAACTCTAGAATATTAAATAGTTTATGAACATTTAAAAAGGTAAATAGTAGATTGTACAAATCAACATACACTTATTAAAAGGAAGTCATGACCAACTAAGCCTATTTACAAGATTCTTGGACTGGTAAAATACAATGCCACAGAAATGATATACCTGTATTTTAGCAAAATATTGACAAATCTTTCATTAAGGACCAGATGGAGACTATATAGCAATACAGTAAGATTGACCCAGAACCAATTAAAGGACAAGACACAAAATACTTTGTTTAATTTTGAACTGGTTGATGTTAACCTGGAAGGAGGTATATAGTACAGCATCCAGGGTTCTTTCCAGTTCAATGTTTTTAATCAATGATTTAAGTAGGAGAAAATGGCAGAATTACCAAATTTTGAGATGATAAAAAGCTGAAAGAGATAGCTAATACAATTGGTGATAGAACTGAAGTACAAAAATCTTCCTAAAGGCTGAAATTATAGTCCAAATTTAATGAAATGATATTTTACAGGAATGAATATGAAGTCCTACATTTAGTTTTTTAAAATATCAACTGCTTAAAGGAATGTGAAGACATAACAAGGCTAGATAGTAGTCTCTATAAAAAAATGTGTGGATTTTAGTGCATTACAAGTTCAATATGAAGCAACAGTATAGCAAGACCAAAAAGAGTGAAAGTGATGTTACCCTGTATTAACAAAACCATGATATCGAGACCCAAGGCAATGATAGTACCTCTGCCTTCACTGCAATATATTTGAAGTACTATGTTCACTTCTGAGTAAGATGTCATGAAGAACGACAAAACACTGCAAACACTTTGGGATCAAAGTGGCTAACTGGTGAAGGAACTCTAAAACATGTCACAGAAGACAAAGGATAATGAAGTGTCATACAACATACCATCAGTTCTGGATGATCACCTATTACTCAAAAAAATGTACCAGAGATCCGTGTAGATTTTTTAAGTGAATTAGATGGCCTCCAACATCCCCTCCAAATATGAGATTGTGTGTTAAATTTAACCAAGAGACAAGAACACTAAGCAGGAATGTGTTTGCTTTCTTCAAGCATTTCAAGGTCTGTCATGTAAAAGAGATTATTTTATTTGGCTCTACAATGCAGAAACAGAATATATGGAACCTATAGGAACGTAGGTTGAAATCAAGAGAAGTTTACTAACTTCCTAACAAAAATGTCTCAAAATGGAATGCACTGCTTTAGGATATACTGAATTCTTCAGCCACAGAAATATTTAAGCAGACACTTAATGACTGCTTCTCAGGGTATGATGGTCTTCATGTTAGCAAATGGACTAAATATTTCTGGAGTTTCTTCAAACTCTGGAATTTTATGTTTCTATCAATGTCCCCAAACTCTGAATTGTCAATGCTCCCTTAATATCGAGCCCCAAACAGTATGGTACTTTAGATATAGTCTAACCAGTGCGAGGTACGTAAACAGAACAAATCACTTCTATCTGAATATTATCATCTTATTAATGTTAAAGAAATCATTTCTCTGCTTGCTTAAGTTTTGTGATCAACTAAACCCTTCGATCTTTTTCAAATAAAATTGCTGCCAATCAAAACCTCCCTCATCCTGTACTTTTTACCCAATGCAGGACTTTACATTTATTCCTGTTAAATTTCATTTTATTTTAGCCCATGTTTCCTGTTTAAGTAACTGAGAATCTTTATCATCATGTTTCTGATTAGCTTTCTGCGCCAATTATGTTATCACCTGAAATTTAGATAAGCATGCCTTCGAAGACTTTTTCTAAGACACTGATAAAAATGTTCAGAGGTATAGAATCTTCTTTGGCCCCTATCAGTTTCCAGATGGACACAAGATCATTCATCAAAACTCTTTGGGTACCACCTTTACCAGTTTATTCAAAGATATCTTAAAATGACCACCACATGCTTTGATGAAATGAAAATACATTATGAATATAAAATAACTCTGAAGCTATGATCTTGGCAACAAAACAAAAAAATGAAATTAGATTGTAGAACAGTTATTTGCATGGTTTCAAGTTTTCCAAAAAATACACTGATAAATAATTAGGGCACTAAATCTGCATAAAAAAAGAAATATGATCAAGCAATTTCTCGTAACAGAGATAACTCCTTAATTTTGAAACGATATTAAAGAACTTCACAAGAATCCTGACAATAAACAAGCCTTCACAGTCCAGTTCAAATCTCACTAATGTTCACACATACTTATACAATCCAACTCACTTGGAATAGTCAAAGGAAGATGATGGGACAAGAGTGATTTGTGAATTGCTATTCAGAGGGAAAATAAAATGGACTACTAATAAAGCAGGGAAAGGGAAGAGAATGGTCAGAATGACAAAAAGAAATTAGTCATATATGAGAAAAAGAGTTAGCAATATGACAAAATTTACTGCAATTCCCAACCATAATCTGAATTAACCATTTTAGAATTTTTAATAGTAACAACCAGACATCACATTAGACCTGTGCTTCAGTACAATCTATACCAAATCACATGTAGTTGAAAGTTTTAAGAATTTTTAAAATGTTATTGGCACAGACATAAAATGCAAGAGAAAAAACCAAAATTACAGAATAAATGAAGTTTGTAATTTTTTAACTGAGCTCCTTACTGTTATAACGAGCAATTTGAGGGTTCACTAAAAAAAAACAACACACTTTCCCAAAGGCAAGACTGGAATAAGCAATATAGCTGTTTTGCTTACTTTTAACCAATGAAACCTAATCAAACCTAAATTAAAGTTAACAGTTGCACAAATAATATCTCCTGGAAATGGTGTTGGGAAAATAAAATAATAATAATAATAAAAATTAAAATAAAAATAAAGTAAAAAATAAAAACCAGCATGTTTCAACTATTCCACTCATAAGAAAAGCAAATTGTCATCAACATGTTATAGTGAAACCCATATTTTTAGACATTAACTGCCAAATTAAACAAGAAAAAACACTTTTTAATACTATCTTAGATTTCTTTAGTACCCAAATTTAATGTTTTAGTGTTATGGAAATAGTGGGCAAAGGAATCTCATACTTCAATTTCTTTGGAAGAGGAAATAAGAAACAAATTTAATAATAACAAAGTATTAATCATTCATCAACCTATATATGGCAGCTTACTACTAATGAACTAACAACCTGGAGAGTTAATTTTTAAACTTACCAAAAAATAAGCAAAATGGTAAAATTATCCCTCCTGAATAATTACATTCCTAGTCACATTAAAGTATAACAACAACCCTCTTGTTGCGCTTTTAAGAGCACAAAATATAGAATTTATTTAAAAACTTGGTTTAGTCCTTAGAGGAAAACAATTTTTTATTCTGATTTTTTAGTTATCTGAGCAAAATTTAATTTATGGTTCTGACTTTAACAGGAAAAAACATTTCCCAAAAGGTTTATTAGTTAAATTTTAGTTCAGACTACTTTTTGGAGCAGATATCACTGAAAAGCAAATGTTCACCTATCAAAACGCACAATTATCATAAATTTTGAAAATGTTCACAATCATAAACTTTACTATTTTTCTCATTCCAATTACTAAACTTTAAATAATTACAAAAATAAAAACAAGTTCATGTATATTCAAAATTAAAATTCAATTTAATTTTACTTAAGAACATTAATAGACTTTAATGTTTATTTTAAAAGTATAAAATTTAAAATACTTTAAATTCTTTAGCATTATCTGAAATTGTACAATTAAGCCATGACAATTTTGAGGCCTCATAAATGAAGTATATTCAAGATATTCAAGATTTGGTCCTCCAATTTTATAACAGAGACAGCTCTGATTATAAAACAAAACTGAATACAATCATAGCAAATTAAACTTTTCATAGAAAATTTACAAAAGCATAACGAATGCAAATAATCTAAGAAAAATTACCTGTTCCTGTACATCTTCATGTTCTGAATTGAGGAGTTTGATAAAAATTGGAACAGCTCCAGTTTCAATTACCACCTTGGTGTGTAGAAAGGTTCCAGATGCTATATTAGTTAAAGCCCATGCAGCTTCAAACTAGGGAAAAATAAAATTCAAGATAATGTTTTAGATCCAGAAAAAAAAAATCCAAAAAAATTCGATTAAAAAGGGTCAATGGGATCAAACACATTCCATTTATTAAAAGACAAAAAAAAATCTGAAGAATGTAATCAAAATTTACAAAATGATGAACAGTTCCAATAAGGTGAATATGGAATTATCTACTTAAATCCATGAGTTTTAGCATTAGATGTAACACCATAAAAATTTGAAAGAATTATGTTTGAACAAATAAAACACTGATTTTGCCAAGCAGCAATAAGCTGAAAATATTTAAGATGCAAAAATTCAAAGATCATACCCTTACTTAGGATAATATGATAGGAGGGCAATTACCACTTTTTTCTAGAAAAGTCTGATTAATGTCACTATGAGAGATGAACTATTTTGGATATCATGATCTAGTTAACTGTTAAAAATTGAAATCTGATAACAAGATAAAGATGTATGCAGCTGCCTAAAGTCAGTTTAAATTTAGAACCTATCAGAAAATTTCCAAACAATATATTTCCTGAAAACGCTTAATCCTCAAGGCTTTCCCATCACCTATTATTACGGACTGTTTTATTTTTCTCCATCAGCCTCCTTCTTTATTTCAACAATCCTTTCATCAAGATAAACCAATCTGCTTGCTGCCTGCTAATTTTCACAATTTGCTCATTTATCTTTGTACCTCTGTGATGTTATTCAACTATACAAACATTTCCAAATCCATTCCTTGTCCAAAATACTATGTAAAGCACTAAGGAAGGATAAAAAGATAAAAATGAAAGTCATTGTCTTCAAGAAGTTTACGTTCTCCTGGGAGCATGTACTGCTATATTCTCACAGAAATAAAACTTAATTTTATTTAAAAGCACCAGTGAGCCTAATATTATCTAATGTTTGTTTTTATAAAACTTAACTTCTCAGAACCTCTTTCTAAATATGTAATATGAAGAGATAATAATAGTACTTGTACTATTTAGAAGCAACTAGAGGTCAGAGTGGGAAAGAGTGCAGAACTTAAAGTCAGGAAGACTTGAATTCAAATACTGCCTCAGATAATTATCAGCTATGTGACCCTAGACAAGTTAACTGCTCTGTGCCTCAGTTTCCCAATCCTTAAAATGGAGAAAATAATAGCACCTACCTTACAAAATTTTTGTGAAAATCAAATGAGATAAAAATGCATAGCACTTCAAAAATCTTAAAGTACTTTATAGCTATTATCATTACTAAACTTACAAGGCTGCTGTGAGGATAGCACTCTGTAAATGTTAAAGCAATATATAACTATGCTATTATTGAGACTATATTAAAATCAGTCTACAGTCATCTCAAAGAAAAGTTAAAAGAGAAACATCAGAAAAACTCACCTGTAAAGTACAATTTTCATTTCTTTCAAGAAACTTCACAAATCTTTGTACAACTCCTGGTTTTTGTATAACTTCATCAATAGGTGGATTTGGTTCTGAAATTTTACAATTGATTTATTTTACAATTTTAAAAAATTACTAGATTTTTTAAAAAGTCATTTCTTGTCCTTGATCACTAAAGCAAAGAAATTTTTCCTTGGCCAACTCATAAAATCCTCAAAATTATGGTCAAAAGTTTTAGGAAGAAAAAATGGTCTGGTTTCTCTTGCTTTACAAAAAAATCAAGTTCATGAAAGTTAGTTTTGGAAGCAATTTTTTTCCCTATTGGCCTTCATCTATAAAATATTTAGATCTTCAAATAGGGAGAAAAACCTTCCAACAGAAGACAAGAAAATTTTTAATAACCAAAGATTTAGAGAGACCACTAGTCATTTCTTTAACACACAAATATTCCCAGGGAAAAACCTGGGTAGGGGTACTAGACAAAGAGTTACTTAAAAGAGAACCACACAAGAATGAACTTATACATGTCAAACTGAGGCTTCATATTTTGAGCTATGGGTTACAACTGCTATTGCTGAAAGTGTTCTCTCCTTCCTCAAATGTTCTTAAAGCAACCTGTCACATTTTACTTGGTTTATATTGGTGCATGTATATTCCATTTCACCAGTACATTATGAATTAGGCATCTATTATCAATTTCATATCTTTTAACAACTGTTGCATAAAATAGGTGCTTAATAAACTGTTTAACTTGAAATTATATATTATAGCAGCGATGCTGGGCTGTAGTCTCAAACTGCCTCTTCATTTTCCTTTATTGCAATCTTTTGATTTTGGGAATAGTAATATTTAGAATCCTTTCTAAATCTTCTATCTTCCATTGTCTCTCTGCTATGGTTCAAACCTGTGAAATCAAGAGCTTCTAAGGTCCTTCTGGGTCTAAATTTATGATCCTATGATCTCTCTGTTATATAGTTATAAAAATTTAACATGACTAAAAAAATTTTTTTTAACTCTTCATTGCTATAAAAATTGTAGCAATATACAATAACCCCAAAGTATAGAAAGTGTTTCCCCCAAAAGGTAAACAAATAACAGACCTCTCAAGAAGCCATGAACCACCTCACTTTTTTTGAAAAAGGTTTTTTTTCCCCATTGTGAACAAAAAATAAGACATTATTAGTACATTCTAAAAATATTACTTCCTCTCCTTCCCCCTATCCTTTATTAAAAAAAAATTAGTTCTAACTTTTTCAAATTGTTAAGTTCCTTGGCTGAACAGAAGTCAGTGCTAATTAAGTAAAGTAGTATGAAAGGAAGCCTGGCACAGAGGAAAAGTGCTATATTTGGAGTCAAAAAAACAGATTCTGAATCCTGGCTCTGCCACTTCATACCTATATAATCTTAGACCAAGTAATTTAACCTCTTTGGGACCACTGTTGTAAAAAATCAAATGAGATAAAAATGTATAGCACTTCAAAAACCTTAAAGCACTATATAGCACTCGCTATTATTATTACTAGTAAAATCACATGGCTGCTGTGAGGACAGGACTTTGTAAATGTTAAAGCAATTTTTGTATTTGTAAAAGGAGGGTGCTAGACTAAATGATTGCTGTGGTCCTTTCTGTCTCTCAGTGTGACACTTAACTATGTTCCCTTCTTAAGAGCACAGGATTCTTATCATTTGTAAAGAGGTGACATGAAGTAAAGGACTTCAAAGAACTCAAAGAGTAGTAGGAATGTTAGTAATAGCAGAAACATATAAATCTAGAAATCAATCATTCTGCTGACACTTATTAATTAAAAATTATGTACTTTTATCTCTATTCACTATAGGGAAATACAGTATGTTTGAACTGACAATTAAAGAGGCTATGATACAAACTGCTTATTTTTATGATTGAATTATACAAAAATAGCAAAGCCACACTAAAATGTTACTTATAAGAGAGGTTATCTTAACAAAATTGCTTAACTATAATAAATATACGAAGTCTAAATTAAAACCTCTTTAAATCTGAAATAGCACCAGGGTATCTTATAGAAAGAAAGTCTTGCCTTTAGAAAGCAACTTTCGAAACTTCTGTGTTGCTGTAAGTTGTTGGTCAGCATCATCAGAGAAAATCATCTGCACCATATCAGCAGTAATTACCTCTTCCTAAAAACACACAAAACACAGTACATTTAAACAGTAATATTTTTCTATTACCATTCTATTTAATGTTTTGTTTTCATTGTCATATTGTAAAATAATGATTTAAAATATACTTTTTGTTGTCTACCTCAGGAACTGGTACCGTAGAGCTGATATCTGGATCCTGGATGGGACTTTCAAGCATAGAGTCATCATTTGCTGGAAGAGATACATTTCTACGTTTGAATAGCTGCCAAAAAACAGAACAAAAACATCACCATCATCATCATCATCATCTTACATATGAAAGTTTTTTATATTAATGCTTTGTTCTGCCATATGAAAACATTTAAGAGGAGTGAAATAAACAGCTATCATTTTCACAATTTTGACAGCTTAAAATCAATACTTCTCATATGATGGCAAAATGAAGTAGACTGATCGTGTAGTTAGTCAATGAACACTGTTTCCCTACTCTACTAAAAAACATGCCATGTCACCAGATCTAAAGGCAGAGCCTCAGCACACTGAGTTGACAAACTGTCAAGGATTTCTAAGTGAAAGAAGTTCACAGGCTAAGAAAGTAAGGGGAAGTCTTCAATGTTAGAGGGAGTACCTGCATGTCAATGAGATTATAGATCCATTAAATAATTCCCAAATGGGGGCGGCTAGGTAGCACAGTGAATAGAGTACCGGCCCTGTAGTCAGAAGGACCTGAGTTCAAATCCAACCTCAGACACTTGGCACACTTACTAGCTGTGTGACTTTGGGCAAGTCACTTAACCCAATTGCCCTCCAAAAAGCAAAAAATAAAACAAAAACAATAATCCCCAAATAGTATTCCAGGATAAAACTCCAAGCATACAGGGCAGGTACTGTCAGTTTCTCTCACACATGATAGATACTCAAAATTTTTTGTAAGAATTGATGTTTTAAAGCAAGTGTGAATTCTTCCGAAGCTCTGGCTCCTTCTCTACAAAGATTAAGGCTACTTCTAACCACATGTCCTTCAATCAAGGAAGCAATCTGACAGGTAGCATGGGGAGCTACATGGCATGATTTTTATGGGCCTCAGAAAATTCATCTGCTATAAAGTATCTGCACTGACTTGCAGTAGGATCTTTAAATAATAATAGTTAATAACAGTAATTATTTATGTAGTACCTATTATGTGCTACGCACTGTACTAAGGGCTTTACAAATAACACAGTTGATCTGCATAAAAACCTTGACAGGTGTTATTATTATCTTCATTTTACAGATGAATAAAACTCAAATAGAGGTTAAATGATTTGACCAAGATCATACAATGTTACATGTCTAAGGCCACATTTGAACCCAAGTCTTTCTCAGTCCAGGCCCAATGTTCTATGCACTGTGCCATCTAGCTGACTCTAAAATCCCTCATAAAAATGCTGAGAGACTAATACTTTATAATCAATTAAAATAAGTGGAATATCAAATTAACAAAGAATGGTTTAAGACCCAGAGATAAAAGATAATTTCTGATTATTATGTAATCAAAGGAAAAAAGAATGGAGAGGGCAAGGTAGGAAAGAGGATACTAGCAGAGGACAGACCTAAAAGAAATTCTATAATGGGGCACTAGGAAAGGGAAGTACACACATTCTTGTCCTCTCAAGTCAAAACTAGGTAACAACATGATAACTACAACTCCTATGGCATCTAAATGACCATTGCCACTTGAAACTCTTCTATCACGCACTCTTCAATTACCAAATTATTCTCCATAATTTGCCATTTCTACCTAATCACTATATCAATAATTTCATCACACATTTTTCACCAAGAGAGGTAACACTGACACCCTGCACTATGGTTATAGTCAAGTTAAGTCATGTCAACTAGCATTTATTAAGTGCTTACTAACTTCCAAGCACTCTGTTAAGCACTGGGGATACAAAGAAAGGAGAAAAAAAATAGTTCCTCCTCTCAAGAACCTCACTCTAAGCAAGGGAAGACAACAAGAAACTATGTACCAAAAGCCAGAGATAGGCTAAATTAGATATAATCAGAGAGGGATGGCAGTTCTTGAAGGTGGGATTTTAGCTGGTCAGGACACTGGTACAAGAAAGGAGAGAATTCCAGGCACTGGAGACAACCAGTGAAAGTTGAAAGATAGTCTCTTGAGCAAGAGACAGCAATGAGGCCAGTGTCACTGGCTCAGAGGACACAGAAAGAAGTAAGGTGTACAAAAACTCAAAAGGTAGAAAGGGGTCAGGTTATAAACATCTTCAAGGGACAGAGCACTTTATATTTGATCCTGGAGGTAACAAGGAGACATTGGAGTTTATTTTAAGTGCAACATAGTCAGACCTGTGCTTTAGGAAGATCAATTTGAGAGCTAAGTGACAGACGGACTGGAGAGAATAGACTTGAGTCAGGGAGATGAACCAGCAGGCTATTCCAATAGTCCAGGAATGAGGCGATGAGAGCCTGAAGTTTCAAAGGAGAAGGAGGTGCATATGAGAGATGTTATATGAGGGCCAGCACCAAATATAGAAAAGAGTAAAGATTAGTAAGAGTGAGAATAACAGGAGAAAATCTGATAGAGAAGGTAAGATTGAATGGCATCACCTGTCTGTGCCCCACTTTCCCCCTAGGTGATGCCATGGCAAGGAGAAAGCTCACCTCTTCATGTGAGACAGTAGTGAAGGAACAGATAATGGTGGAGGGCATCTGAATAATATGAGATGAAGAGAAGGAGACCTTGGCCAATGGCCTCAACACTTGCAGTGTTGGAAGAAAGACAAGGGTGCATACAAGAAATATTACAAGACGTTACAAAAATAAAAAGGACATGATTTGGCAAGAATTGCATTGGGAAAGGGGAAGCAGTGAGAGTGAAGAGTCGAGAATGACACTTAGCATTCACATTCAGGGGATTAGTGCTTCCATTAATGGTAAGAGAAAAGCTCAGAAGATCAACGAGCTTCAGTAAGGAAAGATGAGTTTAATTTCAGATATGGCAAGTTTAAGATATCCACAGGACATCCAGTTCAAAATGTCCAATAGGCACTTGGAAAATTTTAGAATAAAAGTGAAGAGAAAGGTTAGGATTAGACAAGTAGATGTGGGAATCATCTACATACTTGATAACTGAATCCATGGGAATTGATGAGATCACCAGTGAAATAGCAGAGAGGGAGATGAGGATCCAAGAAAGAACACTGGGGGACATTCACAGTTAGTGGGTACAATCTTGATGAAGGATAGCTGACAGGGTCAAAGGCTTCAGAGAGGTCAAACATGATGAGGATTGAGAAAAGGTCTGATGAGATCAATGGTATCTTTGGAGAAGATAGTTTTAGTTTTAATGATGAGGTTGGAAATCAAACTACAGAGTTGAGAAGAAAGTGAGAGGAAAAGAAATAAAGGTCTATTGTAGACAGTGTTCTCAAGGAGTTGAGCCACAAAAGGAAGGAGAAATATAGGATGACAGCTGAAAAAGATGGACATAGAAAGTAAATGTTCTTTAAGGATGGGGAAAAACACTGGCCTCTTTGTAACCAGTAGGGAAATAACCAGGAGAAAAGGAAAAAGTGAAGATTAATAGGAGTGAGGACAACAGAAGGAGAAATCTGATTGAGAAGGTAAGATTGAATGGGATCACCTGTGTGTGCCCCCACTTTCCCCCTCAGGTGATGCCATGGCAAGGAGGAAGGTCACCTCTTCATGTGAGACAGCAGTGAAGGTGGAATATATGGTGGAAGGTATCTGAATGATATGAGATTAAGAAGAGAAAAAGGAGGTCTTGCCCAATGATCTCGATTTTTTTTTTCATTAAAATAGGACAAGCTGAAAGAGTTGGTAGAGGGAGAGCCATGGGAGATCTGAGAGGATAAAAAGGTTTAGAAAAGCCCTGTGGCACAGGGTGCAATGACTGACTTTGCAATGCAAGCAATGCAAGGTCCTAAAACAATTCCAAAGGACTAATGATGGAAAATGTTACCCACGTCCAGAGAAAGAACTATAGAGTCTGAACACAGAGCGAGGCAAACTATTTTCCTTTTTTTTGGTTTTGTTTTGTTTTTTCTTTCTTATAGTTCCTCTCATTTGTTAAAATTCTTCTATACAGCATGACTAATGTGAAAATATGTTTAATAGGAATGTATACGCAAAGCCTATATCAGACTATCAGATTGCATGCTGTCTTGGAGAGAGGGGAGGGGAAATTTTAAAACTTATGGAAGTGAATGCTGAAAACTAAAAATAAATAAATTAACTTTAAAAAAAAGAAAAAGAAAAGCCCCGTGGCAAGTAGAATAGTGAGTGGATTAGAGAGTTGTAAAAGGATTGCCTTGATGCAGTGAGAGCCCAGTTGAGATTATATCACATAAACGTGTGGTGGACCCAATCAGCAGTTTCATGATTTTTCTCTAGCTTCATTCTGCATCTTGACTGGGTGACAAATATGGATTGAATATCAAAAGAAGAAAGGCAGTGACAGTGGGAAAGCATGGAAGTAGCAATAAGGAGTAAAGAGTATCCCAACACCTTCAGCAAGTCCCAGAGGTACGAATGCCAAGTGTAACTAATGCTAGAAAAAGGAGCCAGAGAAAATTGGAACACTAATGCCTTGTCGGTGTAGTTGTGAACTGATCCAACCATTCTGGAGAACACTCTAGTCCCAAAAGGCTATAAAACTGTGCACACTCTTTGACCCAGCAACAGCCCTTCTAGGGCTGTATCCCAAAGAGGTCATAAAAGCAGAAAAAAGACCCACATGTAACAAAAATATTTATAGCAGCTCTGTTTGTGGTGGCAAAGAATTGGAAATTGAGGGAATGCCCATCAATTGGGGAATGACTGAACAAGTTATAGTACATGAATGTAATATGGTATAAGAATTGATGAGTAGGCACACTACAGAAAAACCTGGAAAGACTTCCATGAAGTGATGCAGAGTGAAATGAACAGGAGAACATTGTACAAAGTAACAGCAACACTGTGCAATGACTATTTTGATAGACTTAGCTCTTCTCAGCAATGAAAGGATCTAAGACAACTCTAAAAGACTCATGATGGAAAATGTTATGCACATCCAGAGAAAGAGCTACGAAGTCTGAATGCAGATGGAAGCATATTATTTGCTCTCTCTTTTTGTTTTGTTTCTTCTTTGTTCTTCCCATTGGTTCTAATTCTTCTTTACAACATGACTAATGTGACAATATGAATATGAATTATACATGAAGCCTACATCAGATTGTACACCGTATTGGGGAAGGGGGAAGGAAGGAGAAAAAGAAGAGAAAAAATTTAAAACTCAAAATATTATGGAAATAAATGCTGAAAACTAAAAATAAATTAATTTTTTTAAAAAAGGGAAAAAGAAAAAGAAGCCAGAGAAGCTATGCCATCAGGAAGAAGCTTGATAATTAATTAACAATTAGAAAAAACGGTACTTTGGAATGTAACATAATGAGAAGCATTGAAAGTTAACTAATTAATCGTCTGGATTATACCTTAAAGAGGAGATCAAAAAGTTACAGTAGAAAGCTGGTTCTTAACAATTCATAGAGAAAAAATTAAATTGATGAAAAATAGTTATCGCTCCAATTCTGAAATGCACATAGCCATTATATTGATTTTTTTTCACATATCTGGGACAGGAACTAAAGATGAACAATGAGTTAGAGTGAGAATCACCTAAAAGGAAGAAAATATGCTGGATGGCATTTGATAAATGTCAGTATTTTCAATGATCTGAAGCCTATTTGGGGGTGAGAAGGAAACCAATACATCTTTTCAACTTAAATGCTGTACTTTTTCTATATGGTTACAAATACTGTCACACCATAATCTCTGAAGAATCAAAACTGTGGATGAACTATTGAGACACATGATCTTCTCAAGTTGGTTATGTTGTACAAAGGATAGGTATATATTGGAATTAGACAGCTCTGTGGTACCCCTCCAAATGTAATAATGTGAGACAAAAAAAACTAGAGGCAGGATAGTGATAATATTTCTGATCACTTTCTATCTGTAATAAGATTTTTCAAGAACAGATGATATTAAAATAAAGGAATGAATTGCCAGATAACCACTGTCAAACATTCTTATTATATGCATATAATTTTGGATCCTTTCTTTCCTGATGTGATCCCTGTCCAATTAAGGACTACAGATAAAGAAGAATTAATATCACCATTAGCCAGTCAATTATCATTTATTAAACACCTACAACGTGCCAGGCACTCTGCTAAGTGCTAGGGATACAAAGAAAGGCAAAAGCTAGTCTCAGCCCTCAAAGAGCTCACAACTGAATGGGAGACAACATGGGAACTATGTACAAACAAGCTATACACAGATAAACAGGAAATAATCAACATCAACAGAAGGAAGGAACTAGAAATAAGGAGGATTAGGAAGGGCTTCCTTCAGAAGGTGGGATTTTATCTGGAACTTGAAGAAGTCAGGGAATCAAGGAGATAGAGATGAGGAGGGAGAACATGCACAGCCAGTAAAAATGTCCAGTCAGGAGAGAGTTCAGAGTCTTCTTCAAGGAACAGCAAGGTCAGTGTTACTAGAAGTAGTGGAGGGAAGAAGAGTGCAAGGTTTGAGACTGGAAAGATAGTGAGAGGAGTAGGCTCTGAAGGGTTTTGAATGTGAAAACAGAAGATTTTTATATCTGATCCTAGATAAGAGAGGGAGCCAATGAAGTCTGTTAATATGTACAATGAAATATGATGAGTCAGACCTTCACTTTAGGAAAATCACTACAGCAGCTAAGTGGAGGATGGACTGGAGTGGGGAGAGACTTGAGGCAGGCAAACTAACCAGACAAGTTATTACAGTAGTCCAAAAGTGAGATGAGTGCCTGTACCAGGATGGTAACAGTAACAGGGGAGAGAAAAGGGCACATCTGAGAAATGTTACAAAGGTAAAAATCAACAGGTCCTGGCAAAAGATTAGATATGGGGGGAGACTGGGCGAAATAGTGAGGAGTCAAAGATTACACCTATATTTCAAGCCTGGGATACTGGAAAAATAGTGGTGCCTCTGATGATAATAGGCAAGTTTGGAAAGAGGGGAGGTTTGGGGGAAAAGACAGTGAGTTGGTAAGTTGAAGACGTCCAATGGGCAGTTGGAGAGGAGAGACCGGAACCAGCCAAAGTCAGACCCAGATAAGCAGATTTGCTATTCATCAGCATAAAGGTAATTGACTCCAGGTAGAAACACCACCTCAACATGTGAGTCACGGGTAACAAAAGAACAAAGCAGCAGAAGGCATCCAGTCGACACGAAGTACGGAGGCAGGGGGAAGAGGGAGCTCTTGGCAAAGGGCATCACTCCTGACTCCCCAACTAGACAGGGTGTTGTGCTACTAAGTGAAAGGGAATGAGAAGAGCACATGAGCAAAGCTTTCCTTCTGACCATGAGGTACAGAACGCAGCTAATGAGGCCAAAGTGAAGAAGCTAATGTCTGTCTAGGCTAGCATTCTTAACCACCTTTGTGACCAAGAGAGGAGCAATGGTAAACAGTGGCTCAATTCAAGAAACATTTATTTAAGTGCCTGCTCCTTGCAAAAATATGAGCAGAGAGGTAGAGAAGTGAATATAGCACAGAGCTTGAAACGTGGAAGATTCATCGGAGTTCAAATCTGGCCTCAGATACTTGGAAGCTGTAGAAGCCTGGCCAAGTTACTTAAGCCTGTTTGCCTCAGTTTCCTCATCTGCAAAATGAGCTGGCAAAGGAAATGGCAAACACTCAAGCATCTTTGCCAAGAAAACTCCAAATGGGGTCATGAGGAGTCAGACAGGCCAGAAAGAACTCAACAACAAACAACAAAACTAGTAAAAATAGGACAGAAGGAAATGTAATTCTATCAGGGAGGCCAGCAGAGAATGTCTGTAGATATAACTCCATAGACCTCGGGGAACTCCCATTCCTTCAAATGATCCTCCTAGCTCTCTCCTCCCAAGCTCAGTGAAACACAAAGAAAAAGATATCTACAGTTATTGCTTCCACTTCCCCTCTTCTCATTCACTCCCAGACCCCTAACAATCTGGTTCCCAATCAAATCAGTAAACTAAAAGTGCTCTCCCCCTAGTTACTACAGATATCTTAATTTACACACCAGATGATATCTTATCAGTCCACACCCTTCTATTGAAGTGACAATGCAGACCATCCTTTCCTCCAGGATACTTCCTCATCTCTGGGCTTTTATATCACTCTTTTCTGGTTCTCCTACCTGGCTAAATGTTCCTTTGCCAGTCCATTATCCAACTTAAGTACCCTAATTGAGGGTATTCCCCAATATTGTAACCTAGGTCGCTACTATTCTCTCTCTACACACTCTCTTGAGCCTCATCAGTTCACATGGGTTTAGTTCTCACTTCTATTGCCAGTAACTCCCAAATTTATGAATCCAGTCCCAATCTCTCCCCTGAGCTCTACTCTGGCATCACCAATCACCTACTAGACCAGAGGTTTTCCACCAGTGGGTCGCGACCCCTTTGGGGGTTGAACGATCCTTTCACAGGGATCACAGGAGTCGCCTAAGACCATGGAAAACACATATTTCCAATAGTCTTATCGCTCCTCTAATGTCTCCAGGCCGGTCCACCCACATGCAGACACGCCCGCATACGAGTATTAAAGGATCTCGGCATTAGGAAGCTTGAGAACCACTGTACTAGACATTTCAAGTTAGATGTCCCAACAGATATCACAAACTCAATATGCCCAAAACAGCACATATCTTTTTCCCACAAAACCGATCTTTCGTACAAAATTTCCTATTTCTGCTGTTCAAATGCCCAATGTATGCTTTTCCTAAAAGACAATTTTATGGAGGACTCACATACAGCAAGCACTCACAATGGTGGTCAGAAGAAATGATACAAGGACACTCTCAAGGTCTTTCTGAAGAACTTTGGAACTGATCACATGATATAGGAGACACTGGCACAGGGCTGTCTAGCACAGAATGCCTCATCAAAGAAGGTGCTGTGCTCTATGAGCAAAGCAGAACTGAAATAGCTCAAAAGAAACATGAGATGTGCAAATTTAGAGAATCCAGCCCAAATGTTCACACACCCAACCAGTAGTACAACATTTTGAGTTCATATTGGTCTCTGATCAGTCAGTCAGACATAGAGTAACTTGACTCATAGTGTTGTCATTCTAGTCCTCTTCAAGAAGAAAGGAAAACAATCATTTCCATTAAAGGCACCATCGCTCTTCCAATCTCCCAAATTTGTAACCTTGGCATTATCCTTGACTCCCCACTCTCTTTTACCCCACAAATACAATCAACTGCTTAATCTTTCAGTTTCTACCTCCAATCAAGTCCTTCCCCCATTCCAGTTTATCTTCCATTCTGTTGCCAAGGTTATTTTAATTAAGCACACATCTGATTGTCTCAATCCTATACTCCAATCCTATACTCAACAAATTCTAGTGGCTCTGTATAGGCTCTAGAATGAAATTTAAATGTCATCTATTCAGCTTTTTAAAGACCTTAACAACCTTGACCTAACTTATCTTTCCTGCCTCACTGATATTACTCCCTTTCCTACACTCTGTGATCCAGAAAAACTTGCCTTCTTTCTTCCTCAATACAGTCTATTTCCCATATCTATGCTTTGGTACCATCTGTCCTACATACCTGGAATGCACTCCTTACCTCTGGACTTAGAGAATTCTCTTCCTTCAAGATAGTTCAAATACTATGTTCTAAAGGAAGCCTTTCCTGATCTCTACAAGTGCCCTTCTCACACTAGCTCATATCAACTACTTTTTATATATTTATTCTTTATGTACTTATAAATGTATTTTTCTTTCCCATTTGAATGCAAGCTATTTGAAAGTATAGACTGTTTCATTCTTTGTTCCTGTACTCTTCGTAACATAAAAGGATGGTGAAAGTGCAAATAAGATTATAGGAAGTGTTAAAGAAAATTTTTTTAATTTACAATTTCATTTTTAAAATATTTTGCAATTCAGACTGGCCAACTCATTTTGTGGGAAGGAAAATAGGGCAGTCTGAAGGAATAATTTCAAGAGCACAGGAAATTTCCAATATGGAAACTCTTTCCATTGATACATTTAATTTGAGAGTTTGTGAGACAATCCTGACACTCCTTTCCTTTGTTGAGAACAAAGACTCTACACATGTTCTTAGTTTGCCAAGAGATTGCATGGATTGTAATAAATCGAAGCAGACATCATCATAATATTTAATTACTTCAAAATCAACTGTCTCCAGCTGAATAGTAAAACTCCAAAAACACATATCAAATAATGTTTACACACTAACTCGTTATTAAAGGTGCAAAGAAACCTACCTGTTCTTCCCTTTTTTGCTTTCGAAGTTGTATTCCTTCTTCTTCCCTTCGTCTACGCATTTCTTGAGGATTTAATGCTTTATTCTTGTAACTTTTCATTCTATAGTTATCTTTCCCTGGGCTTGCCATGGCATCTGGTGGAAGAAAAAGTTCAAACACAAAGATGATACTCCAGACAGTGAGATGCTATATTCTAAGCTTAAATTATCCAACAAAACTAATTTATAAAAAGTTCGCAGCAAAAACAATGGTTTTCCCCTCAGTGTAAAAATTAAAACTAAGATAACCAAATATTTTGGGAATAGGAGATCAAATATTTAAAATATCTGATCTGCCATCCTGGTAACTGACAACACGATTAGAGAAACCTAGGCAGCAGAGTGGATAGAGTGCTGAATTGGAATCAGGAAGACCTGAGTTCAAATCCTGTCTCTGACACTTAATACAGCTATGTGACCCTAGAAAAACCCCTAAACCTCTCTGAGTTTCCACATCTATAAAAGGAGTGATTACATCATCTACATCTTAGGATCATGAGGATCAAATGAGTTAACACAGATCAAGTGCTTTGGTAACCTTTAAAGCTTTATATAAATGGTAGCTATTATTACTTTACTACATTTAAAATTCAAATACTATTCTGTGCATGTGAAAGCTTACCTAAATTAAATATGCCCATTTATAATGTAATTATATTGAACCGCTCTAACAGCAAAAGTGTGTAACCTTTCAGTTTGTTAAGGATTTTTATATGGATTGTACTACAGCAACCCTGCAAAGTAAGACAGGCATTACTGTCTCCATTTTATGAATGAAGAAAGGGATGTCAAGTGACTTGATTTGTGCACAGTAACATCCCTAGGGTCACAAGGGGGATCTGGAGCTAAGTTTCTTCTGACTTCAATTCCAGTGCTTTCCCCACTAAGCATGATATAACAGGATACTATTACAAATATGTATTATTATATTGTATATATGCATGTATATATTATTATTTATAACTAGTGTATTTATTATATAGTGTATGCACATATATTATAACATGTTACATTACACAGAACAATGTGTTACTATTATAACTAGTATGCTATGTAATAACAATTATTATATCAGTTAAAACTGATATTAACCTTAGCAACAGTGCACAGGCCCACATTACTATTTAGAACAGATTTAATATAAACTCTTAGTGGAAAACATTGTCTTCCACTGATTTATTTCTTATGTATAGATCCTACAACTCCACCATTATCTCATGGAGGGAAAAGATCAAATCATATAATTGTGAACTACTTATGACTTTTCAGAAACGAAGTTTCATAGGACCCCTTTTCAAAATACTAATTATAGGCAAATGTTAAGTTGTGGTAAGACTTTTCTACATAAAAATATTTTTTAAATATATTCTGAAATTTCAAGAACATTTTGCTCATTTTTCTCCTCAGGGACTAGTTTAGCAGTGTTTGCAATACTCTTATCTTCTAAAAAAAAAAAAACCCTTATCACTCAGCTGCTCTAAATCCAAATAGTATGATCTGGAGATGACTCACTTCCATGAGGCAATTTCATTTGTAGTAATATAACTTTAGGAGAGGCTGTACTTTAACGTCGGATGACTCACAAAACAGTCATTTTTTTAATGCTAAGAATGATAATCAAGCACCCTAAGGCTGTCCTGTATAGGATTTATTTCATTTTTGCCCAACCATGTACTTATTTTCTGTTTACTCCTTTCTTATACAGGAAAAAAAAAATTTAAAGCACAAGCACACAGGACCTAGAAAAGAGCTTTACTCCTAATTCTGCTGACTCAATGACATCATTAAATTACAACTTCCATTTCTATATGCTTTATCAGTAAACATCGATATAAATACGGAAGATAGAAATGCGGAAACAAAGCAGGTAAACTCATCAACAATTAATGAAGCAACATATAAAATGACTACCCTGAGCATAAGTATTCTCCCTTTACGATAGCTAGAATTTGCTTACCAACAGGGAAACAATGTCCCCACTCAAAGATCAATTGTTAAGGTTGTAACCAGCGATTTCAATCTAATACAGAAGCTTATGTCAGGTATTCTTTGAGCATGTTTGTAAAGCGCTTAATACAGTAGCTGGCGCATAGTAGTCGCTTGATAAATTCTTGTTCCTTTCCCCATCTTTAGAAGCCTTTTAAATTACTCATTACACACGTTAAGAATCTTATGAAACACGGCTAAGCAAGCAATCAGAGGAGAAGGTCGAGCCCTAGGGGTCTCATCAGACACTAAATCAGAAACCCATTTAACTCAGCGCGTCTTCAGCGACATCAAAAACCAGGTGCAGGAGAACAGCTGACGTTCGTTAACCCAAGTGCCCAGCCTCTGAAGGTCCTCAAGGCCACGGCCTTCCCCGCCCCCTCCGCACCTCCTCTATGCATTAGAAAGGCCCTAAGAAGCGATGGGGGCCGGAAAGTAGCCGACCCCTGGTTAACTCCAGGACTGGGAAGGGGAGGTTACCAAAGGCCACGACCCCACCGGAGGGTGCGCGAGATCACTAGCCCAAGCATAAGGGCCCGAGACCTGCCCCCCCCCCCCCAGGTTCTTCAGGTCAGCCCCGCGCTGGCACAAGTAGCCTCCGAGGCTCCAGGGAAGTGTTCTCCGCTCTCCCGGCCAGAGGAGACCCAAAACCCGAGGTTAGCAGCCCAGGCACTGCCCCTTACCCATCGAGAGTCCAGGTTCCGCGCTCAGCTGCTGGTTAAGTCGTTACGGACGCCACCGCCGGTTTTGCAGCTGCGCTAGTTCCCCGGCTAGAAGCTCCACTGATGGGTTCGCAATCCAAAATGGCTGCGGCCCGGCGCCCCCTCCCCGAGACCCCAGAAGCTCCGTTCCCAGCAGCCCTTGCACCCGGCGAGGATCTCCTGCCCTACAAAGTGGGTGGAAGAGAGGCGCGCGCCCTCAGCTCCGCCCACCCAGACCAAAGCGTCCAGTAACGCCGGGAGGGGGGACGCGCCCGGGAAGAATGCTGGGAAAAACCGACACCTGCTTTAGCGCATGCTCTCCTTCTGCCCTCCTTTTCCTTATCTTGCTTTACTGCCTCAGTCGGTGAGGTTTCTCATATCACAGGTTTGCAGTGTGATTTGCCCAGGGTTATACACGATTCCGAACCCGTGTTCTCAGACATCAATCCTGCCCTCTTTCATTCTAGCAAGAGCCAGTTCACCCAGGTTTGGGATGTGGTTTGATTGGCACCAGCTACAGCCATATAGGTTCCTCTGAGTCACAGTGCCCCAGTTCCTTCAGTTCAACAAGCATTAATAGCATAGAATTAGAAGTACTTAGTGCAAGGAACGTTAAATTTAGAGGAAGGAGACAAAAATTGAGTTTCAGACCTTTAAATTTGCTTCTTGTATACGTTTGACACACCTCCCCTTTTCCTCTCTCCTCTACCTCTCCCACCCCCATCACTCAGAGATGCTAGGGCTAGGCAAAGATGACTATTTGAGGTCTCAGATGATAAAATGGCCTTGAACCCATGAACTCCCAGTTTTTCCACCAGATTTCTTCCACCATCATCCCCTTCCACTTTCAGTTTCTCCCTATGTAGGGGCTCCTTTCCCTCTGCCTACTGTCAAGATCCCCATGTCAAGACCACCACCATCCCCTTCTTTACTCCTCTCTTTTTATTATTAGGACACACCCTGCCTTCCAGAGCTAAGGCCCAACAAGCAAGCTGTGCCCTGAGCTTGGCATAACAACAGTCCTTAGAACTCACCCTCTTGAAGAAGTCAGCCATGGCAAAATCCCAGAATTATTTCACACTGGAACCAAGTGGTACCTGTAGTACCCATGTTCTGGTCATGAAGTCATTCTGTGAATTAAACTTGTCTTATTGTTACTTTATTGTTACTGTAATCCCACCAGTCTAGCAATTGCCCTATAAATTCCTTAAGAAAGTCATCTACAATGAGTACTTCAACTTCTACTCTTTTCAATCTGTTCTAAATCCTCCATAATTTAGCTTCAGAGCTCAACGTTCAATTGAAACTGCTCTGTCCTAAATTACCAATGATATTTTAATGGCCAAATTGAATGGTCTTTTTTTCAGTCACTGTCCTTCTGGATCTCTCAGCAGCCTTCCACACTTCTCTTATTTTCATGAAAGAATGAAAGAATTACTTTCTTCTGGTTCTTCTACCAATCAGATTGCTCCTTTTCACTTTCCTGTACTGGTTCTCCATTCATGCCATCCTCACTAACAGTGGTATCCCTGGGCCTACCAATTTGATCTCGGTTGGCAATCTGGGCAGCAACCATAGATGTATGTATCATCTCTTTGCACCTTTCCAAGGGAGACTAATAACTTCTTTAAGGGGAGCAGGTAATTGGAGCCCCTGGATTGGACTACTCTGCTCTCATGAAAGATCGTATACAAGACTACAATTAGGTCTGTCTACCCCTCCCCACCTAAAAATTGCTAGTCCAGGGGAAATGATTTTTAGGTTCAAGCTGGAAAAGTACCCCAAGCTAGAGCCAAAGGCTTGACCCCTTTCCCTTCCTATCAAACGCTATTTGCACAAAGACTCTGCCATCTAATAAATAGTGAATAAAACCCATTTATCCAAGCTAATAGCAAACAGAAATCAAAGAAGTTATACAGACAATATACAACACAAATGAGCTCTCTCATTGGGAGGGAAATATCTACACAAAAAAGAGAGTACCTATGAAATCCAAGAGGAAATTGCTTGAAGTTCTAGTGTTCAGGAAACTGTCTGAGGCACTAGCTCCTGTACACGTTGGCTTTTTATGAAAATCTTTCTCTCTCCAGGCGCCTTGTCCTTTCTCAAAGCCGAAAGCTAGAATGAAAATCTCTAGTCCCCCAAACTCCTTTTCTCACACAGACATTCATAAACATTCTCTTTACCAATGAGGAAATTCTTAAGTAAATGTACCAGGCTTGAACTCTAGGTTACATGCAGACTGTTCTCATCTATATATCTAGCCCTATTTATTCTCCTGAGTGCTGCCCCTGCATCACCTACTGCCTTTTAGATGTCTTGAATTTTATTTCCCTTAAGCAATTTAAACTCAGCAGGTCCAAAAGAGACCTAACTATCTTTTCCTCCAAACCACCCCTGCACAATTTACAGCCCTTGGGCTGTGGGCAACATGCCAAAGGATTTCCTTTACATACAAAGTATGTTTTCCTTTACATTTTTCACAAGCTTCCTGAAATCCTTTGGAGTGCTGCAATCAAGTTGTACAGGCCTGCTCCAAACACTTTCAAACTTTCCTATTACTGTGGAAGCATGTGTCATCCTCCATGCCTCACTCACCTCATAGAACCAGTCTGTCCACTTCTCTCCAGCCATATAGCCAAACCCATTTCAAGTCCTCATAATAATAAAAAGTAATAAGTGGTGTTTATATAGAACCTTAAGGTTTGTAAAGTATACATGTTAATCCTCAAAAATCTTGAGAAATAGGCACAATTATTATACCCATTTTACAAGCGAGGAAACTGAGGCTAGGAGAAGCTGTGTGACTTTCCCTGAGTCATGTTGCTAGAAAGTATATGAACTCAGGTCTATCTTGACTTCACAACTAGAATCTATCTACTGTGCCGCTTAATTCCCAACACCTCTCTCCTGCACTGCTGTAATAACCTTCTAACTCATTTTCCTACCTCAAGTCTTTCCCTATTCCAATCCACTGTCCACTCAGCTACCAAAGTGATTTTCTTAAAGTGTAGGTCTCGCCATGTCACTCCTCTCTTAATGAGCTGCTATGGCTCCCTATTTCCTCTAATTTCAAATGTAAAGTCCTCTGGTATTTAAAGTTCTTTACCACTTAGCCCCTTTGAGGGGTAAGGTATTACCAGACCTTTTAGAGCTTCCTCCCCCCTTCATGCAGCGACACTGGCCTTGTAGTTTCTTAAGAATTTGACTATTAATGAACAGGGAGGCTTCAGAAAAACCTGGAAAGACTTATATGCAATTCCAAAGGACTTATGATAGAAAATGCCATCCCTATCCAGAGAAAGAACTATGGAGTCTAAATGCAGAGGGAAGCAGACTTTTTTCTTTTTTTGTTTTGTTTTGTTTTTTTCTTTCTCATGGTTCCATTTGTTAAAATTCTTCTATACAACATGACTAAAATGAAAATATGTTTAATAGGAATGTATATGTAGAGCCTATGTCAGATTGCATGATGTCTTAGGGAGGGGGGAAGGGAAGGAGGGGGAGAAAATTTAAAACTTATGGAAGTGAATGCTAAAAACTAAGAATAAACTTAAAAAAAAAGAAATTTAAAAAAAGAATTTTATTTTCTGTCTCTGTGCCTGGAATGCTCTGAACCCTCACCCCTTCCTTACTTTTCCTACTTCCTTCAAGACAGCTCAAACCACACCTTAGCAGGAGGTCTTTCCTGGCCTCTACCACCCTTCCCCCCATGCTTTATATATACCTTGTATGTAATTAGTTATTTATGTATTCTGGCACTTAGAGTGTGAGCTCCTTGAGGGAAGGGACTGTTTACATTTCTCTATATCCCTTCTCCCTTCATCACATCTCTTATATGTGTAGTCTTCTCTCCTCTGACACTTCTGCCATGCTGTTGCAGGCCCACATCCCCGGATGCCTGGATGATTACAATACCCTGGTTGCCTCAAGTCTCTCCCTACTCCAGTCCATCCTCTGCTTAGCTGTCAAATTTATCTTCCTGAAGAACAGGTTTCACTGTCACCTCCTATGCAATACACTCCAGTGGCTCCTTATTAGCCTCAGGACGAAATGATAAATCAGGCTTGATTTTTAAAGCCCTTAATAACCTGCCTCCTTCCTACAATTCTGGTCTTCTTATACATTATCCCCTCCCCCCCATTCCCCTCCAGTGACACTAACCTCTTTGCTGTAGTAGAATAAGAGAGACTTTCTCCTAACTGTACACTTTCACTGGCTGTCTCTAGTGCCTCGAATTCTCTCCTTGCTCATCTCTGCCTCCCAACTTCCTTGGCTTCCTTTAGGCCTCAACTACAGTCCCACCTTCTGCAGTACACTTTAATCTGCATGATGCAGTAGATGGTGCAGTGTATAAAGTGTTGGATTTGGAGTCAAAAAGACCTGAGTAAAAGGGTCTGGTCCTCAGAAACAAGCTGTGTGACCCTGAGCAAGTCACTTAACCTCTACTTGCTTCAGTTTCCTCAACTGTAGAATGGGGATATTAATAAAACCTACCTGCCAGGGTTATTGTGAGGATCAAATGAGAACATTTGTAAAGCACTGAACACAGTGTCACTGAGCACATAGTAGGTACATAAATCCTGATTCCCATCCTTAATGCCTTCCCTTAGAGATTACTCCCAATTTATTATATATATGTATGCACATGTCATATCTATGTAACATTGTATTTATGTATGTATGTGTTTCACAAATAAGACACGCGAGGCACTAGTGTTTTGGGACATTAGCCTCTAACAGGTTCACTCTTGATCTGGTCAGACAGGAAGGACAGGAAGACAACTTTGGAAGGGTTAATAATCTTTCTTTATTCTAGTCGTCTTTTCAAGAGGGTTTGCTGATAATGGGAGCACAAACTCCTACAGCTTCCTTCCCCTAATCATCCTTCTAGCAGGCCAGAGTGAGAATGTAGTAAGAGATACAACTCCTTTGGGATCCCCTAAGCCTCAATGGGGGGCAGTTGAGGCAAATGCAGATTCCCCCCAAGCCTTGATGGGGGCCAAGGCACACACTGCATTACACTGGCATATTCTCCTATGGATTCCCCACTTACAGATCAGTGCCTTTTATAGGGCACAGACAAAGAAGGCATATTGCCAGCACTAGCCTTGAAGGTTAACTTTAGCAATATGGTCATTATTACTACAAAAGCACAGTTAAGTACCACATTATGGCACCCCATATCTCACTGTGCAGTCTCAGTAGGACTATCACTATGATTCTAGGAATTACTATCTACGATCCTTACAGCTATTGTGGGAGTTATCTAACACCTGGAAACTAGAGATTGCCATGGCCATGGAGCATGGGAAACTAAATGCCAAAAAGGATAACAAAATCTTCCTTACTTAGAGTATGCATATGAGTGTGTATGTGTATAAAATTTGTTTGTACATAGTAATTTTCATGTTGCTTTTCTCATTAGATTACCAGCTCAGAGAGAACAGACACTGTTTTTTGCCTTTGTTTCTCCAGTGATTAGTATAGTGCATGATACTGAATAAGCACATAATAAATGCTTTTTGATTGACTGACCTTGGGTATCCCATTTAACTTTCCTGGGCCTCAGTTTCCTCATCTGTAAAGTAGGGAAAATTATACTCACATGGTAGGCTCTCTGTGGGGAAGTGCATCTTGTTTTAAGCTTCTACAGAAACAATTGTTCATAGCTTTACAGCTGGAAACAATGTGAGAGGCTATTTAGTTCAACCAAAACTGAGGTTCAGAGAAACTAAATGACTTCCTCAAGATAAATGTAAGAGGCAAAATTTGAACAGATCTCCCCAGCAACAAGTACAGCACTTATTCATTTATATAATATTCTGCATCCTGTATATGCCAGTTGTAACTATTAACTTTTTAGGGTTGATATGGTAATCAAAAAAGTTAACGTATATAAATGATACATGGGTCGATGCTATTATTAGGGAAATACCACCTACCTTGTCTGTGAAATAACATGTAAAGTGCTTTGCAAACCCTTAAACCTCTATGTTGGATTGAGCAGTCATATGAACTGATAGGTTTTTTTGATATTACAAAGAAAAATGAACATTGTACCCTAAAAAATTATTTTTCTTCATTTACTATAAATAAAAATGTGTTAACAGATCTCTGAAATACTTTATTGACAAGAGGATGTGGTTGCTTAGTTGTTCGGGAGCTCATCCCATCAGGTCACCCAACAAACTGTCCTAGATGTTGTAGGTGGAAAACTAACACTGCCAGTTCCGAATGGGAATCCTTCCAACTTTCATATTCATCCTTGCCTTAGATTAATTTGTTAATTTCAGGACAAATCCAAGCAAAGAAGACTCCAAATCCCAGCATGCAATGCTGTGGAAGGGGTAAGTTAGGAAGTAGGAAATGGGTGAGAATCCAGGCTACGCTGCGACGGAAGGAGGGCGATTTAAAAAATCGAGGAGCCTTTCAAAAGCATCACCGGATGAAATTGGCTGATTCGCTCCTATCTCTCCTGGGGGCCCGTGGCCGACTTGGGGTTCCCGTCTCCCCGTCGTCGAAGATCTGGGAAGGGTGGGTAGTCAGGCGGTTGAGGCTGGAGTAGATCCTTGGGACAACGCGCTTGCGCAGTGCTCTCTCCCGGAGGGAGGATTCGGCGAGAAGAAAGAAGCTGCTGCTGCTGCTTACCGTTGGCGGTGGCCGAGGTACCTGCCGTCGCTGGGTGAGGGTGGGAGCACTTCCGGCATTACAGGTAGCCCTGGGGGGCCGATCGGACCTGGGTGCTGGGCCCTAGTGCTGCGTTTTGAGGCTGTCTCGGGGCCCATCCATTCCTTGGGCTCGGCTCTGGTTTCGTTTCCATGCTGCTGACATCACCCTTGGTAGCCCCCGTAGTAGGCTAGGAGGAGGGAGGAAGGGAGGCCGGCTGCCGGCTCCGGCCCCCCCCTCCAATCCTAACGATGGGGGGGAGGGGAGGGATCTAAAGGTGGTCTGCTTACTGAAGGCCCACCTGGGGCACGGGGATTTCTCTCTCCTTCACACCAGCTGTGTACTCACCTTCCTGAGCCTCAGTGGCCTGATCGGTAAAATGGGTATCCCTTTAACAAGATGACCGTGCCAGGTGCTGGAGATGCACAAAAGAAAAAGTGAATTGCTGTTGCATTCTAGGAGCCTCAGTTCTAACTGAGGAAGACAAAATAGGTTCAGACATTTTGAACAAAAAGGGACCTTAGAGGCCAGTGGCCCCCAAACCCACACGTTTTACCGCTGAGGAAACTAAGGCTTAGACACCTGTGTTTGCCAAAGATCCAGCATTTGGTCCTAGGCTCTCAGCTTCCAGATACCGGGCTCTCCTCCCTCCTTGGTAGATGCATAATTGAAGGAGAAGAAAGATAACAAAGAGGGGGCGGGGTGGGATGGAGAAACAGACCTCATGTAGGGCCCCTCGAAGGAGGTGGCCTCTGGGCTTAATAGGACCTGTATTAAATATTTGACTACTGGTATAGTACCTCTTATACACCATGGTCTATCCGTGTTCCACCTCTGCCTTCAAGCAAGATTTTGCCTTCTAGCCAACTCCATACAAGTCCTCACCTCAGCTTCTTTTCTAGGCTCGGCCCTAAAGCTTGGGTTTCTAGGACCCTCACCTTCGTGCCCCACCCCCAATTACTTTGTTTTTACTTAGCTGTTCTCATGATTTTTCCCCTTAGTGTTAGTTCCTTGAATACTGGGATTGATTGATTTGTTTTTGTATCCCAGTGCCTGGCATATTTTGTGCACTTAAATAAATGCTTGTTGACTGGATTAACTCACAGGGACTCTATGGAACTCAGGATAATTTATAAAAGGAGTTTGCAAACTTTAATGCTTGCATAAATGTTTACTGCTAGTCCCACTTGCCATTAAATATGGAGAAATAGAATGGGAATGGTTTTCCAGATTAAGGAAGAATTTTCTCCAAAAGGAGAGATGGTACGACTTTGTTTCTCCTGTAAGTAAGGCTCACGAAAAATCAGGAAAGTTTTTTGAGCATGTTTATTTTCCATGTCTTACCTAAATATTTGAAAGCTCTACTAGCAATTTAATGTTAAATGTAGGGTTCAGACAATTACACAATGCCTCCTCTAGCTTGGTGAATTGTATGCCTTTTATTGTCCTATTTAGTGCTCTGAGTAGGATTTTCCTTATCTTAAATCATGCAGATCGACATGAATTTGGAAATACTGTTTTAAAAATTGTCAATATTGGGTCATACTAATTTTAACTCTTATTTTGCTAAATCCATATGCTATTTTAAAAACACATCAATAGCCGTCTCTTTAGGGACATGTCTATCTCTACTAAAGCCCTAGCTCAGATTTATTCTGGGACAGACTTACTCTGTCCTGCTTGCCCAATGCAAGCATCACAGATACCTAGGCTCCTTTAAGAGTCTACCCAATATAGTGAACTATTAATAAACTTTACTTTTCTTTGGCTGAGAAGACTTGAGTTGAATTCTTTCGGCAGGACCTGGCACGTTGGTATTTTGGGATCTCAGGCAGCCCCTGACCCTCTAAGTGGGTAAAACCTCTTCATTTTTCCATTGCCACACGACTGTGGAAGTATTGAAGGTGTATAGTTAGTTGTAGGCCTTCATATGACTTGCTTAACTAAATTTAGAGATTCTCTTCACCAGGTTGGCCACAGGCTGATATAAACACTGAAGAGAAGAAAGTATGAAACACCTGAAAACAAAAATCAGCTGAAATAGAAAATGAACAAAAGTACTGGTACTGTGGAACATCTGAAAAAAATTGAAGTACCAAGAGGGTAGGGAGATGGACAAAGAAACAGCCCAAGACATTTTCAAATATATCTTTTTATGTATCATATTTTAAATGATTAAGCAAGAATCACCACTATTTAGACATGCATAAGACAAAAAAAAAAATGAATAAAGCTATTCACATTTTTGAAATCAAGGTGTACTAGATTCTAACAGAACATTAAAACTGGCAGAATATTGTTTTGATTAAATCACCAAGTGGTTCAAAAGGATGTTTTACAGAAACAAAATCTGTAATTGTATGTGGAGTAATCTTAAAGTAAAACTATTTGTTATAAATGGGAAGTGCTAGTTAAAGATACTTGCATATTTACATGATAGAAAAACCTTTAAAATGGTTTTGTTGACTTTGAATTAATAACACATAAGAATAGGAAGATGAATATTCCCTTCTGATAGAATGATTTAAAGACAGAAACCTAAACCTAGTAAAGCTAAAATTAACTGGGCCAAAATTTCTAACGAATAACTCTCAGCTATACAAAGAAGACATTTTTATCAGGGGAGCAAATGGAAGGAATTATCAAAGACAGAACTGGGTTTTGTTTTACAAAACTAAGAGGATTTTGTATAACAAAAAAAAGTGCTTCTAGAATGAAAAATCAAACGGGAAAAAATAATTTTCCGTTAAGTACTGAGAATAAAGGTCTGAATTCTAGGAATATGTAAGGAAATGTTACGTACTTTTAATAGCAATACCTTCCTTCTAGTGAAGCAGTAGTCAGTGGACTTGAACAGTTTTCAAAGAGAAAATAAAAAGGCCTAATAGTTAAGTCTTTTTTGAGCACTAGTAAGTAGTGTTGAGGTTTAAGGTTTAGGGGTGCTTGAGACCCCAAAATACTAACACGCCGGGTCCTACTCAATGAATTTGACTCGTCTTTTCTTATCCAAAGAAAAGCAAAGTTTATTAAAGGTTCGCCTTAATTGGGTAGACTCTTAAGGAGCCCAAGTATATGTGAAGCTTGCATTGACACGTAGGCCAAAATAATCTGAGGCAGAGTGAGTCTGCACCAGATAATTCTCAGCTCCTTCATGGAGGCAAGATGGGTCTTATATACAGAAAGATTGTAGGAGGATTTTAGGCTGGTCTAGAGGAATTTGGGGAGGGTCTTCAGGAGGAGTCAAATGAGGTCAGACTCCAATAATGAGAATAAGGGTGGGTAATAGCTGAAGACTACCTGGAGATGACAGACAATGGAAGGCTAGGCTAGTTTAAAGGTAACAGATTTGGGTATAGATATTTTGATAGGATCAAGGGTGGGAAGTAGATGGACAACGGAGGCCTAGGCTACGAGTAAGAAATTTGGGCCTAGCTATAATGAAAAGCTTATGGCCTCAGGCAAATGCCTCATCTAGTGGGAAGATTCAGAGTTCAAGGAGTTTCCCAGAGGCTGTACCCCATCACTAGTATTAAGCAAGGCATAAAACGGGGAGATATGTTTCCCAATGTTGTGTGCTACTGTCTAGGTCAGGGATGGGGAATCTGTACCTTAAGGCCTCATCTCACCTAGGTTTTTAAATTCAGCCTTTTGACTGAATCCAAATTTTATAGAACAAATCCTTTTGGTCTAGGTGGATGTCCATCTCAATATTTCAGTGGAAGAGGAAGTCTACTAGATAATCCTCTTTGGAAATGATGTGCTGATTTCATCAAGTAATCATTACAGAATATTGAATAGCTTCCTTAATGTGGTCCATAATCATTCAGAACAGTTAAGTATGACTGTCTTCAGCAGGGGAAAAAAACAAGTGGCTAAAGAATGCCCGTTGTCCAGAGGAGGACATGCATTTGGAGAGAGAGCCTGTAGAACTGGCCTGTCCACATGTATCTTGGCTAGACAATACAGATAAACAACCAACTGAGATCTAAGATTGGATAGGAAGAAGTGAGAGGTTTTGATTGCTTTGGGGAAATAGTGCAGTGCTTTTTTTTTTTCTTTATGATCTTGAGCTTCTCCCTGAAGTATAGGTCCATATTTAATATCTTTTCCCCCCAGTTATGCTATATGACTGCAAATAATGGAAGGCCAGTCTCTAAGGAATCAAAATTTGGAGCCGTTAAATGAGAATTATAGTAGGTGTGAATAAGATGAACTATGTTCTCTACAATGAATCACCTGCAAAAAGTGATCTTAAAGGCAATGAAATATATATGAAATAGGAAGTAACCAGTTAATGTAGTGAGAGTGAGGCGGTGCTGAGTGGCCTTTGTAATATTTTTTGGGGTGATTTTATAATTTTGAAACATTGTTATAATTTCAGTCTTGTATTAAGTTGTAAAAGCCACATTTCTCCCCAGCCATAAAGCATTAACTCTGTCCCTAACTCTGCCCCCAGCCTAAAGATATTTCCTTTGAAATCATTTACTCTATAGCAATGATAATGAATTCTTTTAAAAGCATTATCTTCTTTTATTCTAGTAAACAAGACTCATCCATTTGCAAACTGGATGGGTACTTCTCATTTAAATTTGACCGCTGGTTGACTTTATGATGTTTATTAGTCACTCCTTGGCTCCTCCCAGCTCCTCCCTAACTCCACCTCTGTACACCTAGTTAGTTTAATGAACCTATGACTGACAGTTTTGTGTCTTTAAAAACTGCATCTCTAGACCCTGAACTTTACAGGCTCTTTCTATACCTCTGCCCGCTGGAGAGCGTCACACTTTGCAGGCTTCTCTGACACCCCCCCCCCCCCACCTGCACTTGGCAGGCTACCTGCCCGCTGAAGAGCATCACACTAACTTGGTAACTCTCCCTAAAATCCCTGTCAGTTTGCAGGTTTCCTAGCCCCTTGCCTCAGTGTAACAATAAGCTTTTATAACTCCGCCAAAGGACAGCTGAGTCCAGAAATTCTTTTTGGACGACAAACCTAGAAAGGATTTCGATAGAAATACCCCCAACTTATACCTCTTCAAGAGCAAGATAGCACTGATGCAACATTACTACCCACGTAATGCCAGCAGACCTACAATAAGGTCCCCTTGTGAAATATGTATGTGAATACAAAGATGAGAGTCATACATAATATAAATGTATTGGTGGGACTATGAGCTATTTACTGTTGGAAGGAATATATCAGCCAGGTAATTCACTGAAGAATATTGTAGAGCCATACAGTTACAAATATCAATATCATGATGTATTACAAAATCTCTAAACTGATATAAAGCAATTCCATGGAACTGACAATATGTACATTAACTACAGCTGTAAATAAAAGAGAAGACAGAGCAGGAGGTAGAGAAAATTCAAGTGAACTCAGAGATAGGGAATTGAATAAAAAATAAATTTTGTTTGGCATATGATCATGATTTTTAAATATTATGGGATTTTTTTATATTGTTAAAAGCTCTAGAACCATTGGGATCTCCCATCAGTGCAAGGATTACCTACATCTAGAAAATTAAAAGGCCTTGAAATATCGGAGTAATATTTTGTAATTAGAAGTAATAGTGTGCTTTCACTTCTAGGCCCCTGTAATAACTATGTTTACCTGTGATATATGTGGACAACTAGTAACCTCTGAACAAGACATGAAGACTCATCTTCTTTTGACTCATGTGGAAAATGAAGTGATTTGCCCATTTTGCAAATTGTCTGGTGTGAATTATGATGAAATGTGTTTCCACATTGAAACAGCTCATTTTGAACAAAATGAAAATGAGAGCGACTTGGAGAAAGTTAAGCAAGTACAACATAGAATTCTTGATAGAAAAACTGAAAAAGAAAACTCTCATCGCTATCAAATGGAAGTTAATGAAGATGTTTATTCTGCTTGTGCATCAAATGATCTGAAAATTACAGATCACAGTCATGCTAAAAAGACTTCTTTAAAGTGTAAAACCTTTCATTCAGAGGATTTGACTGAACTAAGAGAGTTACAAGAAAACAGACTGAATCAATCTGACTTAACTGAAATAAATGAATCATTGTCCAGTATCCCAGAATGTCCATTCTGTGGGAAAATAGAAGCATGTAATGAAGATTTGGAAACACATGTGAAAAAAAAGCATGCCAATCTTTTAGACACTCCAGCAGAAGGTATAGTATACGTTTTGTAGTATGAAAAAGGAACAAGTACTTCTTGTTTGTGAACTAGTATTTAAAAGGTTCAGTTGTTATAGCCTAGGAAAACTCCCTCTGCTGAGGCAGTTTGATACCTACTTGTAGTTTATCTTCCTAAGAGACTTGCCTAAGGCACTTAGAGGTCAGGTCACTTGCTCAGGATTACATAGCCAATATTTGTTAGAGGCATGATTTGAACTCAGGTTTTACTGGTTCCAAGGTTGATTGTCCACTACTTGACCTTACACAACAACATGTGCTTACAAGTAATAACTCACATTTATTTAGCACTTTAGTTTATATATACTTTCCTGTGGAGGTAAGGCAGTTACTATCCACATTTTACAAATGAGAAACTTCATTTTAGACAAATTGTGGCTTTAACCAGCCACACAATTCAATTTAAATCAATATTTACTTAGCATCTCATATGTTCTAGGGTGGGGTGGGGAACCTGTGGCCTGAGGCCTGTAGTTTCCCCACCCCTGTTCTAGGTGTTATGGCAAATTTTGGATAAAACAAAGACAAAAACAAAAGACCTTTTCCCCTCTAAGTACTTACACTAGTGAATCTTTTTATTCTGAGTCTCTGCTACTTTTTTTTAACCTTGTCATAATGTTGTTTGAAACTTGGAAAAAACTCAAAAAGGCTTGTTCAAGCCACAGTGACTTTTTAGTCCTATATTTCCCCAGCTTTCAGAGTAGTATAATCTCTAAATTCATGTCTAACTCTAAAATTCTAAAGTATTCAGTATATTTATTTTTTTTGTTATGAGAAATTAAGTATTAGAAAACAAAATTGTTGCAAGTTTTCAGTGTTGTGTAAACATCATAAGAAACAATGGAATATAACCACTATAATATTATTGCTGTAGGAAATTCATGAGTTCAAACTCCCTATTTAAGCCTCTAGTAAAACAACAATCCTCTATTGTATTAGTGCAACAAAAAGAGACCACTTTCTTACTCCCTTCTCCCATCCCTCTTCCTCTTTTGTTAATTTTTTTAGAAAGGAATATCAAAAATGTTATTCCTGCATCAAAGTCTAGCTGATAAATGTAGTTTAATATTTAAATAATTATTTGGAAGAATTAAGAAAAACCTATTTGAGTTTATTTCATTTTAATAAAAGACAATCAGTAAACATTAAATACTGACTGCATAAGAAGTTGTGCTACATCAGGATTGCACAACATAGGGCTCATGACGCCCCAAAGGATTTCAGGCAGCCCATGAAAAGGTAGAGAATATCAAAGAAAGTAAAGATGTAATGAATGCTTTGTCCATGCCCTACTTAACCTGCCTTCCACTAGTCACTATTGTGCCCCATCATGTAACTTGGCAGGTGGGTATACCACTGCACACTCTCTCCTGTTTGTCACCATGGCAACCAACCATTGTCAGTCTGTCTCTAGTCTGAGAGTAGTGATTTCATGATAGATAAAAATCTCAGGTAATAAGTGTAATGAATTGATATTAATTGAAATTTCTTTTTTTAATATCATTGATTTGCAAAGTAGTTTAATCCTTAATAATCCCTTTCCTTGAAAAGTGAGCTGCTAAAACCCTATCTGCAGCCCAAATAAATTTAGCCTATTTTAATTTTGGCACCCACCTACTGCCAAGTTGTGCACATCTGCTAGATGTTAGGGAAGATACAAAATTGAGTTAACACCTGGAGGGAAACAACATGAGATGATTGGAAAGGTAGGGAAGGACCAGGTTGTGAAGAGCCTTGAATTCCAGAGCAAAGAGTTTGAATTTCACATGATAGGAAGTGGGGAGCCCCTGAAGATTTTTGAACAAAGAAATTACTTAATCAGATTTCTATGTGAAATAATTACAGCCTTGGTAGCAGGTAGTTGGAAAAGTAGGGAACAGGTGGTAAAATCTGTTAAGAGGCTATTTCAGTTATTCAGGCTGGTTGTGATAAGATTAGGATGATAGCAGTAACAACTAGGAGGGCACCAATATGAGTTATGTTGTTGATTGAGGGTGAAATAAACAGAACTTGCAACTGGGTAGTATCAAAGGACCCAAGACACTGGATAAAATGGTAATAAGCCCACACAAAAAGGAGCAAGTTTAGGAGGAAAAAATAAGCTATTTCAGGGACATTGAATTTGACGTGCCTGTAAGACAGCCAAATGGAGATATTCTAGAGGCAGTTTCTCTTGTGGTTCTGGAACTCAGAAGAGAGATCAAGACCAGTGATACAGATTTAGGGATCATGTTACATGAAGCAAGGGGAGTGAAAGAGATTGCCAAGAGAGAAAGTATACATAGGGAGCTAGGTGGCACAGTGGGTAGAGCCCCTGAGGCTGGAGTCAGGAAGACTTGAGCACAAGGGTCTGGACTTGAGATACTTATTAGATATTTGACCCTGGGCAGGTCACTCTGATTCCTCCTCTGTAAAATGGGATAATACCTGCCTGCCCGGGTTTTTGTGAGGATAAAAAGAGATAATAGTTGTAAAGCATTTGGCACAGGGCCTGGCACATAGTAAGCACTATATAAATTTTGGCCATTATAGTTATCATCATTACTAATAAAGCAAGAGAGAAGAGGGACAAAGATGGACTCTTAGGAATACCATCGGGAAGAAGGTAGGAATTAGCTAAGAGAAGTGAAAGAAGAACTTTGTGAGTTTAGTGTCTGAGGCAAAGAAATTTGAGGATGTGCCCCAATAGTGGGAGGAGTATTAAATGTCTCATAGGTCAGGGAGGATGAAGACTGAAAAACAGGCTATTGCTTTTGGCAGTTGGGAGGTCGTTGGTTTTTTTAAGAAAATAGTTTTAATAGAGTTGTAGGGGAGGTAGAACCCGTGTTGTAAGGGCTAGTGAAAAAGAAGGTAGTGAAGAAATGGAAGTGTGTTTAGATAACTATAAATTTTTAAGCACTGTTAACAGTTACAAGGTTAGGGAGTGGTTTATTATGGTAGCAGGTTGTCAACTTCTGCACTTGAAGAGCTTACAGGGTTGTTGAGATATTGACCAGGGTTACAGCTGTATATTCTTAATATTTGGGGAAATGATATTTGGTACTTGTATACATCTTTCAGTTGTGTGAATATGGATTAAAGTTTGGGTTTAAATTTTTTGGGACAGTGGCCTTGGAAATTAAAAAAAAAAAAGGACTTGTTTTCACTGCCCTTTATTTTCCATAACTTTTCTATGATTTTAGCAAATTATTTTAATGTATTATTTCCCCAAAGTAACTTTGAGTCTGTATCCACAGTGTTATTTTTAGCCTGTGGCTTAATCTACATAAACACTAGTGAAACAGGTAGAAGTATGCTTATTTTGTTTTTGTTTTTGTTTTTTGGAGGGGGGAAGATGAGGCACTTGGAGTTAAGTGATTTGCCCAAGGACACACAGCTAGTAAGTGTGTCAGGTGCCTGAAGTCATATTTGAACTCATGTCTTCCTGACTTCAGATCTGGTGCTCTATTCCCTGCGCCCCCTAGCTGCCCGAGAAGTCCACTTATTTAAAGAGCTGCCTGAGGAGAGAAAATAGTCATGTCTTAGGTATGGAAGGGGCAGACAAAGACTTAACCCTGGGAATGGATCTTAAGAGTAGTTGTGAAAACAAACAAACAGAGCTAACCCGATTTATGTCTATACAGGTCAAGATCAACCATTTTATGAATGTCCAATATGTGGCCTTATCTGCACAAATTATCAGATCCTACACGAACATATTGATTTGCATTTAGAAGAAGGCCGTTTTGTAGGTGAGTTGAAAAAAAATGTTGATAATTGCTAGGAAATAACCCTTGTAATCTTATTGTTTGATTTGAATTTCACAAGACAAAATCAATTTGGAGAAATAGCCAAAATTAATAATGAATCATGCCAGTAAGAAAAAAGATATTTAAGAAAGATTTTTTGCTTCTCATTTTCCCTCTTCTAATTACTTGCAAAGGCTTGTCAGTTTTACCTCCACACTCTATCTTGAATCTGTGCCCTTTGCTCCAATCACATTGCCATCATTCAGGTACTTGACGCTTCTTATCTGACTATCTATAACATTCTACTCACTGAATTCTTGTTTCCGATCTCTCTACCCTACAATTTATCTTCCACATAGCTGCCAAGATAATCTTCCTAGAGAGCATATCTGACCATGCCATGTCACTCCCATTCCCAAGAACCATTGACATCTCCCTATTCCCTTTAAAGTCTTCCCAGTCTTTTTTCAAGCTACTTTCTGGACTTTTTTTTTTTTTTTTGAAAGGGCTAGGGAAGGGCAGGGAAATTGGGGTTAAGTGACTTGCCCAAGGTCACATGGCTAGTAAGTGTTAAGTGTCTGGAGCTGGATTTGAACTCGAGTCCTCCTCACTCCAGGACCAGCGCTCTATTCACTGACACTTAGCCACCCCACTTTTTTTTTTTCACATTGCTTCCTTTCATGTTCTTTGTATTCCACCCAAACAAGCCTTTTTCCTCTTTCCCAAACTACTCATTCCATCTTGTACTGTATTTTTTATAGGCTATTTCCCATGCCTAAAGTGCATTTCCTCCTTACCCTCCTCTTCTCAGTCCCTAGTTTTATTCAGACCTCAGCATTATATGCCAGAATCCCTTCCTGAAGTCTGTGGTTGTTAATATTTTTTTCCTTTCTCAAATTGTCATGTATATTCTTATGTGTATGTTTTGTTCCCCTTGGAAATATAGCCATTTCTCTGCATTTGCAGGTTTTACATTTGAGATTTTGGTTATTCGCAGGTTGGCTGCTGATAATTAAATGGGAATTCTTGGAGGTTTGTAGTGTACTGTGGGAAACTGCAGACAGATGTGTATATAAAGAAAACTTTTAAAATTTAGTAAATCATAAATGCATGAATACTATATACTATTAATCTATTTTATCACTTAATACCATAAGTCTATATACATACATTTATTATAAACAGATTTTGTTAGAAATTTCAGTGAGCTAAGAACTACAGGCCATGCACTGTCTTTGGGAATGCTTCCTCCTTGTCTCCAGATCCCTGAAGCATTTGCTGTAGCTACATCTGCAGCTGCAAAGACTGCGTACTGTGCAAGATACTTTTTTTATGGGTGCAGTGTGTTATTTTACTAGTTTTGTGTATGATCAGAATTGTTAAAAAAATAAAGATTTGGATTGGGGCCTAGAATCATTTTTTACATTCACAGGGGTCCTGTGCCACTCATCCTCACGAATGTCAAGGGACAACTATATTATTTTCTTGAAAGCAGACACTATTTTTTGTTTTTCTTTGCTACTCCAGTTCCTTGCACATAGTGGGCAATTAATAAATGTTATTGATTTTTGAATGGATTATTAAAAGTATAGTTCTGCTATCTCTTCTGAAGTTAGGTTGTGGAAATCGTTGAGTTAGAGCAGTGGTGTCGGAGCCCCTTTACACTCTCAATAATTGTTAAGTACGCCCAAAGAGCTTTTGTTTTTTCAGGTTATAGCTACTGACATTTATCGTATTAGAAATTAAAACTGATATATTTTTTACAATGTTCATTTATAAAAACGCATTAGTGTTAACATAAATAACATTTTTCTGAAAACTAACTTTTCTAAAAAATGAGAAGAGTAGTGTTCAAGTATGTATATTTGTAAATCTCTTTAGTGTCTTAAAAGATGATTAGACTTGTGATATATTATTTTGGATGAAGAAAGCTTAGCCTCACACAGATAAGTCGTTGGAAAAAGGAAGAATATTTGAATAGGCAAATAATGTCTTAATGTGTAATTGTTATGAAAATAATTTTGAGCTCGTAGCCTCCCTGAAAGGGTCTAGGAGACTCTGAAGGGGTCTATGAACCATACTTTAAGAACTGCTGAGTTAATGACTGATTTTCCTTCTTTCTCTACTGGCTATCTCTTTTCAGTAGTAGTACTCACTCAGAGACCCCACTGACCTTTCGTGAAGGTTGAAGATCTAATCATTTCAGATAAAGAGACTTGGAAAGAATATTGTGTCTAGTATCACCTATTAGAAATTCAGTAACAAAGATGGATAGTCGGCCTACTTTCTAAGAATATGTAAGGGAAGTATTTCCAGGGTAAATGTTATCTGTTGCCCCTTAAAATAATTTTCAAAGCTTTGGTATGATTTCTTTCCTTTGAAAACAAAGACTGAGATTGCCATTCTACTAAACAATCTCAATTAAATTAAATATATCTGCCTCTTTAATTTTTCTCAGGACCTACTGTGAGTAGGATGTTGTGCTAAACTGGGACTTTTGAAATAATAAGAAACTCTGCTTTTGAGTTTATGGTCTAGTTAATCACAATGTAGAACAATAGAAAAACTCAGTATTGGCTGTACACATTGTAGCATTTGATAAGACAAGGACTGGAAGGTGCTTAGATTTGGGTTGAAGCCACCTGGCATTTTACTGGTTTAGCTAATATCTTACCAGGGAGCTTGTTTGCTTATTGCTCTGTCGTGCTTTGGTCATTTAGTTTTTATTTTGGTAAACTTTGCTCAGCTTGACCTTAAAGTAGCTTTACTGTAGAGGGAGTCTTTGCTACATTCTCACCTTGGATACGTCTCTGGATCTCAGTTTCTTCATCTTTAAAGGAAAGGATTAGACTTAGATTTTCTCCCTATTTCCTTCTATTTCCTATGATCCTTGTGAAATTTCTTGATTTTTTTTTTCAGTAGAGTGAAAACTGAAATCCTAAATTTTGTAACTAACCCCCTCAGGAAGTTATGAGTACCTGCAGTCTTACGGCAAAGGTGCTTCTACTCTAATTAATGTGGGGAAAAGGAGTAGGAGAAGAATATGAACGTAAGGGAAAGGACTTGTGAAGGCGATTTGGAAAAGATAGCGTGGTATAGGAGATAGAGCTTTGGATCCCACTTCAGATATTTAATAACTCTTTGCCCCAGTTTCTTTGGTCTTACTGGCCTTTGTGGTCATATGAAATGAAAACTCCTTGGAAAAGGATATCTCAAAATAATTTGCTTAAGTTACAAAATTGGGAAGCAGAATTCTCTTGACTTACACATTTATTTAGATTGGGAAAGGGAAAGAAAGGTCAAACAGTAGTGGAAAGAGATAAATACAAAGAGAAATCCTGAAGTATAAGTAAATTCAGGGAAATCTGGATGAGAAGCTATTGGGGTGAAAAGGTAGGGGGGAGCCTGTTAAAAGACATTAGCATCAGAGTAGTGTAGGCAAAACTGCTGACAGGGACAAAGCGCTTGATTAAAGGAGGAAAGGAATAAAAATCAGTGCAAAAAAAGTGAAGCACAAATCTGACAGTAAAAACCTCACGTGTGACTGATCAGATAAAATGAAAAGAAAAATGGCAGAATGGATGAAAAAACAACACTTATATTTGCTGCTTACTAACATTACATCTAAGGCACTACTAGGTGGCATGGCGGATAGAACAGTGGCCCTAGAGTCAGGAGGGCCTGAGTTCAAATACGGCATCAGTTGTGTGACTTTGGGCAAGTCACTTAACCCCAGTAGCCACCACACACACACACACACCTAAAAATAAATGCATAATCCAATTTTCTTATATACCTAGTGAGTCCAAAAAAGGAGTTGGAATCATGCTATCAAACAAGACAAAAAATAAAATTCACCATGTGAAGAAATAAACTGGGAAACTATACTCGATGAAACAATATCAGTACTAAACATACATTTGCCAGATGGCAAAATATTTGTTCTTCACTGGGCTTGATTTAGGATAGTCTCCCAGCCTGTTATTATCAGTATTGTAACAAAATGAGACACCTGTAAGCTCTTCAGCAGTTAACAAAAGGAAATTTACTTAGCTAGAGGAGGAAGGGGATCTCTACATATTGAGTATACCTTCAGCGGACCAGAGCTCCCTTGTGTGCTTTACTCATAGTGATCCACCAGCCAAGCCTCCTAGAGCCCCACCCCCAGATCCTCATAGCTGTGGACTCAGATGATGAGGAAATCCTGTCAGTAGTTCAGTCCTTAGTCCCCTGAGCTAATGCAGTCTTGAGGAATGTCTCAGTACCTTTTAAGGAAAACTTGTCTGAACCTAAATGGGGGTGAGCAGTTAAGATAATATTGCTTCTACCACAGCATCAACATTCATAAAGGAAAAATTAAATGAAATGCAAAAATTTAATCAAAGATAGAAGATTTTAAAAAGACCTTAAAGATAGAAAAAAATATAGAACTGAAAAAGTTGTTCATATACTTTGTCCATTTATCTATTGGAGAATGGTTCTTAATTCCTTATATATCTTGGAAATGAAATATTTATCCAAAAAACTTGCTGCTCGTATTAACTCTCTTTTTATCCTAGCTGCATTTTATGCATTTTTGGAATCTCACAGATCTCTGTCCTGGGCTGTCTTTTCCCTCAATACTATTTCACTTGGTGATTTTATCAGCTCTTACGGATTCAGTTATTTCAAATCTACATATCCATCCCAAACCATTCTACTGTCCTTTAGTCTCATCTCTAGCTGCCTGTTAGACATCTAAGCAACAGTAAACTCAACATGTCCAAAACTGAAATCCTAATCTTTCTCTCCAAATCCTTTTCCCCTTACAAACTTCTCTGTTACTACAGCTAGCACCACTATCCTCCTGGTCCTGTCCTCTTGGCTCACACAGTCCTTGACTCACTATCTCTTACCCCTCATATCCAATCTGTTGCCAAAGCCTGTCAATTTTACCTTTGTAACATCTCTCAAATTTGCCCTCTTCTCTCCTCTTGGTACTGCAACCACCCTGGTCCAGGCCCTCATCTCCTCTCTCTTAGACAATAACTTGCCAGTTAGATTGCTTTCCTCAGGTCTCTACCCCAGTCCATCCTCCACTCAGCCATCAAAGTGGTTTTCCTAAAGTGAAGATCTGAATGTGTCACACCTCCTATTCAGTAAACTCCCTTGGCTCAGTATCACCCCCAGGATCAAATATAAAATCTTGCTTAGCATTCAAAGCCCTTTATAACCTAGCCCAAGAGTGGGGAACATGCAACCTTGCGGCTACATGTGACCTTCTAGGTCCTCAGGTGCTTTCCCTTAACTGAACACAAACTTCATAGAACAAATCCTCTGTAGAAATTGGATTCAGGCAAAAGGCTGTACCCAAGGACCTAGAAGGCCACATGTGGCCTCAAGGCCACAGGTTCCCCACCTCTGACCTAGCCCTGCACCCCCCCACCTACTTTGTACATCTTACATCACCCACCCCTATACTTCCTTCTTCCCTCCAATATTTTTTGATACCTTGACAACTTACCTCCTTTGCTGTTCCACAAATGAGATTCTCCATCTCCTGACTCCAGCATTTTTACTGACTGTCCTTCTTGCATGGAATTCTATCTCTCCTCATTTCCAACTCTTGACTTCCCTGGCTTCTTTCAAATCCCAGCTAAAATTCTGCCTTCTACAACAGGCCTGCACAATCTGCAGTCTGCAGTCTGTGGGCTGCTTATAGCACATCAAAGGATTTCAGGAGGCCCTTGAAAAATGTAGAGACCTATTCTACTAGGAGGCTTTCCAATCCCTCTTCATTCTAGTACCTTCCCTCTGTTGATTGCTTCCTGTTTATTCTGTATATAGCTTACTTGTTCTGGTGTGTTGGCATGTTGTCTCTCTAGACTGTGAGATCCTTGAAGGCAGGGACTGTCTTTTGCCTTTCTTTATATTCCTAGCACTGAACCACACAATTCCCTGCACATAGTAGACACTAAAATATTTATTGACTTTTTTAAAAATTAATTTTAATTAAAAGTGTTGGTTTTGTCTTCTACAGTCCTCTCCATCCCTTGTTTGGTCATGAACTCTTTCCCTGCTATAGATTCAAAAGGTAGTTTCTTTCTTGTTTCTGTAGTTTAGTTAGGAAGCTTTTATATCTGACTTGTATCCATTTGGAACTTATCTTGAGATCCAGTATGCAGTGTTGGTCTAAACTGGTAGAAGTTCTTAACCTGGGTTCTCTGAACTTGTTTTTAAAAAAATTATTTGATAAATATATTTCAATCAGTTTCCTCTGTAATCCTTTGTATTTTATACACTTTAAAGCATTATTCTGAGAATGGTTCCATAGACTTTACCAGACTGCTGAAAAATTATTTAAAACACTTGATTTGTATCTAGCCTTCATTCTAGGTGACTTTCAGTTCTAATATAATGATTATCAACTTATGTAAGAAAATCTTATTTATTATATTTCCATACATGGAAGACACTTTATCATTTTGGAGGGATATTTTGGGGCTCAGTGTTCCACAAAAAACTACTTCACTTAAAATCGTAATATAATTCTACCCTACTTTAAAAAATAAGACTTCTTAATTAACTGTCAAAGATAGACATTTTATTATGTATGATGTTAATAATTTTATCATTGGCCCTTTTGAAACTGTACTCCCAGAGGTGAATAAAGGCTCTAGTGACCTGGAATTGGCTCGTCAGCTCCAGCAAGAAGAAGACAGGCAGGGAATGTCTGAGGGGTCAAGACAAGAAACAGAAGAATTCCAAAAATTGCAGGTATGGAGAAAATGCACATAATATTTGGATTCGGATTTTTTAAAATACATGCCTTTTAAAATTTGAATGTTTTTGACTTCTTCAGAGTACTTTAATTTGTAATACCCCTTTAAGTTCACAACTACTTTACATGGAAGGGCAGTTGTAGACGAAGATGGAAAGAGGTTGCATGTCTTTCTCAAGGCAGAGCTTTTACAAAAACACAGGTTTCCTGATAGCTAGTTGTTGGAGTTTATTTCCACTTGAATTATTAAAATCTTATTAAGGAACATTTCCAGTGGAAAATGTTTGGTTTTTTAAAAATTCTGGTTTTTGTATAATATTGTGCCAGAACAAAGATAAAATTGGAAGGGGTATAAATTTAAACTACTTATTTCAGTTCAATTTTTCAAAAGTATACTGTATAGTCTCTGTCAGTAATGCTTATAGGACATTTAAAGAATCTCAACTGTGTGTTAGTTTGGAAAAACTTTTTTCTCTTGTGATTTCCTCATATGCAAAATAATTGACTGCTACTATATAGAAATAGAGAGGTTAGTTATTCCCTTGTCTTCCTTACCTTATATACCTTACCTTATATATAAGTATGTGACTTTTAGAAACATAGAAAGTTGCCAACTTAAAAAAAGATTTCAAGTATATTGATTGTGTGAAATTTGGAACACATTTTGCTGTGGAATGGTCTTAAATGGTAATTAGAATCCATTCCTCAAAAACCTTATGAAACCAGAGGGTATCTGTAATACTTTTTGCAATGAAAAAAATAGTAGTAAACAGTACCTTTGCAGATACAGACTGAGCCTTGGTTTCTTCATCTATAAAATGAGGAAGGTTGATCTACATAAGCAGTTTTCAAACTTATTGGTCTCAGCACCCTTTTGCAATCTTAAATAATTATTGAGGACACCAGCCAGTTTTTGTTTATGTGGGTTATATATCTTGATATTGTCATGAAAATGCTTTTGACCTCAAGGATACTCTTAAAGACCACAGACCACACTTTGAAAACCACTGATATAGACAGCCTCAATTTTAAATGTAATATAGTGGCTCTTAATCTATCATATTACATAGACCCATTTTTCCTGACTAATTTTTCCTTGTTACCAAAGATACAAGTCTTCTCTACTGTAGACTTATAAATCAAAACCTGCATATGGTCCTTGTAATTGTTGAGGGTAAAAAAACTGCACTCTGCATTTTGAGCGCTAGTCTGCCAGAAACCATTTTTGTTCAGTGAATTGTTCTAATTCTAAGCATCTCTGCTTATTGAGAAGTACAACAGGACAGAGTTTTTTCTGTGCCTTTGAAAATCTCTCTCCCCAAGTTATTTCAGGTTATAATTTATAGCATTTCCAAGCAATAGACATGATTCCACACTAAGATAAAACATAGCAATAGAGTTTAGATAAGTTTGCTGTCAGTTAAAATGTTAGAGCATTTCTCTATGTGGTTGCAAAAAACTGGAAATATAGGGGATGCCCATCAATTGGGGAATGGCTGAACAAGCTATGGTATATGAATGTAATGGAATACTATTGTGCTATAAGAAATGGGAAAGAGATGGACTTCATAATTACCTGGAGAGTCCTATACAAATTGATGCTAAGTGAGAAGAGCAGAACCAGGAAAAGCTTGTACACAATCACGGACACATTGTATGTGTGATGACCAACCTTCATAAACTGGACTATCCTCAACAACGCACAGCTAAAAGACAACTCTACAAGCCTCAGGATGGAAGGAGATATCTAAACTCAGAGAAAGATCTAGAAAGACTATAGTTTAAATGGAGACTGAAGCAAAACATGCTATTGTTCTTTTTCATGTTTGGTTTTGTTTTTTTTTCTCAGTGATCACTCATTGGTTACAGCCCTTCTATATAACGAAACTATTGTACAATGTGAAAGTATTTGCAGATCCTATGCATGATTACACGCCACCATGGGGGGGGGGGGGAGGGAGGGAAGAAAATTTGAAACTCAAGGGATTGTGGAATTGAATCTTGTAAACTAAAAGTAAATAAAATAAATTTAAAAAAACAAAACCAAAAAAAAAAACCAATAAAAAAAATGTTAGAGCATTCTGGAGAATCATTTCCCTAAAACCATTCAGTACTTCTTCAACTGTTTCTTTATCTGTTCAAAGGTAATCTCAGAGAGAAACCTTGAAGTCAGCACTGAACGTCCACTCTCTTTCACCACCCTTATCCCATTAATTCCTAGTTTCCACACATCTCTTTAACATTCATTGGCCACCACCCTAGTGTAGGTCTTCATCCACTCCTACATCTGCCAGATGATATTTTCAAAGCGCGGTGCAGACCATTTCACTCTCCTGCATAAGAGACTTTAGTGGCTCCCTATTTCATGTAGGCTAAAATACAAATATATAAAATATAAATATATATCATGTGGGAAAAATATAAAAATATTATATATACATACATATATATATATATATATATATCTGGTATATAAAGCCCTTCACAATCTGGCTTTGACCTAAACCAGGTTTTTTGGTATCATGGATTCCTTTGGCAGTCTGACAAAATCTCTAAACCTCTTCTTAAAGTGATATTTTAAAATTTACAAAACAAAATACAGGATTACAAGGGAAATCAATCATATTGAAATAAAATTTTTTTAAAACAACTTTCCTGGACTTCAGGCTTGAATCCTCCTTTTGGACTGCTTTCATGTTCCTTGCTCAGCCCAGTTGACCTGGCATGTAACAGGTGCTTAGTAAATGCTTGCTGACTCCCCACGCACTCCAAACTCCAGCCAGGCTGGCTGTGCCCCACATATGACATTCTCACTCCTTCCTCCGCATCTCTACACAGGCTAGCCTCCATTCCGAGAACATTCTTCCTTATCCCTGCCCTGACAGCCCTCACACTCCTTCAGGGGTCTGCTCATGTGCCACCTCACAGATAAGACCTTTTGCCCAGTTGTTTATGCTCTCCCCCCACTAATTACTTTGTATTTACTTTAGCTATACAAGCTATATACTTGTCTGTGTACATATTAGTTCCCCGATAGAATGTATGTTCATGAAGGCATTTTTGTCCTTATTTTCCTAGCTCTGAGTACAGTTCCCAGCATAGAGTCAGCATTTAATAAATGTGTGATCATTTGGATCTAAATCAATTCAGCTTAAAGTCAGGAAACCTGGGTTTTTAAGCCTATGTCCCACTATAGCTTTGTGACCCTGGGAGATCTTTTAATTGCCCTGAGTTTTGTTTTTTTTTCACCTGTAAAATGGCACCATAGGATCATAGATTTAGAGCTTGAAGGGACCTTATGGGTCATTCAGTTCAGTTTCCTCATTTTATGTCTGAGGAAATTGAGGCCTAGAAAAAATTAAGTGACTTGGCCAAGGTCATATAGTTATTCAGTAGTAGAAGTGGAGTTTCAATCATGATACTTGCAATACCTACTTGACAAGGTTGTTGAGGGAAGTATTTTCTAAATTTTTAAATGTTATATGAGTTTAAATTATTACTATTGTTATTTCTTTTTTCCCCTTTTTTCTTTGAGACTATGATTTTATTGCTTTAGGGAACACCTGCTGAGGAAACTTACTTTATAAAGTCATGTTGGCAACTGCTCTGAAATTTAGAAAGAGTTCCCAGAAGACAGTGAGAGGTTAAAGTCCTCAGTCACAGAAAATAAAGGCTGTCAGGACTTGCACCCAAGTCTTCAGGGGCTCTGAAGTCCATTCTCTTTCAGCTTTGCTATGCTGCCTTTTATAATGCTCTTTAAATAGTACATTTCCAAATAGGTTAAATAATGCTGCATCATCATTCACCGGATCACAGATTTTGAGCTGGAAGGGACCTTAGATATAATCTAGTTTATCCCTCTCATTTTACAGATCACACACTTCGGCCCAGAGAGGCTAAATGATTTGCCTGTGGTCACGTCGGTAGTGACAGAGCTAGGATTTTTATTTGTTCAATCCACCTACTTTCCATCTCTGTTGACCTAGATGGACCAAATAATTAAGTTATACATTTTTATTTCCAATAGAGACAATATGGTTTAGATAATTCTGGAGGCTATAAACAGCAGCAACTGAGAAATATGGAAATTGAAGTTCGCAGAGGAAGGATGCAGCCAATTGAGTTTCATAAAAGAAAAGCTGACATGCTGGAATCATTAGCTTTTGGCATAGATGATGGCAAAACAAGGACGTCTGGTGGGTATTTAGATCCTACTTCAGAGGATTAATAGGGAGTTTGATTTTTAGATTGACTTTAAAAAATTTTGGTAGGTGTGCTTAGATCAGTACCTATACTGAGACCATTTTTATAAGCAATAAGATTGTGTGAAGTATATTTGCTTTTTAAAATTATCCCAGTGGCATTTGTGTAAATATTGTATTGCTTTTAACTCACAGCACAAAAGACAATAACCTTTTATGCTGTTATAGTATAGGCTTTTTGAAAAGTAATTATGTGAATGGTAATTGGATTAGCCAGAACTTTAAATTTATTTATACGTTTAGAACCTTGAAAATACTACTTATTTTGAAGCTGAATTCTAATTCTCTCTTCTGTGTGTTACCTCCCTAACCTTATTCATTGTTTGTAGTATTCTAAAATATGTAGTTAATGTCTTATACTTACATTTCACTTAGTGTTGTGCCTTCAGTAGGCATTCAGCCAGTACCAGTTCTTAGTTTAATTTCTTTCTAAAAAAAAAAAATCACTATGCTCTAGAATGCTATTATGTAGCCTTTTCATCTTATTTTCTCCTACTTCAGGAATAATTGAAGCCCTCTGTAGGCATTATCAGAATGAAGCAAGAGAGGTGAGGCGAGTGTGGCTTTCCACGGGAGTAGACCATTTTTCTTCGTCTTTAGGAGACAAAGGCTGGGGTTGTGGCTACAGAAATTTCCAAATGCTGCTTTCATCTCTGTTGCGAAATGACTCTTATAAGGACTGCTTAAATGGTACGTAAAATATCATTTGCCCTTCTGAACCCATTATCTTTTCAAGGATATGTGAACTATATGTCATTTAGGAGGCAGTTAGTGGCTTAGCAAAGAAAGATCTGCACAAATATTTATAATAGTAGCTTTTCTTACTTTGGAGTTTTCAGGAGGTTGGAGAAGGTAAGAAGATTTTTGTGTCAAGAGACTATACCATAGAAATTAAAGAAAGGCAGTGCATAAGCTTAATATATCCTACCTAGATTTGTTGATGGATACTTTTGTAGTCAGCCAAGGCCCCTGATAAAGGATCAAAAGCCAAAGACAAATGTGAGCACAATAGGTTTTCTTCCAAGCATTTCCAGGAAGACCTTTTTTTTTTTATTTGGGTCTCTAGATCTAGTCTTAAACCAACCATCTATGGCATTTAAGTGCTGACATCCTTAAATCAGTTTGTGAGGAAAAAGTAGCACAAAAATGGCTCCCCGACTTCCTATTTATATGCAGAATAAGGATCATCTGTGACATGTCAGTGATTTTTCACCAAGTTTTATCACATCCAAGGGATTTCTTGTGCAGTGATTAGTAGGGACAGATGTTTTCTATTGCTTCTGATCCCATATCTTATGGTTTGAGTTCTTTGAACACTATAATTGGTTGGAGGAATGGGATATAGAAGAGAAGAAAAAGGGGAAGTTTGGGGAGAATATGACTAATCTTTTGGCTTACTTTGCAAATGTATTAGTTCCATTGTTGTGGCCCTGGCTGAGGTCTGAGAAATTTTTATCTGGAAATCCCAAAGACCAAGCTCCCATTCCACCACCCATAAATCTTTATTTATAAAGTTGTAGTTCACTGGGAAGTAAGGTAAAGAACCTCAGTGGCTAAACAAACAAAAAAGGTGCCATTAAGTTTGTTTATTCCTTTCTTAAGTCAATTCTACATTCTAAAGTGTGCTAGCCATAGATACAATAATCAGGTTATCATGTACTTAGTGTTTCTTTATGTTGGTGTTTGTCCTTCTTTCTCAAAGAGGACCATGACATCAGGGAGGTGATGCCATGACATGTGAGTGACGGAGGACTGTGCAGTCACCAGCTTCACTTTCATCTCCGGAGCCATCCTGGGTCCAGTGGCCAGATAGATATAGTTCAAGACAACTGGAGATGGCCCAAGATGCAGTGGGATTTTCAGGCTAAGGTTTTCTGCAGGTCTGTTTGCCTGAGGCAAAGCCTATTCAGTGATAAGAAACTAGGCAAAGAATGGCCTCTTTTAAAACCAAACAAACACACACCTGGGAGGGTAGGACCCTCTGAGTTTCAGGCAACCTAGAAACAATTGCAGTTTACATTGATTATGAGTGAATCTGGGCCCAAACCAAGTAGGGCTTGGCCTTGGACCTGTTATTGGTTAGTCAGTGAGAGCAAGAGTGATTTGGAGAGCCAGAATGATTTGGGGTTAAGGCTGGTCTTTAAGAGAAAAGGAAAAAAAGTTTCAGAGATTATATATGTTCTTTACTTCATATATTGAGATGTCTGGCATCATTGGAGGTGAATCAGTAGGTATATAGAGGGACTGGAATATGCTTTTACTACAAACCTTAAATGTTAGTGCATAGAAAAAGAAGTGACATGAAAGCTGTAAGAATTGGAATAGACTTCATGTTTCTGGGTTCATAACTATACAGTTATGCTTTTGAAATTTTGACTGATTCCCCAGATATTTATCACTTAGTGCATCCTAACTGAAATGTTATTATTTTGTTTGTAGCTTAAAATCAGCAAAATAGAATATTTTAATAATTCAGCCATTCATAATGTCTTTGTATTTATAATATGTGGTACATTATTAACATAATTTCAGATATGTCAATTCCTTGCATTCCAAAAATTCAGTCCATGATTGAAGATGCATGGAAAGAAGGGTTTGATCCTCAGGGCGCCTCTCAACTCAACAACAAGTTACAGGGAACAAGAGCCTGGATTGGAGCATGTGAAATATATTCACTACTAACCTCTCTCAGGCTAAAGTATGTATCTGTTAACAAGAACCCTTGTAATTGCTTATTTTTCTTTTACTATTTCCTTGCTTTTATGTTTTACTTTTTTAGTAATTCACCTAATTTTTAAAGTTATTTTTGTCATTGAAATTACATATGAAAATAATTAAATTATAAATTGATAAGATGCACAGTTTTGTAGCGCGATTAGAATCATACTTTTTAAATTTAGTTAATTTAAGTGACCGTTAGATTATATTTTTGTTTGTTTTTCCTTTGGTTCTCTGTTTATACATACTAAAAATACACTATGTCATACAACTAAACTTAGAATAATTTTGGAAAAAGAGGAATAATTTCATTTGATTATCTTTTACACAACAGCTTCTCTCTTTGTGCTGTCATTGCTTTTGTACTTTTAATAAGAGATTATGAATATAAGTTTATTTTCAGTCATTCAAAGGGCAGCCTTTGCTTCTTAAATTATATTATTTTGGGCAATACTAAAATATGGAATTTGTCTAAAATGACAAATTTTCCCAGCAGTTACATTTCCAAACCCAAAAGAAAAAATCTTTACTTTGCTATGATTTTTTTCTCACTTCTAAACAATCTGTGTGGATGATCATTCATTGACAGAACCACTTGATAATCAGTTAATAGATTGTCAGTATTAAATTTATTTATGCCCACCCACTGTTATTATTTTAGGTACATCTTTAGATTTTATTTTCTCTAAGGAAGAATTTGAATAGAGGATTTGTTTATGTATGAGTCTTGTTTAAATTTATGATAATGATACTATGGTTGTTGATGGACTTGCATATAGGCATTGAAATTTTTAATACGACTATTACTCTTAAAATTTTATTTCAAGCTTGATAGTTTGACCTCTCTTAAGGGCAGAGAATATTAATTAAAACATAGGCCAGATGTTAGGTGTGGCCTACAATAATTTCACAACTCTTAATTATTACTTATATCCTTTTGTTGCAATTTTAGCAGTTTGGCAGTCAAATATGAGTATTTTTGCTTGATATTAATAGCTAAATTGGGAGAATAAAAATTGTCATTGTCCTCATGGTCAAGACCTCATGGTTGAAGAACTTGGAAGTTAAGCTGTATCCCAAACTCTGCCTTGATTATTTGTAGAGGTATTTAGGGTTCAGATCAAACATGTTTTTTAAAAAATATGTTTCCTACAGTTTTTACGGGCATTATTCTAATTTGTTACTACTATTAAGTGAGGCTAACTGAGTCTAAGGTAAAGTAGCAGAAAGAGTGCTAGACTTCTTCATGACACGTGTTCAAATCCTGCCCCATATACTTTGTAGACAAATGTGACCATGGAGTTACCCTTTTAGAACTTCACTTTTCTCATGTGCAGAATGGGAATGATGATAATAATTGCACTGTCGGTATCACAGTCTTGTAGGTAAAGTTCTTCGGAAACCTTAAAGAACTATTTAAGTGTGTGTTGTGATGGGCAGCTTTACAGATAGCCATTTGTTCAACATAAATAACTTCTATCGTGACAGAAATTAAAATACTCTCATTTTGTTCTTGGAAAAACACCGGCAGATAAAATTTATGGACTTTTTGTTTCTATTTACTAATCGTGAGTATACGTATATTTTAATATATACTTTTCTGAGCATTTTTTCACTGAATTTTTATAGGTGTCGAATTATTGATTTTCACAAGTCTACTGGTCCCTTGGGCACGCACCCTCGATTGTTTGAATGGATATTAAACTACTATTCTTCAGGCAGAGAAGGCGGCCCAAAGGTAGTATGTTCCTCCAGACCTCCCGTCTATCTACAGCATCAAGGTGAGCACATCATGTTTGTGTGATATTTCTAGGATGACATACAAGTGACATTTTCATTGCAATGCAGAATGTTTGGTAGCCGGTCTGGTTTGTAATTAGTCCCACCCCTTTTTTTGAGTAGGTCTTTCTAGACCTCCATTCTCATGGTGGAAAATGAAAGATAATTGACTAGCAAAAACAAGGGAAAGCCTATTAGTAGTAAAAGAATTCCATTGTCTTACAAAGAAAATACAGTATGTTGTTGTTTTGTTTTTTTGCTTTTTGGAGGAGGGAAGGCAGGGCAGTTGGGTTTAAGTGACTTGCCCAGGGTCACAGGTCCTCTTGACTACAGGACCGATGCTCTATTCACTCACTGCTCCATCTACCCAGTCCCAGTATTGTTGTTTTGTAAGTTATATGTCATATGTTGTTTATTTATTGTCCAGTTTTGCTGGAGCAAGTAATGTAAATCATAAAACACATATAGATAAAATATTCAATAACTTTGCTAACAGTTATTTTATTTTGATGTTAGGACACAGCCGAACTATTATTGGAATTGAAGAGAGAAAGAACAGAACCCTCTGTTTACTAATATTTGACCCAGGCTGTCCTTCTCGGGAAATGCAAAAACTATTAAAACAAGACATTGAGGGCACCAGTCTCAAACAGCTCTGGAGATTTGTGGGAAATTTAAAGCATAAGCAGTACCAGATAGTAGCTGTAGAGGGTGTACTTTCTTCAGAAGAGAAAGTTGTAAGTATCCTTTAAAAAATTTTTTTTATCGTAAAGAGATTAAATTTATTGGCAGTTTAAAATTCCTGAAAAAAAAAATAGAGATCTCAGCATGCAGTTGCATCTATTAACTGAGTAATCAGAGCTTTTACTTGTATTTTCATTTAGCTACTGAAAAAGAAATACTTTCTAGCATTTACTCTTATTTTAGATTTTTATGGCATTCATTCAGGACCTCAAAGTTTCTTGCACGTTTTAAATTTAATCACATAACAAGTAATTGGTGACTACAAACATTTTATGTATAAGGAAGCATAAGTTAATAGAAATAATAAAACGATCATTGATGTTTCACAAAAAGTTATACCTGATGCCCTCAGTCACATGGAAGCTTTCAGAAATATCTGAATATCCAGGGTCTCTGTACATTTAACCTCCAAGGTGTTACTTCATCCTTCAGATGACAAATTATTTTTATTTTATTTTGTTTTATTTTGCTTTTTGGAGGGGGGAAGGGCAGGGAAATTGGGGTTGTGACTTGCCCAAGGTCACATGGTTAGTAAGTGTTAAGTGCCTGATGTTGGATTTGAACTCAGGTCCTCCTGACACCAGGGCCAGTGCTCTATTCACTGCGCCACCTAGCTGCCCCTCGGATGATAAATTATTAAGGTGATAGTTTTCATATTAGGTGAACCTAAACTTTGTCCACTATCTAGTAACAGAATTTGTAAGTTGCAGTTATTAATGTATAAATAACAACTGAAATCCTATTTGGGGTTGAAGATTACCTTAGGGCCATGGTGGAATTCTAGAGTTATTCCTCATAGCTAAAACCAGTGTTTTGGAAGCATAGCACCCAAAATGGGTATTTCTCTTACTCTGCATTTGCTGCTAACAATATTTTTTGACCTAGAAATAGTACAGGACTTAAACTGTGAGACCTATATCTTAAGGAACATTAAGGTAAAATATCCAGGGTAGGAGGAAGTTTTTTGGTAGTCAGGGATAAGAATATATGCTAGACTTTTGTTTCTATAGCTGAATCAGTTATTTATAGTGTATCTTAATTTCTTACATATATAGTCACCATACTTCTTACCATAAATAAAACATCAGTCATAAAAGGCCTTGTATATCTCAGAACTTTGCTCATGTAATCTTGCAGTTGCCCAGTTTAATTTCCTTTGTCATTTTTCAGTCTGTGACAATATTAAATATTCATTTTTTCTGATTTAGTTGAGATACTATCAGTAATAACCTAGGTGAATTTTTCATTTCTCGTAAACATTTATCTTTAGTGTACATATATTACACAGGGATTTGGACTGGATTTCATTAATATAGGGAATTCCACAGTTAGGAAGTTTCCTCTGTACCTGCAGGTCAGCACTTTCTCTGCAACTTAAAGTCTTAGAGAGGTATGTAGGGCATTGAGCCATGACTTACTCAGGGTCATATATTTAGTCCGTGTCAGAGGTGAGACTTGACTTTGAAGTTGGTACTCGATGCACTACATCGTGCTTGCTACCCCTCATTAATTACGCACCCTCATTATTGTCTGAAAATGTCATATTAATAGTTTCTTTAGTATAAAGCTGGCAACATTTCATTGGTTTCTAATATTAAATATTTTGAAGATATAATCAGGTGTATCCATCTATATTCTATGCTTTGTATTTTTTTTAATTTCTTTTTGTTTTTTTGAATGACTTGTTTATTTACTTTTAGTTTACAAGATTCAGTTCCACAATCCCTTGAGTTTCAAATTTTCTCCCCTCCCTTCCCCCCCCCCCCCCACCCCGCCATGGTGGCGTACAATCATGTATAGGATCTGCAGATACTTTCACATTGTACAGCAGTCTGGTTGTATAGAAGGGTTGTAACCAATGAGTGAGCAATGGGAAAAAAGAAACAAAACCAAACATGAAAAAGAACGATAGCATGTATTGCTTCAGTCTCAATTTAAACCCTAGTCTTTCTAGATCTTTCTC
>CM053586.1:103680000-103699264 GCA_028646515.1 Pseudochirops corinnae
ATGTCAATTTAAGAAAAAAAAACTTATTTCAGACATTATTTACTCTTCATAACATAAGAAACCTACAGTACCATAAATACTATACAACAAATAAAATTATTTAAACTAAAACATTTTTTAATCTGTTACCTTACACTGTGTCATATGGCACACATGAGGGCATTGTACTGTTTATTTTCCTCCATTTTGCTGACATAATGAATTGCCCATTTTGTTAGTGCCAAACCCATAGCCAACAATGACTATAGACATGCCAACACAAAGTTTAGATAAACTTAGATAACACCTTTATTTTATCACTAAGTCACTGATTTTGTACACTTGGGTTTAGAACCCAAAGGACCTACGCTATGCTTTGGGGGCATAATTACATCACAAAACTTCAGTTTTAAAGGCAATGAAAATATACAACAAATATGCACAGGGAGTTCTTTACAAGGTAGGGTGAACAAGACCAGTAAAGCACCCAGTTAGGATACCAGCTACTCTAAAAATCTACGTGTATCACACCTCTGTTTTTTTCTCTATTGCACATAAATGGAAATATTCACAGTTTCCAGTGCAAAAGTTAAAATGAGATTAGTAATAAAATCACAGAAATGCTTGAAGTCACAAAAGTTAAACATGTGAATGTTGAGGATTGACTGTATATGCAAAAAATGACTAAAATTGCATGCCCTTTGATCCCTCTTATACCACTGCTAGGCCTGTACCCCCATAAGATCAAAGTAATGGGAAAAGATCTTATATAATGGGAAAAGATCTTATATTTATAGTAGCTCTTTTTGTGGTGGCAGAAAATCTGGAAATTAAAGGGATGCCCCTGAATTGATGAATGGCTGAATAAGTTGTGGTATGAATGTGATGGAATACTTGTATGTATAAAAATTGAGGAAATACATTTAAAAACATGCAGACTTAGATGACTTGAGATAAAATGAAGCAGAACCAGAAGAACAATTGATAAAGAATGATATGGCATTTCCCTAGGTCTCTCTGAACCTTTCCTTTTTATAATTTCTCAGTGATACTAATTTTAAAGTAGATAAGCAGAACAGCTTGTGTCTCTTTTTAAAAAGCACAATATAATTTCTTCTACAAGATACGACAATTTTGCCCTTTTTTCACTCCATTTTGTTCAACTACTCCCCCTAGTCTGAGCTCTCTTGCATTCTCTAGTTCAGTCATTTCCAAATTAGGGATGAGTGCATCATCTTCAAGGGTGTGTGGTCAATCAGAAAAGACACCCTTGCTGCAAAAGCCCATTTTAGGACTTACAACACAGCCAATTCTTATTTTCCAATACTCTCCCACCCACTTTTATAAATTCCATGTCTCCCTTCTTAGCCTGGTACGGACCCTCCAGGACATTTATACCTAAACTGATGAAATTTTCTCCTTGTTTCTTAGTCTCATAACACTTCTGCTGTGTCAGGCACCCTTTGAAGAAACTGTTGCACTTGCAGGGTAGTGACCAGTAAGGAAGAGCCCTGCCTTCCCCCTTTCATTTTGAGTAGAGTGAAGCACATAGAATAAGGAGGAAGGAGATAGATTGTGATCTGGATCACAGATAGCCAGATACCATTCGATGATCTCTGCTCCAACCCCATTACATCTGTCTTTTATACTTCCTTATTTACTGTATATTCTGCCACCATCCTTTGAGTCACCTAGATTCTCCCAACCCCAGTATCATCTTTACCTGTACTATTGCAATGACTTCCTTTTTTGGTCTTGAAGCCTCATGTCTTTCCAACTCCATTCCATCCTCTGCAGAACTGCCAAAGTGATTTTCCTAAAGTACAAGTCTGACTGAGCCATTCCCCTACTCAGAAAATTCCAGTGGTTCCCCGTTGACTCTAGGATCAAATCTTATTTCCTCTTTTATCTCATCATTTTTATTTCTATTTTTGTAATAAGTTTTATCATGTCCATAATTAATCAGTAGAGGAGAACATGTACAAGGTTTCCAAGTAAACATACCCATTGGAGTCTTCTCATATTTGCTGCTGGTAAGAGTGCAAGATCAAAATGTTTGGAGACTCTTGTAGTAATCTATTACTTTGCTAGGGTGAGAGGTAACTACAGGAGAGTTTGTTGCTACTTTCCAGAATTTAAGATTTGATATTTATTTTAGGAGTGCAGCTTTATGAACTAGGAAGCCTCAAATTTTATTTTAAATTGTAATGTTGTAAATTATAATATACATGTTCTAATAATTTTTCTTACCTTTTAACTAATATGTTTAATTCTTTCTCAAGGCTCGGATGAAAGCTTCTCAAGTCTTTACAGCGGAGAGGATTCCTTGAAGAACTAAAATTCCTAGATGACATGAGCCATTTCCTGAATTCAGAAATAACTCATACATGCAGCTTTCTAATCTATATGTTTACTAAGCATTCAGCTGTTGAGAGTAATTTTACAGATTTTCTAAAATGTAATTTAGACGTTTTTAGACGTCGCCAGTTCATTCATTATTTAATAATTGACTTAATAAACTGTGTTGCATTGAAAGAGGTTTTATTTTCTTGCCTTATATTTTTAAAAAATTCCCATGGTATTTTTATAGGAAAAAGAATGGCCTGACTGTACCCATAAATTGGAATGTAACAAGTGTCTGAAGATGTCTTTGAACTCATGTCTTCCTGACTCCTGGCCCAAGTGCTCTATCCACTATTTTGTTGTGATTCAGTCATTTCATTTAGGTCTGACTCTTAATGAACTCATTTGTGATTTCCTTGGCAAAGAACTGAAATAAATGGTTTGCCATTTCCTTCTCTAGCTCATTTTACAAATGAGGAAACTGAGGCAGCTGGGATTAAGTAACCTTCCCAGGAAGTGTCTAAGTATTATAAAGCAGCAATCATCAAAGCCATTTGGTGCTGGTAAAATAAATAAAAAGTAGATCAACATCACACTAAAAAAGGAGAAATCAAATGGCAACCCAGGGTTCAATAAACCCAAATCATAAATTACCTAGAAAAAAACTTATTTGACAAGAACTTTTTGGAAAACTGGAAAGCAGTTTGACAGAAATTAGACTTAGACCAACATCTTCTATTCTTCCACATTAAGTTAAAAATGAATACATGACTTGAATATCAATGATGATACTTTAAAAAAATTAGAGAAGCAGATCACATACCTTCCATGTTTATGGATAAGGAATAAATTCTTAAATAAAGAATAAAGGCAATTATAAAAGTTCAAGACAATAATTCTGATAACATGAAATTGAAAAGCTTTTGCTCAAACAAAATGAATACTTTTTAAAAATAATTTATTTTTTCCAATTACATTTAAAGACTATTCTTAACATTCAGATTTTTAAAATTTTGAGTTCCAAATTTTCTACCTCACCTCCCCCCTCCCTAAGACAGTAAACAAATTGAAATAGGTTCTATATGTATAGCAATCGTGAAACATTTTAATGTTAGTCATGGTTTGAAAGAAGAAACATACCAAAAGAAAAAAAACATGAAAAAAATAGGCTTTGATCTGCATTCAGACTATCGGCTTTTTCTCTGGATAGAATTTTTCATCATTAGTCCTTTGTTACTGAGAACAGGTCATTCACGGTTGATCATCATACAATACTACTGTGTACAATGTTCTCCTGGTTCTGCTCACTTCATTTTGTATCAGATCATGAAGGCCTTTCCAGGTTTTTCTGAAATTAGTCTGCTTATCATTTCTTGTAGCATGACAGTATTCCATTACTATCACATACCACAACTTGTTTAGCTATTCCCCATTTGATGGGCATCCCCTTGATTTCCAATTCTTTGCAAGCACAAAAAGAGCTGCTATAAATATTTTTGTACAAAAAGGTCCTTTTACTTTTTTTGATCTTTTTGGGATACAGACCTAGTAGTGGTGGTGGTGTTCTTTCTTCTTGAAGACCACCAATGATGTCAGGAAGGTGATGACTTGCAAATGAATTGGATTTAAGTGTCGCAGGGCTATAAAAGCCACCAGCCTTGCTCCCTCCTTCAGAGCCATCTATGACCAGTGACAATATATAAAACAGGATGATCTGGAGATGGCCCTGGATGCAGTGTGCGACCTTGGGAAAGGTTAAGCTAAAATCTTTCCCAGATCTCAATTTGTCTGAGAAAACACCTATTCAGTGATTAAGGCTAGGTAAAAAATGAGGCAAAAATAGCCTCTTATCTAGTCCAACCCTTCCCCCCCCCAAAAAAAAAAAACCCTATTAATCTGGGAGGAGAAGAACCTCAGGGTTTCTGGACAAAACAAACCTTTGCTATTTACACCGAGCCATCAAAACCCAAACAATGACCTAGTGAGGCTTAAGCTGCAACCTTCTGTTGGCGGGAGTCAAAGTTGTAGGGGTAATGGAAAGACAGGCACATAAATTTGTGGTTGAACTATGAATTGGTACAACTTTTGAAAAACTGGAATTAACAAAGTGATTATAATGTCCATACCCTTCTTCAAGTGAGAAGTTCTACCATTAGGCAAATTCCCAAGGAGGTTGCAGACAAGAGTAAAGCTTCATATATGCCAAAATGAAAACAAAGGTGCCCATTGGTAGAGTCGTGGCTCAACAAATTCTAGTGTATGAATATGATGAAATATCACAGTTTGTAAAAATAATGGGCATGAATATATCTTAACATATAAAGACAGAAATTGATGCAAACAGTTCTTAAGCACCTACTATGTACTAGGCACTGTGAATAGCTCTGGGGAATCAAAAAGAGGTAAAAAATAGTTCTTGACCCCAAGTTGCTTACAATCTAATGGCAAGGACTACAACCATTTAAATGTAAAAAACTAACCATAAAAATAATCAAAACTGACTGTTACAAAGTTAGAAAAAACAAAATTGGATCCCAAAGAAAAGATATGAATGGTACATGAATTGGAATTATGTTGCTTATAATTATTTTTTGATGTGTTGATCAATTTTGCTGAATTTTTTTTTTTCTTCCTCTTAAATTGTTGTAAGAGATGGCTTTCTAGAAGGGAGACATAGAGAGATACAGAAGGAAATCTAGGCAACATAAAAGCAAATAAAATAATAAAAATCTAATATTTTAAAAGCTAAGTAGTTAGAAGGCACTTGATTAAATTTAGCCTCAGGAAGGCAGTTATAGAAACAAAAATCTTTGGTTACCTTTAGATTATTTCTTAGCCAACAGTCAAAATCTAGGTGATTTGTTCCTTACCACCACCCTACCCTCCAACTCAAGATTGGATTTTCTTTCTATTGAAAGTATAGAAATAAAGACTTAAAGAGTTCTTTGAGAAGAACAAGGAAATGGTTTAAAATTTTTAGATTTTACTAACTTTTGCTATATGGTTCATTCTCCAGTTCAGATTTGCATTTTACTACCTTAAGCCAAGCTTCTCTAAAAATACTTTTCCAGTTGTCCTCAATCTATATGTGATATGGTATTCTATTATAAAGTATAACAGCTTTTTTAAACTAATGAACCCTGTCCATTCTGTCCAGCATGTCTGATGATAAAAATATTATTTGAAATAAAAATACTGTTTCTCAGTATATATACTGAATTTACCTTTTTTTCTGCCCATCCAACAAAAAGCTTTCTTCAAATAAGTCAAACAGCTGGTTCAGTTAATTGAAATGTGAAACAAACTTCAAATCAGCTTTAGAAATATGAAGGATTTCATTCCATAATAATATAATAAGATAAAGTAATAAAAAACCCATCAATTTCACATTTCCCAAAAGCCTTAGTGCAGTTTTAAGCTATTAAAACTTAATATGTTGATAACATAGATTTGGAGATGTAGTATGATGGAAGGGGCCCTGATCTAAGAGTCGAGACTTGGATTCCTGCATAGTCTCTGCTTCTATTTAATGGGACTTTGGATGTGGCCTAACCTTTCTGGGCAAAATGATTGTGTATTGTTGACCTTCCATGTTGCTTCTGCCTCTAAAACTCTGATTTCTATATCTCAACAATAAGACTGAGAGGACTGCTTATTTCTAGTAATAATAACTATCACAAATTATATTACAGATTTTAAAAAAGTAGACAGTTCTTGGAGTTTCTTCTAGAAAAAACAGTTGCCCCATTAACTTTAGAATGTGGTGGTGGTAGTGTTGGGGGGATTTAAAAAGCCATTGTATAATAGTGATAACCAGTAATAATAAGAGATTAAAGGCAAAATCTTGTGACTCATATCAGTGACCAAAGAGCTGTGACTAACTACGTATTAAAAAATCAGATAGTTAAGTGTAAAGAGATCTAGTAATTGGTGGAAAGATCTGAGATACCTAATTTAGAACATTATAGTAGGTGGCAATGAAAATACACAAAAGATACGAAAACTTTCTAGGTTTCTCTCTTTAAATAACTTGTAGTCTCATTGGGAACATTAAAAATATGCTCAAGAAATAAACACAAGGAATATATCAGAAATGCAAATGACTCATACAAAATGGGAATGGTACAGAAGTGCTTAGAAAATACAGAATAATTTTAGAGATAAAAATGTAAATTGCCATCATTGAAAATGTATTTCCTAAAGTACAATACTGCTGATTAGTATGATTTACATTTTTTTTCCAACATCAACAATAAAAGTTTAAAAAAGTATTTTTCTTGGTTTTTCATACTAATTCAATTTTGTTGATTTGGTATTTTGTTAAATTACTTTGAGGGATGAGGAGTAATTAGAAGATTGATATATACTAGTTTTCATACCAGTAATTTAAACAATGAAATATGGATACACTTCAGACAACATTTTGATATCCTAGTTCAAAAGGTTTAAAAAGTTGAGGTTTAGTTTCTATTGGAGTTGCTTCATTCAGGCATTTTTCAAAACAAAATTTAGTTTAGTTTTTAAAAATTGGATTTGGTTTATAATTTCATCAGATTTTTTTATTTTTTTTAGTTGCAAAAGTTTTTCCAAAATTGACTATTTTAATCATGGTAGCATCAGAATATCTTATCTGGGACTGATAGTTATGTTTAAGGTTCCACTTTATCTGAACGTATTTTGTAATCAAAACAATTATCAGGTAATAGAGCTTTAATGTTTGCTGGTACATTTACAGTAGGTTAAAGAATCATAAGCTGGGGCAGCTAGGTGGCACAGTGAATATAGCACTGGACCTGGAGTCAGGAGAACCTGAGTTCAAATGTGACCTCAGACACTTAACACTTACTAGCCATGTGACCTTGGGTAAGTCACTTAACCCCAATTGCCCTGCTCTCCCCCCTCCAAAAAGAAAAAAAAAAGAATCATAAGCCAAAGCTCAAAGTATAGAAAGAGCAGTAGACTTGGAGTCAAGACCTTGGTTTGAGCCCCCCTTCCACTGTTTCCTTCCTATATCACACCATTTACTCAAGATATAGGATGTGGGGCAAGTCACTTAATTTCTCTTAAGTGCATTTTCTCATGTGTAAAAAGGAGATAATATCTGTTCTTCCTTGCTATGAGAATGCAATTTAATAATGTTTGTAGAAATGTTTTGTGTAAAGCACTATATAAACGAAAAGACTTTTTCTCAGCACAGGTAAATTTGTAAAAATGTATGTTAAGTGCCTTCCTTTTTAAGGGTACTTTTCATCTATTCTCTATGTACCCATTTATTAACATATTTCCCCCATTAACTCTCTCATATAATAAACTCCTTGAGGGCAGGCCTTGTTTTTGCCTTTCTTTGTATCTCTTCATTAAGCACAGCACCTGGCACATTTTAAGCGCTTAATTAATGCTAACTGACTAAAAAATGTGTTTATTGAGCAGTAAATGCTTAATATTTTCAAAAAGTTGAGAATACCATAATTGAATATTTTTTTAAACTTAATTTCATCAGAACAGCCATATGCTGTTCTAATAGATACAACTGAAACATGCCACATGACTGGGGCCAAATTAACTGCTTGTCACAGCAACTGTCCCAAGCAGAACTTGTCATAAAAGTTCTCTAAATCATAGAGGCTTCTTTGGTGGCAGTCTATTAGTATGTTTGTCTTTAGATGTTTGGAATCTCTTCCAGAGTTTATAAAATGGCTTAGTACACTTGTATGATTGTCAATGGCCATATAGGTACAACTACTTTACTAAGCTGGAAGAAATGGCAAACCACTCTGGTATCTCAGCCAGGAAAACCCCAAATGGGGTCACAAAGAGTTGGATACAACTGAACAACAACACTTCACTAGGAGACATAAGCATCATTATTGGATCAGCAGGGTAGAAGGCAGGTAGATCAGATCCACTTCGCACTGGGAGATCAAGGCCAGGAATATGCTCCCAGGGAAATTTATCTCCCACTTTTAAGCTGATGATGATTATAATAGCAATGAAGTTCAATAAGGATATAGATAGAGACTAGAACTGTTGGAATGGGGAATTCTGGATGAGGAAACCCCCTCTTCCAGTGTAGGTCAACACCTTCTATGTAACTTAACAATCTCAAGAGTTGTCTAGAGTGCTGAGATTTTTAGGTGACTTGCCCAGAGGTCACACAACCAGTATGTGGCATCAGCAGAACTTGAACCTGGCTCTTCCCAGCTTATTCTGCTTTTTTTATGGAATGAGATTTTGTTTTGATTCTTAATTACATAGCAACAATATTTGTGCTCCAGAGCTACATCAGGACTTAATAACTATTCTTGTATCATAGACTCTTTTGGCAGTCTAGTACCTAGGGACCCTTTCTCAGAATAATTATTTTAAATAATTGAAAGAAATACTACATTTTAGTTAAAAGTTAATAAAAATAATGATGACATTATTTTTTCCTTATTCAAGTTTTAAGACTGCTAAAATCTATAGTCTGTGGACTCTCAGTCGTGAACCTGTGATCTATGTAATGCTTTTCCTCTGAAGAATTTAAAAAGATTTTCATATATATTTTTTCATTCTCTGTTTCTCACATAGTAAAGGAATGTTGAGGGCCATATGTCTTTCACATAGTTAATAACAGCATTATGTATGTTTTGAGAGAAAATATCAAAACTTAGGATTTTAAAATAATTTTTCTCAAAACAAAATATGGCCCAAGTCAACACCTCTAAATTGACCATTTTCTAAAGCATAATTGAACTTAGGATCATACATTTTTAGAATTAGTGAAGACTTATAGATGGCAGGGGGTGGGGGCTGGGGAAAGCACAGAGAGGCTAAGCTACTTTCCCAAGATCACACAATCAGTTAGTGGTCAAGTAAGATTTTCCTAATTTTCTATTCCATACTGCCTTTACTAATTTGTAATCATATTTTATAGTGATAAAAAGTGTCAATGTCTCTACTTGAATCCTCCCGTTTAAATACCTGTCTGTAACCATATAAGAGTTTCATATATGAAACCTCCAATTTCGTATCTTCAAGGAATCGCATTCCTGAACGTAATTAATGTTGCTGTTATCACTCACATATGTATCCCCAAAGCACCTATTTATGAGGTACTGAGTTTGTTTATACCATTCTTATTAATCATCTTCATCTTCTTCATCATCATCTTCTTCTTCAGTCTCTTCAATTTTTTCAGATTCAAACAAAGCTTTCTCTTGGGCAACCTGGAAAGCCTTCTCCTCATCCACCGTGGGGTCACCCATCTCCGTGACTTCGATCCCCCTGGGGTGCTCTGGTTGAACAAGTGGTGGAAGTGGAGGTGTATAGTTGTCTGAACTGTATTTATGACCCCAGCCTATGTAAAGATTCTCAAATTTTCTGTAAACAAAAGGATGATAAGTTTTTAGAAAGAAAAGTAAAACCTGACTGGGTTATAACAATGAACAAACGTTGGAGAGGTTTACATTTCTCTGTCCCTACACAAAATTTCAGTTAGAAATAGTAGAGGTGAAATATCCCTCCAGATCTATCCTATCAGAAGAAAATTCCTCACTATAAGTACTAAAGCTGATGGCTATCGATATTATTAATAATTGTCTCCAGAACATGAACAAAGGCCTTTTTGTGAACCAAGGAAATCCCAGGAAAATTAGGACTAGATGTTAAAGATTTATTTCAATATCTTTAACATCTAGTCCTAATTTTCCTGGGAATTCCTTGATTTATAAAATACAATTTGTCATTTACATTTTTTTGTGTCTTTTAAATGTTGTATAAGGAGTTCATTTAGCTACATTTTCTCTTAGCTAAACTGAAAGATTCCATTAGTCCTCTCAAAGCCTTGGCTGTGTGTTGTTAAAGTTGTTAGCCAAGAGTAGTAAAGGCATATGTTGTAAGTGTCGAAAAGGACATTTACTCTCCTTTTGATCATAATTCCCTTCATTTATATCTTAACTGCAATTTAAATAAATTAGCAAAGCATTCCCTTACCATTATAGATCTCTCATCCCACGCCCACGAAAAAAGCAAATACTCCTAGATGTAAATTGATTTAAGTACTGTTTAGATTTTCCTTCACTGGAAAAATAAAGTGAATAATAGAAGCAATTAACGAGAGAATTTGACAAAAGTAGAGAATATTTTGTCTCAATACATTCAGATGATGACTGTGACAGAGTAAGATGACTGAATTACTCTGATAATTTCCTAAAGTATCTTTACTTCATTTTTCTTATGGGTCCAGTTATTATGTAAAATCTTCATAAATTATTAAAGGATATACTATAATGACTGTATAGCTGACAGTACTTACTTGCCATCAGAAAAGACATATGCTCCAAGCCAAAGGTTAGATCGAAGGAACGCAATAGCATATTGAGGAATCACATTTGAACATAACTGGGCTGTCCAAGGAGGTGTGTTCTGAATTTCTAGAAACCAAAGACAGATAAGGCAGATAATTTTTACTCTTGAGAGTCAAAACTGGGTAGTAGAAAGAGAAAAAAAATCAAACCTTAGAGTCAGGAAATCTTGGGCTAAAATTCTATCCCTTGACACATATCAGCTATGTGAAATTATAGGCAAATTATTTATGCTCTTGGTTTTGCAGGTAACCATAAGTTACAGACAATTTGCTAACACCATTGTTGGAGGGAGTTTCCATATAATTAATTCTCTGTATCTAAGAAATCATACTCCTAGGCCTCCCGAAATAGTGTTTTCAACTCTGAGGCACATGTAGGATATGCATCATGAACAGATTTAACATCTCATTTTCTATAAATCTACTAAAATACATAAGGCAAGAAGATGAGACAGAAGCAGAAGAGCAGTTGCTTAATACATAAGGTCAAAAGCTATCAAATAAAAGATCAAGTCCTATAAAAGAAAGCAAGGGCTACTGACTCCAAATCTACATTAAGTAGTAAGTGAGTAAAAAAGGAAGAAAAATATAAAAATGATGAGAAAGGTGTCAGAAGTCTAAAAGTCAGCATTATGAATCAACCAACAAGCATTTATTAAGTGCCGACTGTGTGCCAGGTATTATACTAAGATGCTGTGGATGTAAAGACAATAATTAAACAGTTCCTGTACTTAGAGACTTACAGAGCTTCTGTCAGGGGAGATAACATATAAATATGTATATTTATATAATATACACATATACATGTGTATATATATGTACACATGTGTATATTTGTGTGTATATGTATGTGTATATATTTTATAATATATAAGATTTTAGGGTGGGGTGGGGGTGGGGATAGGGTGGCACTAACAGCCAAGGAGGGGTTAGGAAAGGTTTCATGTAGGAGGTGTCATTTGAACTGACATTTGAAGAAAAGTCTGAATTCTAAAGAAATAGGTGGAGTGCCATTATAGGAATGAAGGACTTTACAAAGGCCAGAGGGAAAATGGGATTGTGTGTATATGGAACAGCAAGAAGGCCGGTTTGGTCGGACCATGGCAAATGCGAAAAGGAGTAGCATATAATAAGCCTTGAAAAGTAGGTTGGAGCCTGGTTCTGAAGAGTTTTAGATGCCAAACAGAGGAGTTTGTAATTGATCTGAGAGATAATAGGGAACAATGGGAATTTGCTGTGGTGAAAATTGCCGACAGTGTAGATGATGGACTAGAGAGAAGGGAAACATGAGGCAGGAAAACCAATTAGGAGTCTCTTGCAGTAACAAAGGGGAGAGATTGAGGGTCTGATCTAAGGCAGTACTATCTAGAAATATGTACATATATTCTGCACTTTATTGAGTTGACAATCTATGCCAAGAATACTGAAGGTGCCACATGGGCCAATTCTCATCAATATGAGACAATTATGAGAACCATGTCTAATACAACTTTTTTCATGATCCTAACAAGCCATTAGTCACAAAGCTTTGCTGCATTCCAATCTCCCATCACAGCCCAGGTACCTTAGAAGAAAATAATGATAATAACTAAATATTTATATAGTGCCTTATGGATAGCTTAAAATGCTTTATATCCATTATTTTGCTTAAGCCATGCAATTATCCTATGAGGTAGGTGGTGCAATTACTATTCATTTTTCAGGTGAAGAAAGTGAGTCCCAGAGAAGTTAACTAACTTGTCTAAGGCTATATTGTTAATATGTGGCACCTCAGAGAGGTTTCACATCTGGATTGCCTAACTCCAACTCCAGTGCTCTTTCTGTTTTACCCCAGCTATGGCAGAAAAGAGGTCAGAACCCTGGCACATTACTTTTCAAAGGCTAATATCCCTTTGTGTTTGTGTGTGTATACACATGTGCATGTGTCATATATGTGTATTCTTAGTATTTTATAATTTTTTTTTGTAATTATGAACCCAAGTGTATATAGAAATACCTAAATCTTCAGAGATTGGAGTCAAAAGAGGTGGTCCCACTTCTTGTTCAATGTTATCTGGCTCCTCTTTTTTTTCTTCTACTTCTTCATCTTCAACTTCCTCTTCTTCCTCTTCCCCTACTTCATTTTTTTGTATGGGGTTAAACCAGTTGCACCGGCCCTTGGGAACAGAAGTTATAAGGCTAATAAGAATCTTCAAGCTATGAGAGCAGCTCTGTGATAATAATAATTCACAACTTTTATGATAAATTTTAGAGTTTATAAAGTAATTTCCTAATAACAACTCTGTAAGGCAAATAATGCAGGAATTATTATTCCCATTTTTAAGATAAGGAAACTGGAGACTCAGAAAGCTGTGATTTGCTGGTCATCACATAACTAGTAAGAGCTTAAGCTAGGGCTCATAGTTAGGTTCTTCAATGGAAAGTCTAATATTATTTCCATGGTACCACAAACTAGCTTATGTTAAAACAGACCTAATTAAATTATGAAAATTCTTTTTTTTATTCTTTTTTTTTGCTTTTTTCAAGGGGTGAAGGCAAGGCAGTTGGGGTTAAGTGACTCGCCCAAGGTCACATAGCTAGTAAGTGTTAAGTGTCTGAAGTCGTATTTGAACTCAGGTCCTCCTGACTCCAGGGCCAGTGCTGTATGCACTGCGCCAACTAGCCCCCTCCCCCAAAAAATTATGATAATTCTAATAAAAATCACTTTGAAGACAAATTTTATTCAACTATATAGATAACTCAAACAAAAGGAGATTGTATCTATTATTTCTATTACTGCTTTACAGTGATTTTCAAACCTCCTGAAGTCAAGGAATGTGTGTGTGTGTTTCTATGTGTTTGTTGTCACAAAAATCTCAGTGCAGTTTTAAATTATTAATGCTCTATATGTGTATATATGTACCTATATACATATATTACATATTTACACATATATGACTTTTGGGATACCCTCTATTTTTAACCATTCTATCATCAGTGACCCACATGAAGGTGTCATTAGAAATAATACAAGAAGAACAAATGAGTAAATGTTAAGACAAAGATATTTGTAACGTGTCAAAGGTACTTTTGGTACCGACTTGGCTATGCTATTCTAGATAAGTTGCTTAAAATCTTAGCACCCCAGTGAACTCTCAAAAAAAAGGTGTTGCAGAACAGGCACCAATCTTTATTAGATGTAATTTCTCCATGTGGAATTCTCTACTGTGACAAAATGAAAAGGGAGGGAGAGAGAGGGAAGTAGTGGGGAGGGGAGGGGTAGAAGAAAGAAAAGAAAGGAGAAGAGGAGAGAAAGAGAAGAGAATAAATGAGAAGAGATGAGATGATGGGATGTGATGGGTATAGCCATAGTGAAGGTTGTAGTTTTTCACTTTTGTTTTATGTAATTCAAAATCTTTTTCATGTTTTTCTTTGTGTGGGTTATGCTAAAATAATTGTAGTAAGCTTTCAACATGCAAGTGGCAGTAATTATATGTTCTCTGACAATTTTTGAATAATAAATGTACTAATAAATGTACCACTACGGGGAAATAGTGTGAATTAAAGAAAAGGAACAAGATCCTAAAAATGATAGGCTTACATAAATTTAAAATATGAAAAAAATAGTTAATGTCACAAACTCACCTAAATCCTACCTTATTTGAAATAGTTCACAGAACACTACAAGTAAGTGGTACATATGGGGCAGCTAGGTGGCACAATGGATCCCTATTCTATTCCTGGGTTCTAGAAGAACTGAATTCAAATCTGTCTCAGACCTGCTACCTGTATGACCCTGGGCAAATAACTTCTGTCTGCCTTAGTTTCCTCAACTGTAAAATGGGGATAATAATAGTGTCTCTCTTAAGGAGGGAAAATCAAATGAGATAATATTTATAAAGCACTTAGCACAATGCCTGGGACATAGTAGTTATTAATAAATGATTATTACCCAATTTGAAAGTCTCTAATCAATAACATTTATTTGGCATTCTGACTTGTATTTTTAGTTGATTTTTTTGTGCCTTTTTCTCTTTTGCTAAACCATAAACCCCTTAAGGAAGGATTATATTTGTCTCCCACTCAGTAGAACTTAAATAAATAATGATTGATTGATAGATCGAGAACTGCAGGGAACATACCTGAGGTAGAATATGTTGCACATGATGAACCCAGTTGGACAGCGATTCTACTAGCTCGATGACTTGGATGCCTTCAAAATCGAGATTCTTCTCAAAATTATCCCGTCCCCCTTCTACTTCTTCCTCCTCTTCACCTTCTTCTCCAAAATGATAGAAACCTAGAGGGCTGATGTGAGTTCCTGCTGAAATTCGAGCAATTTGTGCCCGCAAGTAATTACTCTCATTTCCTGGAAAGGGGGGATAACTCACGATAGGAGCATCTAATCGTCCAGTGAAATATTTCTTGATTTTTCTTGCAATGACAATTTGTGCCGGTATCACTGATGGTAACCTTACCCAAGGCCTTCCTGGCTCATTGCACACAAAGTAGGCATATTTGTTGGCTCCTGTTCTGTTTTCTTCTTTTGGTATCACTTGTGGGCCCTTGTAAGAAGACTTAGGTAATTCATCATTTTCATCTTCATCAGCTTCATTTTCTTCAATTATATCTTCCTCTTCTATCTCCTCTTCATCTTCCCCTTCACGGAATTCCACTTCAGCCACAATGTAATTCATTTCTAGACCCAAGATTTTCCCCCAGAAGCGGCATGTCTGTATTGGTTGTGTGTCAGTGAGTTGTTTGAGGGCAAGAAAAATGCGATAGGTTTCATCTGTACTCAAACCAACTCCGGCTTGTTCAAAATAGAAAGCTGATTCCATTACATTTGGAAGAGGGGTTTCTGCCTGAAGAGAGAAATACATTAGTTAGAATGACAGATACAAGCAGGAGTGTTTCAAGACTTAAATGAGATAATGGATATAAAGCATTTTGCAAACCTTAAGGTGTTATGTGAATGCCAGTTATTATTATTACTATTAATTATGATCATTGTTATTAGCCTACTGGCCTCAGCCTTCCAGTCTGGTAATAACTTGAATCCTTGAGCCTTTTATTGCATTTCTGATGAACCAAAGCAGTGTTTATAGAATAATACAAGAGGATGCTCATAAATGTTTAACAAGGTTCTCTGGGTGGGGGAAAATGTATGCATGAGCACTTTTCAACTTGCTCTGTATTATTAAAGCTTTCTTAAGACTAGACAATCAACAAAACTATAACTCAAGCCCTGACTTACAGCAGTTATCTATTTCTAAGGTAATATACGTAAACTGAAAATTTATCATCTCTCACAAGCCAATAGAATGAATGCCTGCACACCACTGAATACAAGAGAATCTATCTGTATTCCTTTCTTCACCTGCATTCCCTTGAATGCTTTACTAATTCCAATCACAATACCTTTGTTCATGTTATTGCTCACATTTACACGCTGTTCTACCAACCTCTCAGCCAGTTTATCTTCTCAGTTCTTTTAAAACCCAGCTCAATATCATCCTGTAGGGCTGACTCTACCTTTATGGTAACACTTTTATCACTTTCCTATTTTATATCCTCTTATATCTGCAACTTTTATCCCATCATCTTATACTTACTTTAATATTTCATGGATCTCTGATTTAATTTCTTATAGGTATTCCCTATAGGCATTCACAACCCTTCTATACTCAAGTAATAGTCTCTGGGAGTGGCTGTGGAAGAAAAATTCATCAACTTGTGACCAAGTTGATAAGCCTTTTTATACTTATAGATTGATCCTCAGATGACAGACCTAGATTTATCATCTTACATTTTATTTGCATTGGACTTGTGATTTCATGGCTATTGAGAAGTCTTGGTGGGGAACTTCCTCAATCAATGAACATTTTCTATTTATTGACCCATTAATAAATAAATCATACCAGACTAACTTCATTTCCTTCTTTGACAAGACTCAGAAGAATATCATAAACACAACACCTATAGATTTCAAGAAAACATTTGAAAAAGTGTCTCATGGCTGGTCATGGTGCCTTACCCTTGTGTCATAATCCTTGCTTCTAGGGGAGGTTGAACTACTTTAAGTTGTGGGTTCTGAACTGTAGTAGGATTAAAGCTAATCAGTTGTCTGTAATGTCTAACACTAATATGGTGAGTCCCTGAAAGTATCGAGTCACTAAGCTATTTAGAAGGGGCAAATTGGCTCAGGTTGGAAAAATGACACAAAGTAAAGCTTCCATACCAACCAGCATTTGGATCAGGTCCCCAATTATGGCTCCTGCATTTCTAACCTAGGTGAAATAGAGAGACATAGTGAGAGAGAGTGAGAGAGAGAGAGAAAAAGAGAGAGAGAGAGAGGGAAGGGAGGGAGAGGGAGAGAGGGAGAGAGAGAAGGGGAGAGGGAGGGAGGGAGGAAAGAAAAAGAGGAGAAAGAAGGAAGAAATAGAAGGAAAGAAACAAAGGAACAAAAAAGAGAAAGTCTCCCATGTTAGCTAGTAGAAAAGATAGGAACTAAATGATCATACAATTAACTATGAAAGCAGAACTAGTTGAATGACTTGTCTCATGTAAAGAGGGGTCATTAAAGGCTTGATGATAACTTGGGACAGAGATCATTAGTGAAACGTCCAAGGGATCTATCCTTGGTCCTTTGCTGTTCTCTATTTTTATCATAGCTTTGGGTAATGGCATCAGATTTATAGGCTACACATAGCTGGGATGAATACCCCAAATAATGGACAAAAATCAGGAGGCAAAAAGATTTCAATAAGCTAGCCCAGGAGTGGGGAACCTGCGGCCAGGAGACCACATGTGGCCTGCTAGGTCCTCAAGTGTGGTCCTTTGACTGAATCCAAATGGGTGGGCTAGAATCATGGAATGAATCTAAGAAAATGAATTTTAATAAGGGTAATATCCTACCTGTGGGTCCATAAAGTATGTACTAGTGTAGAAGGTGAGTTACGTGGGACACAACAGTTCACGTGAAAAAGGACTGAGTTTTTGTTCATGGGCTGCAACTCAAAACATGACAACTTTCAAAATGAGAGTAGTTCATTATGGTAGCCAAAAATGCTAACGTGACCATAGGTTATGTTAAGAGATTCCTAGGGTTCAGAATGAGGGATGTGATGTTTCCATTATACTCTTATCTTGATCTGATTAAATCTAGAATATTATACTGAGTTCTAGGTAACACATTTTAGGAAAAGCATTGGTAAGCTGATGAGCATCCAGAGTGATGAGACTGAGACTATACTGTATTCCATATAAGACGCATTTATTAAATGTCTAGGGGCAGCTAGGTGGCACAGTGTATACAGTGCTAGGCTGGAGTCAGGAAGACTCATCTTCCTAGGTTCACATCTCAGATACTGTGTGTGACCCTCGGCAAATCACTTAACCCTGTTTGCCTCAGTTTCCTCATCTGTGAAATGAGCTGGAGAAGGGCAACCCAATCCAATATCTTTGCCAAGAAAACCCAAATGGAGTGATGAAAAGCTGAACACAACTGAACAATAAATTAAGTGTATTCTGTTCTATTCACTGAGAACACAAAGACAAAAAGAAAAACAACTCTTAGCCACAAGGAGTTTACTTTTCACTTGGGAAGGGGTGGTGAGGGCAGCATGTACACAAACTAGTAGTATAAAATATATACAAAGTAAATAAAAAATTCATATGGAGTATATGTGGGGAGGGGGTCGAGAGCTCTAACAATGGGGAGGATCAGGAAAGGACTCCTATAGGCATGATTTTTTATACTTCATAAAGATGTGATTTTTCACACTTCATGTAGCAAGTGGCACTTGTTCTGAGCCTTTGACAAAGTTAGGGATCTTAAGGAACAGAGGAGAAGAGAAAGTACATTCCAGGCACTTGAAACAATTTGTGGAAAGGAACATCAATAGAATAAGTAGCCTACTTTAGCTGCTAATTAGAGTGATCAATTAATTCTTGTCCTTCGTTCTTGAAGAGAACCAAAATGACATCACTATGTTAGAATCAAATTACAGTGTGTCCAACTGTGGCTGATCAGACCAAGATGAGCTTACAAGGCTCTGTCTACTGTGCACAGATCAGGCAGAAATAATCCATATGAACGAGGGTAGGCTAATTGTTTTCTGGTACTACAAGGGTTGTCACATGGAAGAGGTATTAGACTTGTTTTGCTTGGCTTCAGAGAGTAGAACTGGGAGCTATGTGTGGAAGTTGAGGCGGGGCAGATTTAGACTTGGTGTTTCGAAAAGCCTCCTATCTAAAAGTACGATGGGCTACTTGGGAGGCAGAGTTCCTCTTCACTGGAGGTCTTCAGGCAGAGACTGTCATTTTGAGGGAATGTTGCAGTGATAATTCCCATTAAAGTGTTGGTTGGACTAGGCCTCTAAGAATCTATGATTCTATAACTACTACCAAATCAATTACTACCAAATCTACAATTTTACATTAATGGTTTTTCGTTTTTTGTATCCTTCAAAGTACTAGAAGGCATTCCATAAGTCATTATTGAATAAGGGCATGAACATCATTATCAGATCAAGTCTAGCATTCAAAGTCCTCCAAAATTAGATATCACTTTACCTAGTCAATCTTTATACTTTTGCTATTCCGACTAAGCCT
>CM053586.1:103699764-103723866 GCA_028646515.1 Pseudochirops corinnae
TCCTTAGAATGGGTCCATCTCTCATTATAATATTCATTCTTCTCATTGTTAACCAATCAGAGTTGATTGTTGTTCTCGGGAACACCCACTCTTCCAAGGGCTTATAAGCACTGTGAGTAGGTTTAATGAGGGAACTTTGTCCTAAGGGGCAAAAAAAGCTCTAGGCTCTAGGAATTTTTATCTCTACAATTTTTTTTGGCCCAAATACAATGTTGCAACAATTCTTTTGTTTTACTGATAAGAATTTAAAAACAAATTTTTATTCTCCTTCCAAATGTTCTTTATCCATGATGTTGCACATTTCTAAGAAATAGCTACTTGAAAGAACAGATGAAGTTCAAATTCAGCCTCTGATCTGACATTGGGCAAATCACTTACTCCTGTTTGCCCCAGTTTCCTCATCTGTAAAATGAGCTAGAGAAGGAAATGGCAACCATTCTTGTATCTTTGCCAAAAAGGCACCTGATAGGGTCACCAGGAGGGGAATGTGACTGAAATAAATAAACAATAACAAGAAGAATAGGTAAAATATGAAAAATTCTTATCAGAGAATTATAAACATTGTAATGAAACCAGTAACCTAGTAGAACAAACTTAACTTAGGAAATATAAAAGGAGAGAGATATTTCCTGGGGAAGAAGAATGCTGGGAGATAGTGTATTTCTTAAATATTTAATAAGATTTTGGAATTTGTCCATTGATTGTTGTAGGGTTGATGCTATGATCTTCTCCCTCTGGCGTTTCCACTGCATTTTTAAGGCTTCTCTCAGTTTCAGGGTCACCAATCATTGGTTACTAAATAGGATCTCAGCTAAGCACCATCAGCTAATTTAGTGTCTACATACTATCTAAAAATGCTATGATTTTTATTCCCCTACCCTGCCCTTTCTGACCTTCTGCCCACTATCCCTTCAGAATCAGTGGGTCATTTTGTATTTTTTTTAATGAGTTGCCTTGGCCAAAGAGCTCATTCTCTAGTGGCCAGCTTACCAGGGATGTTGTGAGAAGGGATGGTTTCATTCTTTATATTTGTGTCCCTGCTACCCAGCATAGTGCTTGATGGGTAGATTCTTAAATATTTGTGACATGCCCAGGGCCACAGCAAATATTTGAGGACAGATGTAATTCCGGTTCTTGACTCCAAGCCTAACACTTTTCCCATTATGTCACCTAGCTTCTACTTTGTTAGTCTACGATAATTCTAACTTCTGACTCAACTTCCTTTAGTTTTATTTTCACCTCTGAAAGAGTCACAAATCTGCTCCAAATTCAACCTTTTTTGGTTTTTTGACAAAATTGTCATCTGAGTAGTCACCTAGGTAGAACAGTAGGTAAGAGCTCTGAACCTGGAGCCAAATTCAGTCTTAAACACTAGCTACATGACCCTGGGCAAGCCACTTAACCTTTGTCTGCCACAGTTATTTAACTGTAAAATGAAGATAATTAATCAATAAACATTAAGTACCTACTATGTGCCAGATAAAAATAGCATCTACTTGCCAAGGTGGTTGTAGAGATTAAATGAGCAAATATTTATAATATTTACTTTGCAAAAGTACTTAGCACAGTCTTTGGCACATAGTAGGTGTTGTGTCTTTTTCTGTTCTCCTAGGATCTCCTTTTAGTAATCTTTTAAGAATTAAAAAAAACTTTTTTGCTTTTTTTTTTTTTTTTTGTGCTGCTGCTGGCTGTTCCTCTGGGCTTCACTTCTACCAGAGAACAGAACACTGGAGACATTATACCACAGCACAAAGAATACTGGATTTGGAACTAGAGAGCCTAGAATTGAATCCTGGCTCTACTTCTTAGTATATATGTTACTCTGAACAAGCCAAAACCCTTCTGAGCTTCAAATTCTCATTTATAAAATGAGAAAATGGGCTTCTTTGGTCCTTTCTAGCTATATCTCTGAGACCGTGATCTTAGATTCCATCTGAAAAGATGACTCACTTTAAAAAAAGTCCTGTTAGGTCTTTTTGACTCTAACCTACTTCATTTGCCTTCCTGGGTCCAGCTAAAGAGTTTACTACTTGTGTCATGGCCAAGCAGATAAACTTTCTGGAAGATTAGATGTGAGTACAACAATTACCTCTCCAGTGGGTTTTGTCAATTCAGAATGTGGACACGAGATACCTACCCTGCCTCATTGACAGCCATGAGTATAGTAACTATTTGGGGGAAAGAAATGTGAGTATTTGACTTTTTCAAGTGCCATCAAGGTAAATATTACTAGAACAGAGATCATTATGATGAAAACCTCTGAATCCTGGCCAGTGGCCACGGTTTTAATGTGAAATTCTAGTACAAGAATATTGCAATATTTTGAGGTATGGTCTAATGGCAATTGCCCATAGAAATGACAGAGACTAATTTTAACTTAGCAGTTTTCAGATTTTCTAGTCCATTTCTAATTTAATAACCCCAGGAAAATGAAGAAAAATGACCTGAAGAGAAAAGGTTATCTTAATAAAGGAAAAATAATATTTCTGTTATACCTTTATGGTACTCAGGAATAGCCATAACCTTTAAAAGGGTTAAAAACTAGACAGTGACATCCTTATGAGGTGTGAAGGAATTAGAGGAGAGACTGAATAGTTTGGGTCCATCAGTAAAATGTCAGAGTGAAAATTTTTCTTAATAATAATGATAGTATTTACAAAGTACCTACTATGTGCCTAGCACTTTGCAAAGTACTTTTCCCCCCAAATATCTCATTTGATCATCAAAACTCTGGGAGGTAGGTGCTATTATTATTCCCATTTTACCATCGAAGCAGACAGAGATTGACTTTTATCCAGGGTCACACTGTTAGTAATTGTCTGAGGTGGGATTTGAATTCAGGTCTTTCTGACTCCAGGTCTGTTCTATCCATTGAACCACCTGCTTTCATAGTATGAACCTCTTCATTTAAAAAATGGTAAACAGTTGTAGGAGTAATGAAAGTGAAATTATTGCTGAGCTTAAATTATAAGGAGTTTGGAATTAAGGAGACTTGTGTTTGACTCCTGCCTCAGACACTTAGTTGTGTCACCCAGGACAAGTCACATTAACCTCTGTCTGCCTCAGTATCCTATGTCAGTGGATCTCAACCTTCCTAATGCCACGACCCTTTAATACTCGTATGTGGGCATATATCTGCATGTGGGAGGACCAGCCTGGAGAGGGATAGAGGAGTGGTGTCTCGGTTCCTAAGACCATTGGAAATATATGTCATAAATATCATAAGCCATGCAGGGCAAAGAGTTATTTTCAAAATATCTTAGTGCAACCTTTCCATTTGGTGATCTCGTTGCAAGGTAAAAAAGGTCCACTCTAGGCAATGCATGGAGTTTCCTGCTTTTCTTGAATCCTCACTCTCTCAATAACCATTCTTTTTTTCTCTTTGGGCACCTTTCACCCTCTTCTCACTTGACTTTCCTCTCCCTATCATTGTTAGTGATTTGGAGCATTTTAAAATCATGTTTATTGATAGCTTGGATTTCCTCATTTGAGAACTATCTGTTCATAGCCCCCTTTTAAAAAGTAAAAACCATTTGTCTATTGATGAATGGCTGTTGTTCTTAAGATACTTGAATCAGTTCCTCATTGATCTTGGGTATGAGACTTTTATCAGAGAAACTGGCTGCAGATATTTTCCCTAATGAATTGATTCCCATATAAGACTTAAGAAATCTGATTAAGGCAATGACAAATCATAATTGCAGAAGATCAGTTTAAAGCATGCTGCCACTTCTTGACAAAGGAGTGATGGCCTCTAGGTGTAGAAAGACACATGTAATTTTTGGCATGCAAATGGGTGGAATTAATTTGCTTGACTATGTTTATTTGTTTTTTTTTTTTAAATCAACTTTTTTGATGTTAGTAATGGAATTGAAAAAGATGGAGAAGGGAGGAGGAAAGAGAAGGAGAAAAAGGAAGAGGTGGGGAAGAGAAAAAATAAAGACGAGGGCAAGGAGAAGGAAAAGAAAAAACAGGAGGAAGAGGAGAATATGTACAAAAGAGAACAAAAAGAAGTTCAAAAGGAAACAGTCAAGAAGGATAACTTTGAAAGTGCCATATTGAATTTATTGTTGTTCAAAAGCACAGTGTACATAATACAGATGTGTAGTTTAATTTATAATCCACTTTTTCTGTTCTGCTTTGTAGATAGTGATGTTACTCTTTTCTGTTCATTAATTTCGTAATTAAAAAACATTCCAAGAAGAGGAGAAAAACCACTGGATTTTTAGTCTAAGGCCTGTTCTAACTATTACAGGTTGTAACGTTACTTCAGGCAAGTTACTAAATCTCTCTCAGCCTCAGTTTCCTCTTCTATAAAATAGGAATGATAATTCACCTAAAGTTATTGTGAAGACCAAATGAGATAATTTATATAAAACATTTTGTAAAGCTTAAAGTGATAAATACATGTCACATTATTTTGTAGGCATTTAAAAATGCTTCCTTCCTTCCCCCCTCCAGTTCTAGTATTTATTTGTTTTCATTTTAATAAGTTTTTTTTTCCAATTACATGTAAAAACAATTTTTGACATTCATTTTAAAAAATATCTTGAGCTTCAAATTCTCTACTTCCTCCTTTCCCTTCCTCTTCCCTGATACCACAAGCCATTTAATACCTACATGTGCAATCATATTAGTCATGTTGTGAAAGAAAACAGACCCCCCCACCAAAAAACAACAACAACAATACACATACACAGTGAAAAGTTGTAAGTTTTAATCTACATTCAAACTCCATCGATTCTTTCTTTAGAGGTGGATAGCATTTTTCATCATGAGGCCTTTGGAACTGTCTTAGAACTTTGTATTGCTGAGAATAGCTAAGTCATTCACAGTTGGTCGTTGTACAGTATTAGTTACTGTGTACCATGTTCTGCTTCTGCTCATTTCACTTTGCATCAGTTCATGTAAGTCCAGTTTTTTCTGAGACCATCCTGTTTGTCATTTCCTATAGCATAACAGTATTCCATTACAATCATATACTCCAACTTGTTCAGTCATTAAAAATCTTCTTTTGCAATTTTATCTTTAATGATTTTTGTTTATGCAAAACCTCAGTTTTATGAAATCAAAATTGTCCATTCATCTTCTGTGATGCTCTCTGTCCTTTGTTTTATCGTGAACTTTTCCCATATTTCCAAAACATTGTTACTTTCTTGTTCCTCTAATTTGTTCATAATGTGGCCTTTTACATCTAAGTTATGCATCCATTTGGAGCTTATGTTGGCATAGGGCATGATTTATCTAAACCTAATTTCTGCCAGACTGCATTCCAGTTTTCCTAGTAGCTTTCCCTCTGAAAAAGTGAGTTTTTATTTCAGTAGTTGGGCTCTGTGTTTATCAAATGCTTTGCAATGATGTTCATTTGCTTCTATATATTTTGCATCTAATCTGCTCCACTGGTAACAATTTTACTCATTTAAAGTCTCATCCAAAATATAAGAACTGATTCAAATCCCTAAGAACAAAAGCCATTCACCAATAGACAAATTATAAAAGGCTATGAACAGGAAATTCACAAAGGAAAAAATTCTTTATTATCAACAACCACATGAAAACTGATCCAGAGCGCTAGTAATTAGGAAAATATAAATTAAAACAACTCTAAATTCCACTTCATGTTCATTTCTTCTATTTTTTTTAAACCAATACTAAAGAGATTTGATGATTTGAAATTTAAAAGCTAGTACTTATAGGCCCCTTTCTTAACTTTTTTTTTTTCATTTCTACCCTTGATATTTTGGAAGTTCTGGTCCACTGGAAGAATTTTGTTATTATTTCTTCTAGCTCTATGAGATAATCCTTTGGTAGCTTGATTGGTACAGCATCGAATACATAGTTATATTGGCACAACTTATGCAGAAGCAACGAATACTTTTCCTATTATTTAAGTTTATTTTTATAAAGTGTTTTATGGTCATATTTGTATGTCTCCTCTGTCATTGTAGATAGAACCATAGATATTTTGGATATTCTATGATTACTTTGAATGAAATTTTTGTCTCTTCCTGTTGAGTGTTGGTAAAATATAGAATTCCTGATGATTTATGTGGGATTGTTTTGTAGATTGAAACATTAATGAAATTATTATTTCAATTAATTTTTAGTGACTCAGATTCTCTAAGTAAATCATCATATGCAACAAGTAATATTTTTTCCTTCTTTCTCTATGCTAATTCCCTCAACTTCTCTGTCTCAATGCTGTTGCTGTTTCCTAGAATTATCTAAAGTAATAGCAGTGAAAAGAGGCATTCTTGTATTATCCTAGGTCTGATTAGAAAGGTTTCCAGTTTTATTACATATAATGTTGGTGCTGGTTTTTAGATAAATACTACTTAGCATATAAGGAAATGTATAATTATTCCCATGTTTTTTAGTGTGTTTTTTTAAAATAACTGAAATACATGTTTAATTTTTATCAAAAGCCTTTTCAGTATTTACTGATATCATCACATGGTTTGTATTATTTTTAATGATACAACATGTACATAGTTATATTGTATTGACTTATTTTCTGGTTATAAATTTATATTGGTCATAGTGTGTGTTTTCAATATATTGTTGTAGCCTGTTTGCTAATATTTTAATATTTTTTGCATTTAATATTCATTGAATATTCATTTTGGTGGTCCACAGTCTTCTTTCTCTGGTTTAGGTATCAAAATTTTATTTGTATGATAGTTTGGTATGTATCCTTTTCCATTTTTTTTTCAGGCAATCGGGGACAAGTGACTTGCCCCACGGTCACACAGGTAGTGTCTGAGGCCAAATTTGAACTCGGGTCTTCCTGACTCCAGGACCAGTGTTCTATCCACTGTGCCACCTAGTTACCTCTCCTTTTAGTATTTTTATAATAAAATATTGAAATTGTTCTTTGAATGTTTGCTAGAATTCACTTGAAAAGCCATCTTGTTGTTGTTTCCCATCATTTCTCCCCACCTTCACACCTCCATCCTCCACAGACTTTAAGAGTTCACTTACGGATTGTTGGATTTCTTTTCTCTGAAATTGTACTGAATTTTCTATTTTTTGTTCTATTAATCTAGATAGATAGATAATCTAGATAATCTACTAATCTATTAATCTATTTTGTAAATATTTACTCATTTTATTTAAGCTATCAGTTTTGTTTGTAATTGGGCAAAATAGTTTGATAGTTTCCTTATTTCATCTTCAAATTTTATGACTTTTTTTCATTTTGAAATGAATTTGTGCTTATTCTCTTTTTTTAGGCACTTAAACCCAACTCCTAGTTTTATCAAATTTTTTTTTGTTCTTTCAATTTTGTTATTCTTCTTTGAATTTTGGAATTATTGATTTGGAGGTATTTAAAAAAATTGACGCTTTTCTTGTGTTTTTCATTTTTTTTTTAAAGTTACTTTTTGTTAATGAAAGGATTTAAAGACATAAATACTTAGTTTAACTGAATCCTAAAAATTCTATCTTCTCATTTTTGTCATTTTCTTTGATGACATTTCTTATCATTTTTATGATTTGTTAGTTAGTAAAAGTAGAAGAAAAAGGCAACAAAATTTTCCATGTGTTCTACCTTGTTTCTTTTGGGGCCAGTGCTAATGTACATGGTTAAGTTTCTAGACTTCCTTCTTTTTTAAACACTTCAAGAAAATAGACCTCCTCTCACCGAAAAAAAAAAAAGACTAAGAGAAAATACCATAGAATTTTTTTGACTCTTCTTGAAATAAATGCACAAGCCTCAACACACTCAGAAATTCATACTTTTTGAAAACAATACTTGCTTCTTCTTAGTTCCAAATTCTTTAGAATTTAAGCTCAGTACATTAAAATTCACTTTTAGTACTACAAGTGATTACCATTTTTTAATGAAGAGGTTCAAACTATGAAAGCAGCTAGGTGGTTTGGTGGATAGAATACCAGGTCTGGAGTCAGGAAGATCTGAATTCAAATCCTACCTCAGACAAATACTAACAGTGACCCTGGTCAAGTCACTTAACCTCTGTCTGCTTCAGTTTAGGACCTATCAGGGTAGTGATGATCAAATGAGATAAACATCACAGCTGCTCCTGAGTACCATAATAGCAATATACTTTTCCCTAACCCTTCAGGCCATTTTTCTTCATTTTCCTGGGATTATTAAGACATTAGAAATGGACTAGAAAATCTGAAAACAGCTAAGTTAAAATTAGTCTGTCATTTCTATGGGCAACTCCCATTAGACCATACCTCAAAATATTACAGTACTCTTGTACTAGAATTTCACATAAAAAGTGCGGCCACTGGCCAGGGTTCAGGCGTTTTCATCATAATGGTCTCTGTTCTAGGAACACTTACCTGGTATCACTTGAGAAGTCAAATATTAGAATTTCTTTCCCCCAGATCATGTGGGACAGCTTATAGCTGTCAACCAAGCAGGGTGGGAATCTAGTTGTATCCACATTCTCAAGTGACAAGCCCACTTGAGAGGCTTAGTATGGGATAACAGATCATGGGCCACTGTTAGATTAGAAAGACTGAGAGGTACAAGTCCAATATGAGCTCAAGAAAAGACTGTTTTCACCTTTTTAAAAATTTTTCTTTTTGGAGGGGGGAGGGCAGGGCAATTTGGGGTTAAGTGACTTGGACAAGGTCACAGGGCTAGTGTTGTGTCTGAGGTTGGATTTGAACTCAGGTCCTCCTGACTCCAGGGCCTGTGCTCTATTCACTGTGCCACCTAGCTGCCCATTTACCTTTCTTTATATCCCTAGTACTTTGCACAATGCCTGATATGTTTATTGTTGTGTCTGACTATATGCTAACACCATGACATGGACTTTTCTTGGCTAAGACACTGGAGTGTCTAGCCATTTCCTTCTCCAAGGGATTAAGATAAACAGAAGTTAAGTGACTTGCCCAAGGTCACACAGCTAGGGCCCAAGACCTTTATCTTCCTGATTCTAAGCCTAGTGCCCTATTCACTGAGCCACTTAGCTGCCTGATATATAGTAGTCACTCGTAGACTGACACATACTGGCTGTGTGACCGAGCAAGCACTCAGGTCTAAGCAATTCTCTTTGGCTATAAGCTATAGATGTGCCCACTATGGTGTGTTAATATTTTACTCTCCATGGAAGAAAATGATGAAATTCCAACTTTAATGAAAGCCTAGTAACTAGGTCTCAAGCTATCTCTTTCCAGTGCAATTCTGCTTTTTCTCTCCCAAACTGTTTTAAAATGTTGTCACTGAAATCTATTTCCTCTGATCAGTTTTATGGTCTTCTCCCCCCTCCCTAAATTCTAAAGGTATTTATTTCTCTCCTCAACAACAACAAACTTTTAAAAACTAGGTTCTATATAAATAGCAGGTCTTTTTTAGTCTCCATGCAATTTATGAATCAAACTCCCACAGTTCACTTTGAAACTAGTAAGCAAATGCTATTTTAGACTATTCCAAGAAAACTATTATAACTGTTAAGTCCTCTGTGCCTAAGCCAATACTTAGAACAGTGCATGGCACAGAGTAGGTACTTAATAAATGCTTATTGACTGACTAGCTGAAGATCACTCTGATTTATTAATTTTTAACTTTTTGCATGGTACAGTGGAAAGCCAGTGTTAGAATTTGGGAGACGTGCATTCAAGTATTTCTTGACACAGTGCGATCACAGGCAAGTCCTTTAACTTTTCAGTGCCCCCAGGCAACTAATGTTGCGGTTTAAACCCAGGGACGCCAAAAACTGTTGCAGTGGGGGCTCTGTCCCCCTCAAAACTGTTGGGATTTCATGATGTGTTGTGGTGGAACCGTCTCGAAGAATTCAGAGTCAGACCACCTCTAATCCAAGTATAGGCATTTATTGAGATTGATGCCTTTCATGAAGCCGGCTAAGTTCCAAGAGGAAACAGCAACTTCAGAGAAAGCAAGATGGATTTTTATAGAGTAAAGATGCTGATTACACAATCAAAATTCAGAGACTATAGGAATATGATTAATGTTAAAAAGGCAGGAGGAGTTTAAGGGATTAGGTAATGGAGGAGGGGTCCCATCTATGGTTTGATTAAACATTCTGGCTGTGCTGCCCCCTAATTGGCTAGCTATTGTAGTCCTGTCTTGGGCTAGATGGATAATGTGATTGTGATTGAGTACAAGAACACACCTATTTCTGTAGGAATGGGTCTGGGATCTCATCATATGGACAGGCCTGCTGTTTCTGTGGGAACTAAGAGTTCACAGACACTAAGACTCTTAAGTTAGTGACTGATATACAATGGTCTGATGAAATCATGGTTTACAGGATTTAGAGACAGAAGGAAATTCAAGTGAGGAGTCTTCTGCTTTTTTATTTTTACAGATGAAGCCAACAGGGCCCAGATATATTAACAGATTTGACCAAGACCCCAAAGTTATTACGTAGCAGAGTCAAAATTCAAACTCAGAAGTTCCACTATACTATGTGTGATACCCCAAAAAGCCTTGTTGTTGCTCAATCATGTGTGACAACTCTTTGTGACCCCATTTGGAGTTTTCTTGGCAAAGATACTGAAGTGATTTGCCATTTCCTTCTCCAATTCATTTTACAGATGAGGAAGCTGAGGCAAAGTGGGTTAAGTTACTTGCCCAGGGTCACACAGCTAGTGTCAGAGGTCAGATCTGAACTTAGGTCTTCCTGGTGTGGCACTCTATCTACTGTGCCACTTAGCTGCCCCCAAGAACTTTACTCATGTTCAAATTAATCAGCCTACTAAGAGCTATGTTGATCATTTCTTGGAACAGATTCACTGCTTTCACACCGTTAGCAACTATCTGAGCTATCCACTGAATGAAATCTGCCCTTTGCACAGTAATGGTTGACCTGTCATTTCATTGTGCTAATGAGATTACAGGGTACCCTGTATATTTCTTGAAAAGCATAAAGAACAAATGACTACCCAGAAATTAATTAGCTTTAGTCGGGTCATTTTTAGTTTTTAGCCATGAGGTCTACCTCCAAAGAAAGTATGGAGTTTAGGGGGCAGACTGAAGACTGATCCACATTAGGATTCAGCCATCCTGATTTCTCTAGCTGGGATTAATTAGACCAATCCAAAATAAGGCAAAACAAGGAAGCTAATTTCAATTAGGAAATACCTTCCCCAAGTTCCTAGGCTCTGGCACTAACTATGTGACTTTGGACAAGTCCCTTTAACTTCCCTGGTCTCAACAGCCTCACCTATAAAATGATGTGTAAAGGGCAGCTGAGGTCCCCTTCAAGTGCTAAATTTGTGACCAAAAGGTCCTTAAATAAAGTTCTTAAGCAACCTTGTAAGAGGATGGAAAATGGATCATAAGATTTAGAGTTGGGAAGAATCTTAAAGGTCACCTAATCCAAACTCCTCACTTTAGAGATAAGGAAACTGTGGCCTAGAGCAGTCAGCAGTACTAAGTAGAAAAGGCAGAATTCAAATTCTGATTCTGATTCCATGTACCACATTCCATACCTCTATACTCTATTCCACATACAGAATATGATATTTTATCACTATAGTCACATGAAACATGACTCTGAGACACTCCCCAGGAATGCTCCATGGATTCCCACATATTGAAGACATCCACGAAATCACATTTAGCCTGGGCAGGCTTTCCTTTTTGCTTACAAACACGGAGACTGCTTGATGCCATCAAAATGCACTGGATACTTTACAGTTGAAATTTTAAAGTCAATTTATTAAGCACAATGATGAAAGTCATCAGAAGAATATTCTCCTGAAAATTAAAATCACTTTTTTTCTTAGAAAAAAGAAAAGGAAACCAACACACGCTCAGCAAAGCCACAGATGCTGTGGCATTCCAGCTTCTCTGTAAGTGGAGATACAAGGATGGGGATATGAATCCTCCTGACACCACCAGTTCATCAGTCTAGTCACTAGTCACTCTCTAAATCAACTGGATTAAAATCAGGATCATCCTCTTCATCGTCTAGCTCCAAGTCATCCATTTCTTGGAACAAAGATTCATCTACTTCCACACTGTTACCAGCTGTAAAGAAAACAGAACCATATTTTTTATTATTTCCTTAGGAACAGGCAGATGCAGCTCACTGGAATAACTAAACAGAACTTCTAGATTTCCTCATGGAAATGCAAATGGTTAAATCTTAATCAAAACCCATAACTTTTGGTTCAAATGATAGCAAGAAAAAGTTTCTGTGACAAAAACAGGTACGTGTTTATTATGTACAGCACTGTTGTTGTTGGTCACTCGTGTCTGACTTAATTGATCTAAAGATGACATTAATGATCTGATCATTGTTTCAGTTTTAGTTCTTACCCATCCTAGAAACAGTGATAGATTTGTACGTGGAGAAGCACACAGTAGGAGCTCAAGAAATATCTTGGGCAAGTCACTTCATCTTGTTTGTCTCAGTACCCTCATCTATAAAATGAGCTGGAGAAGGAAATGGCAAACCACTCTAGTATCTTTGCCAAGAAAACCCCAAATGGGGTCACAAAGAGTCAGAAATGACTGAAATGAGAAACAACATTATCCCATGCCCAGCAGTTAACTAGCATTGAGGCACTTAATAAATGTTCATTGTCTTTAAACCGATGACCTTGACTTCAAAGTCATTGTGCTTTACATAACTGAATACATAATAAAATGTATAACAGTGAATACATAACAAAATCACAGAACAGCTTTTCTTATTTCAAGCCCCAATCTTCTTTTCAACTTATGCTCACTGCTTCTATTTCTGCCCTCTGGGACAAACAGGATAACTCTTTAATTTTTCTCTTATAGGACAGCCCTTTAAATACTTAGAGACAACAGACACATCCCCCAAATCTTTTCTTCTCTAGATGTCCAGATCCTTCAACTCATCCTTAAGACCTTTTACTAGCCTATTTGTCTTCCTATGGACTTTCTCAAGCTTATCAGTGTTCTAGCTAAAATGTGGTTCCCAGCGCTAAACAGAAAACTCCACAGTTGATACAGCTGGTCAAGACATGGCAAGACTATCACCTCTTTATTCCTGAAAATGATTGCCTCTTTTGATAGAACCCAATATCATAATCATTTTTTTAGCTGCTATATCATATGGTTGGCTCATATTGAACAAGCAGCCTTCCCCAAAACCCCAGATATATCTCATAGACAATTCTCCCACCATTCCCTGCTAACAAGAAAGGTGTTGTGTGCTCAAGGCCTGGTGATTTAAAAAGTAGGGTTAGGTTCAATTCAATTCAGTAAGAATTTACCAAGCAACAGGTGCTGTGCTAGATGCCAACGACACAAAAACCAAGAATCAAACAGTTCCTTCAAGTAGTCTACATTCCACTGAGGCAGGGGACACGTATGTATAAAACTGAATATAAAATATGAACAATGTAATTTATAGGGAAAGGGCACTGGAACCTGGGAGAGAAGAGGAATCAAGATAGAATTTCTGGCACTGGAGCTGAACTTTGAAATCTAATAGTTAATGGAGAAGCAGAAGAGGGCAGAAGCATTTATTAAATACCTACTATACGCCAGGCACTGTGCTAACCACTTCACAAATATTAGCTCATTTGATCGTCATAACAATCATAGGAGGTAGGTGCTACTATATAATCCTCATTTTACAGATGAGGAAAATGAGGCAAACAGAGGTTAAGTGACTTGCCCCAGGGTCACGCAGCTATTAAGTGTCTGAGGCAGAATCTGAATTCAGGTCTTTCTGACTCCAGGGTTGGCAGTGGAAGGAATGCTAGCTGCCTCTGAAGAGCACATAATAAGATGCAGTATCTTCATCACAGGACTAAAATATGTAGTGCCAGAAGGATCTCTTTCCATCCCTTCTGATCCCATTAGAAGGTAACTTCCTTGAGGGTGTAGATTCTGTTGGCCTTCCTTTGGATCTCCAATGCTTAGGATAGTGCCTGGCACATAGTATCTGCTTAATATTAAGAAATGTTTGTTGCCCGATTAACTGGAAGGGACCTAAGAGAATATCTAGTCCAAATCTTTCATTTTATAAATTGGAAGCCCAAAGACTCAAAGTGATTTGCCAATAGTCATTAAATGGCAGGGCAAGGAATCAAACTGAGCCATTCTTAGAATCTTAGGAATAGTAAAGCAGAAAGAGGACAGGAGTGTGACCCTAGATAGGGGACTGGCATTTGAGCCAAGGAGGTTAGGAGTTCTAAGGTGCTATTTGAAGGTAAAAATGTCTGATCACAATGTACAAGATGGGTAGGAAGGGAAAGCCAGAAGGTAGCTAACAGATCTGTGGAACAAGCATTCAGTGAGAGAAGGGAAGTTAATGCCAGGAGGAGTAGCAGTAAAAAGCAAGGAGGCTATGGTCAGAGAAAAGAAGGTCAGTGTTCGGGATACTTTGGAGATTTCTCCCAAGGCCATCAGAGGACTTGGAAATTAGATCACATGAATTTATGTAGAATAACTGAAAAAAAAAAATGTTGGGTACAATTTGTACCCAACTGGGTACAAGGCTAGAGTGATGCTGTTGCTGGATTTTTTTATACCTCTGGTTTTTCTTAACTTAGAAAATGATACTATTCTTGTTCAAGTTTTGCTCATATATAGAATAATTTTTTAAGTTAATAACAAATTTCAATATAATTGTTAAGTGAAATGTAAAAAGTTGACCGATATCTTCAACAGTAAAGAATGCTTTTCTAAATTTCTGATGTACATACTTTTTATACTGAAAGGAAGTTCTTCAATTTCAATATGTTGGAAAAGAAAACACAAGCTCCCAAGTTTTCACATATTACAGTTCTAAAGTCATAGCTGGCCTACCTTCTTCGAGGAACTGGATGTCAGATGTGTCAAGATTGTGATCTGTTTCAAATAGCTGTTTTCCTGAGAGAAATCAGTACATTTTCATTAGAGTGAATAATTTTCTTGACCCTCCTCAAGCAAAGAACGACAACAACAACAAAACGCAAACCCAGACCCCCCTCTAGAATGATAGTGAAACAAGAAGGAATATGCTGCTCTTTCATTATATAGTAATACATTTTGAGCCAGAAGAAACTTCAGAGGCCATAAAGTCTCTCATCTTATTTTATAAATGAGGAAACTGAGGCCTAGAGAGCTGGAGCACACAGGCAGGTAAATGGCAGAGGTGGGATATGAATCCAGAACTTATGACTACAAATCAAGCATTTCTCCCACTTTAAGAAGCTGCCTCTCAATCTCAATGTATTCTGGAATTTATCCAGTATGGCTGAAGGATACATGAAATATATTCACATTAGCATGAGATCAGAGCTGCTGACATTTATGCAGCAGTCTCTATAAAGTCACCAATCACTTTATGTACCTTATCTTATTTCGCATTTACAACATCCCCATGAGGTTAAGTGCTATAGTACTATTATATGTCATTCCCATTTTACAGAAGGGGAATTTGAAGTTCAAGGAGCTGAAGTGACATGCCTAGAGTCACAGCAGTGTCATATAGCTGAAAGTGTTTGGGATTTGGAGTCAAAGGACCTGGGTTCGAATCTCAGTTTTGCAATTTACTACTTGTACAACACTATTAGGCAAGTCACTTAACTTACCTAGGCCTCCATTTCTCATCTGTTAAAAATAAGTGCTAAAGATCCCTTCTAGTCCTAAATCTATGATCTTTGATAAAGGTCTGAGTTCAGAACTGAACTGGGGTCATTCTGACTATGGAACGTCTTTGAAATTATCTGGTCCAATTCTGTCATTTTATAGATGTGAAAACTGAGGGTGACAGAGTAAACTATCCACATAGGTATTAAGTGGCAGAATTTATACCCAGGTTCTTTCTAAGTCAGAGCTCTTTAGACTAAAAGGGAAAATATGATGAGCTTTACAAATTGATATAACCAGAAAAAATAATGCCGCTTGACTGGCACTAAAAAGTTTAAAAATATCAAATACATTACATACTTTTTTCTCCATCTGTAAAATACTACCTGCCACTTCCCAACTTGCTTTTTCACAAAGATACCACAAAAATTAGTCAGACTATAAATTACTATGTAATTTAAAAGGTGCCAGAATTTTCTAACAATACATATTTTTTTCCTTAAAAAATTTTCCCCAAATGTTTTTCTTGCTGGGACATGAACATGATGTCCTGACAGAAAGGAAACAAAATCATACCACTTAATTTATTTTTTCCAGCTTGTTCTTCTTCCTTCATTCTTTTCCTTTTAATTTCTAAAAGTTCTGCATCAAACTTGGCCTTCCAACTTAAGAAATTCTCAATTGTTACAGGAGTGCCATGGAAACATTGCTTAGAAAACAAAAACATAAATAAGGGCCAGATAAGTGAGTCTGTAATTCTAAAGCCAAGATTAAGCCTGTTTCCCAAATTCCTGGATACTGAGAAGTTATCAACTGCTAACTAGAGCAGGGAGGATAAATTAACATATTTCAGTCAATCCCAGTTTCAAAATAATTAACCTCCTTTCTGCTTGTCTTTCAACTTATCACTGTACCAAAGATGACTTTTTTTTCCCCACAGGCTGCCCACATTAGGATTCAACGGCATTTGGGAGAAATAGCTCATGTTTGTATCAATACAAAGGATAAGGAAAACACAAGATGTACAGATATGGCTATCAGTGGTAAGATAAGAAAGTAAAATAAGACAGTGATTTGCAGCCAATAGGTTTTTTTTAACTTAACCCGTATGCTAATGGATAATGCTAAGAAACTAATGCTTTTGTAGTTCTTAAAATCCTTATGCCAAATATGTACAACCTTCCACACAACAGTTTAGGGAGTTTCTACGAGGATTTTATTTTTGTGGAGTATTTTATTTACATGGACTATATTTAAACCAACTCTGACAATACAAAACCACCTTTAACCCACTTGATATCATTCAGACTTTGTGATGCAATACTTGCGTTTTAATCCCTCTGGTGGAAAGCTAGTTAGTTAGTATGCCCTGCTGCACCACCAACCAAAGGAAAAGGGGCACCATTTTTGCTGTAATTCACCAAGTACTAAAAATATGAATTTGGAAAAAATGGAAAACCACTTCCCAGAAAATAAACTTTGTCTTTTCCATACCCTTTCTGCCTCTTCTGCTTCTTTTTCTTTCTGCTTCTTTTCTTCTTCTCTTCTAGTTTTGATCTGATCTACAATTTCATTTAGCTTTTCTTGAACCGCTGACACTAGAGTGAAGATCATGACCATACCAAGGTTTTCTTCTGCCTACAGGCCAAAGAAAGGCAAAGTTTTCAAGTCTATCAGAAAACTCATTCGAGTAACCTGTTATTATGAACACTAACAATGTAAGGAGAGGCAGGGACTGAACCTGTAATTTCAATGATATGGGAATTCCCACCTGAAAAGTCTCTCTACTAATCAGTCAGCACCCTCTCTACAACTTAATCTTAGAGAGGGGCCAAAAACACATAAAGGCAAGGCTAAGGGACTTCTCCAGGGGTTGAATAACCAATATCTCAATCAGTAAATAAACATTTATTAAGTACCATGTCCCAGGCACTAAGCTAAGGGACAAAAATACAAAAAAGAGACAAAAGACAGCCCCTTCTCTCAGGGAGCTCGCAGTCTAAGAGGAGAGAGTGTGCATACAGCTTTTATGCAGAAACAAAGATGTTGTAGTGTAAACTGGAGATGATCGGAGAAGGAATGAACTAACATTAAAGGGGAACAAGAAAGACTTTTTAAACAGAAGATGGGATTTTAGCTGAGGCTTGAAGGGAGCCAAGGAAGCCAGGAAGTGGCTATGAGCCAGATATATATTACTGACACAAGGCATGAATAAATGAAAATGCAGATGGAATACTGTGGGTGAAAAATAGCATGAGAATGGTATTCATGGGACCACAGAGTATGTGACAGCCTGTAGCATCTAAGAAGACCAGAAAGGCAGGAAGGGACCAGGTTATAAAAGGCTTTAAAAGCCAAACATGAGATTTTATATTCAATTCTGGAGGCAACAGTCAGCTACTGGAGTTTAATATTGAATGGGGGGGGGGGGGTAACATGGTCAGACCTGTGCTTTAAGAAGATAAATTTGGTAGCAGAATAGAAGATGGACAAGAGTGGGGAGAAATTTGTGGGGAAACCAACCAGATGACTACTACAATAGTCCAAGCATTAGGTGATGAGGGTTTGCACCAAGGTGCAAGGTAGTACTACCAAGATGGTTAACAGTGTCAGAGGGAAGAAATGAGTATATATAAGAGATATTATGAAGGTAGAATTGACAAGACCTGGCAACTAATACTGGGGACAGGAGAAGTGAGAGAGATTGAAGATCTGAGAATAAAATCTAAGTTGTGAATTGAGGTGACTTTTGTAGTAATTAGGAAGTTAGGAAGAAGGGAGGGAGTGAGGGCAAAGATAGATAACTCACTTTTGGAAAAGTTAAGATGAAGTTGTCTAGTAGACATTTAGTTCAAGACATCTACTAGGCAGTTGGAAATGTGAGGTTAGAGGTCAAGAGACAGATTAGGGCTAGATTAAGTAGATCTGAGAATCATCTGCACAGATAATTGAAGGTTAGCAGGTGTGACCTGGATAAAGATCTGAAGCTCTAGCAAAGGAGACTGAGAACTGAAAGAGACCAATATCACAAAAATCTAGAGAAAAGAATATCAAGCTGAAGGTGACTAGACAGCGCCAAAGGCTACACAAAGGTAAACAAGAATGAGGATTGAGAAAAAGCCATTAGATCTGGCAATTTAAAAAATCACTGGTCAGTTTGGGGAGAACAGTTTCAGTTCAATGACAAGGTCAGGGCACAGAATGCAGTTATTTAGAGAGTGTTCGGAAAGGAAGAAAGCAGAAGCCCCAGTTATAGATGGCTGATGTTCTTTTCTTGAAACCTTAATTTGTGAGATTTTCTGAATCACTTTTTATAAAAAATACTTTTAAAAGAAAAACAATTAAATGATTTTTGAAGACACTTAGGACTTTGTCCAAATTCTGTTTTAACTCTGCCTTGGCTTTCTTTATACACAAAATGTATGACACACAAAAAAACAAGCAATCTTCCAACTTACAAATGAATTGCATTCCAAAATTAAGTGTTAAATTAGTGGTTTAGAACTTGGAATGCATTTTCTCATAGAAACAACGGTACAAAAGTGGTTAGATTTTCAGACTAAGACACATCTATAATGTAGCTGATCCATAATATTAATAGGACTAGACTGAATTGTACGGTCATGGACCAGAGGCAACATACTACAAAATGAGGGTGAGTGTTCCCACCCTACTTCCTCAGGCCCGGGGAGGTTTTGAAATAGATTAAATTTATCTTTGGTACCTTTTCCACCTCCTTTTCTGCAACTTTCTCTCTGGGTCACTAATGTTTTCATGTTTTCCTACTGCAGAACCTCAACTCTATTTGCTCTACCTTGCCTCAAATGCTCCATGCTCCAAATTTACATTCCTCCCTCCCTTTCTCTCCCCACCCAAACTCCCATTCCTTTGGTGCAGTTGACTAAATTCAATGACACTGCAGTGTGAATGAACAGACCCTTAGTTTGTATCAAGTGAATTTTTAAAAGAGTGAGCTTATCAACCTAAATGAAACTGATGAAATTTCAGAAGTGTAACAAACTGTATATAGGTGGGGGGGAAGGAGAGATAGGCAGTTTGGTGCAGGGGAAGAACTCTAAGTAGTCCTTCTAAGATCTTCTTGCTTTTGTGTACTCTTTTCTTCCACTTCTCAATCTAAATTATCTCAAAAGATTCGCTGTTTTTCTTCACAACTGATAAGATAGCAGTGGGAGTCCCAGAGTTAAAAGAGGGTTGCCATTTAAAATAGGGTCATTTGCAAAATGAAGGCTGTGTTCAATGCTTAATTTTTTTTTTGGGGGGGGGAAGAGTGGTGGTGGTAAAGAAATGTGGTAGAGAAGAAAAGACACTTGACCAAGGAGTCAAGTTTTAATTCCTAGCTCTACTTTCTAGTTTGTGACTTTGTAAAAATCATACTCTTTCTTGGGGTAAGGGAAGGGCTGGCCCAGATGATCTAAGAGCTCTTCCAGCTCTTTTGGATTTTCTATAGTCTTGAGGTTTAAAAGTTGCATTATCCAAACATCCTGAATAGAATTACAAACTATCAAGTTGTATTCCCTTGGGGCGGAGCTAAGATGGCGGAAAGGAAGCAGTAACTTTTCGAAGCTCCTCCAAGAATTCTGTTGCTAAACGCTAAAAAGTGAATTTGAACGGATTTTAGAGTGACAGAACCTATTGGTAGACAGAGCATCGTGGGGGATTCCCAGCCCAGGAGGGTGCCAATGTAGGTCTGGGCAGGGGGAGTGCAGGGCGAATAGGGGCTGCACCAGCGCAGATCTGAGAGCAGAATACAGCAGAGTGAGAAGGAGCCCCAGCCAGCAGAGATGCACCCACCCCAAGGGCGATTTGCAGCCATCCTATCACAGGACACAGGGTCCACAGCAGGGACAGCAGCTTCTCCTGGGGCTACGAGCCTACAGACTGAATGTTTAAAAATTATATACCCCAACTTCCAGAAGTCAAGATGGAGGAATAAAACCTAGTTGCTCTGATCTCCCCTCCCTGACCCAGAACACTCAGAGATAATTGCCCCACCCAGAGTAAAATCCTGAATTAGTGGAAACAGCCTCAGGCTTGGGAGTCACTGAGGAAGGGGGAAGTGAGGCAGTATGGAGTCTAAGCCCAGGAGGGTGGAGCCAGCAAGCACTAACAACACAAGCCCAGGTGTGCTTTAGCACCACCTGGGAAATCAGAGGACTGCAGCCCTGCTCAGCCGCAGGCCTCCAGCTACTGAGATTGCATGAGATGTATAGCCCAGAGACACAGAGGTGGAAACCTAATGTGGCCAGAGCACCCCTCCCGCATAGGTTACTCTATGAGCCTCAGGGTAACTCAGGGGAAACACTGAGAGTCCTGGCCTTGGCCTCAGTCTAGACACTCAGCGGCTACAGCTCCAAAGGGAACAACCAAACCCCTACCTCCCAGCCTGAGAAGCTTCTGCACCCCAGAAGCAGATATCCACTCTAAAAATCCAGGATATAGGCAATCACAATGGGGAAGAAGGAAACTACCAAGTCTAGGACCATAAAATCTTTTTATAGTGAGCAAAAACAACCAAATTCAGAAGACAACATGGACTATTATACTCACATTGGAGACCACAGAAGGAAATGTGAATTGGTCTCAAGCCCAAAAAGTATTCTTGGAGGACCTCAAGAGGGATTTTAAAAACCAAATTAGAGGGTTAGGAGATAAATTTAAATCTAGAGTGACCAAACTGGAAAAAAATCTCACTGAAAAAAAACATCTTTAAAAAGTAAAACTGGAGAACTAGGATGGGAGGTCCAAAATTTAACTGGAGAAAATACTTCCCTAAAAATGAAAACTGAACATATGGAAAAGGAGCTTCAAAAACTAAAAGGAAAAGAATCCACTAAAAATTAGAATCAGTCAAATTGAAGCTAAGGACTCTATGATGCAGCAAGAGTCAGTCAAACAAAACATAAAGAATGAAAAATTAGAAGAAAGTGCAAAATATCTCATTGGAAAAACAACTGACCTGGAAAACAGATCTAGGAGAGATAACCTAAGAATTATCGGCCTACCAGAAAGCCATGATGAAAAAAGCAGCCTGGAGAGCATCCTCCAAGAGATTGTCAAAGAAAACTGTCCTGAGGCCCTAGAATCAGAAGGTAAAAGAGTTATCGAAAGAATTCACCGATCTCCTGTTAAAAGAGATCCTAAATTGAAAACTCCAAGAAATATAGTAACCAAATTCCACAGCTACAAGGTCAAGGAGAAAATATTGCATGCAGCCAAAAAGAAACAATTCAAATATCGTGGAACTACAGTCAGGATTACAAAGGACTTAGCAGCTTCTACATTAAAAAACTGGAGGGATTGGAATTTGATATTTTGTAAAGCAAAAGAGCTAGGACAGCAACCAAGGATCAACTACCTGGCAAGACTGAGCATAATCTTTAGGCAAGAAGATGGTCATTTAATGAAATAAAGGACTTCCAGACTTTCCTGATAAAAAAGCCAGAGCTTAATGAAAAATTCGATCTCCACTCACCTGACCCAAGAAAGACATAAAAAGGTAAACAAGGAAAACATACACTCACACACAGATGCACACACACACAAGCACATAACTTGGAACTCAGTAAGAGCAAACTATTTATATCCCTATATGAGAAGTGGATACCTGTCAATATTGAAATCTGGATAAGTATTGCAACATTTAAAAGGGATGTATATAGATAAGAGTGGGTGGGTATAAGTGAACTAATCTGAAGATTAAAAAAACCCTATTAAGGGGAATAAAGGGATTATAATGGGAGAAAAGGAAAGGTTGAGGCAGAAAATGGTAAATTATGCCACATGAAGAGGCATAAAAACATACTAAAGTGGAAGGGAAGGAAAGAAGGAGATAAGCATCATATGAACGTTATTCTCATTGGTTCTGATTCAAAGAGGGATCAATATAAACAGTTAAGTTTAGATTCTAACATTGAAAAGAAAAAAAATTCATAACAATAGAAGGAAAAGAGGGGAGAGGAGCACTATACGAAATTTACTAGCATTGGTTTAGGTTCAAGGAGGGAATAACATACTCTGTTAAGAATAAAAATCTATTGTGCCCTACAGGCAGTAGGAGGGATAAGGGCGGGTGGTTAGAAGGGAGGGAAAAAGTAGGAAGGGGAAAGGGTAGGTAAAGAGGGAGGGACAGAGGGAAGGAATATTGAGGGAGGCGGTAGTCAAACGGAAAACTCTTAAGGAGGGGAAGGGAAAAGGAAGATTCAAAAATATAAACAGGGGAGGGAATAGGATGGAGGGAAAGTCACAGATAGTAATCATAACTGTGAATGTGAATGGGATGAACTGTCCCATAAAACGGAGGCAGATAGCAGAATGGATTAAAAAACAATCCTACAATATACTGTCTACAAGAAACACATCTGAAACAAGGAGATAGGCACAGGGTAAAGGTAAAAGGATGTAGTAGAATATATTATGCTTCAGCTAAAATTAAAAAAGCAGGGGTAGAAATCCTTATCTCAGATAAAGCAAAAGCAAAAATAGATCTAATTAAAAGAGACAAGGAAGGAAACTACATCCTGCTAAAAGGCACTACTGAGAATGAAGCAGTATCATTACTTAACATATATGCACCAAGCGGTATAGCATTCAAATTCCTAGAGGAATTTGGATTTAGAGGGGGTTAGAGGAAGAAATAGATAGCAAATGGGGGGTGGAGCCAAGATGGTGGCATAGGACAGCAAGGTATGGCAGCTCCCACACAGCCACTTCAAAATACCCATAAAATATGACTCTAAACAAATTCTAGGGCTCTAAAATGCACACAAATATACTTTCCGCTGAAGGCAGCTCGGCTAGGAGGGATCATCTCAGCTCTGGGAGACGCAACCAGCCCAGCCTGAAATGGTGGCTTGGCCCTGAAGGCGGCCTGAGGAGCCGAGCCAAGCTGCAGCTGGAGCTTCAGGAGAGTGGATCTGCGGCACCTGTGGCAGGTTCCAGAATTATCAAGCCATAAGAAAAAAGGACTAAGTGAAAGGTCAGTGGAACTTGGCTAAAATTGGGGGAGAAAAGCAGGTCTGGCCAAACTGCTTCCAGGGCAAAGAAGCGGCAGAAGCAGTGGCCCTGCAGCCGCCTCCACATTACTGCTTCAGAGCCCCCGGCCTGCAGACTGAAGGGGGGCCAAGCAATCATTCAGAAGCCAACTGCTCTTGCATTGAGTGGCCTAGATCTGGATTGTGGTCTTGGGTGGTGGTCCTGGGGTGTGTTTTCAGTGAGCCAAAGCTGGTGGAGGCTGCAGCAGCCTCCTAAAAGCGCCGGCAGCTGTGGAAACCCCAGCAATTTGGGACAGAGCTTTCCCCTCTGGAAGCAGAGTTCCACAGAGCTAAAAAATCATTGACTGGCCAACCATGAGCAGGCAAAGGAAGCAAAGTAAGAACAGCAACCAAACTCTAGATAACTTCTTTGGGGAAAAGAAGGATCAAAGCAGGGAATGGGAGGAAGACAACATAGTCAGAAATCCCGTACCAAAAGCTTCCAAGAAACATGAAGATTGCCTAAAAGCTAGAGATCAGCTTAAGAAGGATTTTGAAAACCAAAGGAGAGAAGTGGAGGAAAAATTGGGAAGAGAAATAAGAATGTTGCAA
>CM053586.1:103724366-103762559 GCA_028646515.1 Pseudochirops corinnae
GGGGGGGGGGGCGGGATAGGAAGGAGGGATATATATAATCCGTTTCTCACAATATGCCCACTGTGGAGAGGTTCTCTGTATTACACAGGTACAGCCTGTATTTAATTGCTTGTCCTTCCAGTGGGGGTGGGTGATGAGGGAGGAAGAGAAAGAATCTACAATTTAAAGTTCTATAATCAAATGTTAAAAATACATATGTATATATGTGTATGCAATTATTATTATCATTATTATTAACTACATCCAACTGGGACTTAAGGTACACAGGCATTGTGGTAGGGAGATCCATCCTGCCCTACCGGAAAGTCAGAGGGGTGATGGGGAAGGACATAGGAGAGACTAGATTGGGGGAGGGTTTATACAATGGAATGGCTGTTTTGGGGTAGTGGGTAGGGGAAAGATGGGGAGAAAATTTGTAACTCAAAATCTCATGGAAATGGATGATGTAAACTAAAATTAATTTTAAAAAATAACTAATAAAAATATTATTCTGAAAAAGAAGAGTAGAGAGTTTGGCAAACATATGAAATTGTAGTGTAGGAGTAGCCTTTCCATGCTCACATGGGGCTCAGGTCTGGTCCAGGTACCTTCTTTTTCCGATAGTGATGAAGACATACCATCCAGATCTCTCTTCCCAAACTTCTTTTTCAGTGTTATAGTGTAATGGTAATGGAATTTAACAATCTTCCCTGCCTCTTAATGAGTCTCACTTCAAGCCCAACAAGAGAAATTTGCTTAGGGGAGGCCTATTTTTCAGGAAGGCCCACACCTTTTGTTACTTTGTAATTAGGCAGTAGGTCATGAAGGTTGTGATGTCCTCTGAGAAGAGGAAGAATTGAAGAAGTATATATACTCTTGAGGTGAGGTTTTGCTTTGGGGCTCACTTATGGGAAGAGTTGTGTGATTTGGCCAGATGAGACTCTGGGTAGCCTTGCTTTAAAAACCCAGATGTTGGTGCTTCTCTCTCTGATAATTAACTATGTATGCATGTAATGGTCAGACAGCTAGAAGCCCTGCCTGTTGGTCTGTTGAACTGTGTTATTTTCTCTACATTTTTTTGTCTGCTTGTAATTTCTGTTTGTATTTTCTGAAGTTCAGGGTGCTTTTTCCCCGACCTAGGTAAATGATATATATGTTTGATTAAAGTAAGACTGTTAACCCTTTTTGAGATGCTTTCCTTTAGAAAAACAGATTAAAAAATCCATGCTAGTAGGTATCCTGCATGTGCTAGGGTGCTTGCTGTTACATATAGCCAATCTTTTCACTTTTTCTGTTTATGGAATGGAACTGGATCTGTGATTTCAATGTTGTAAGGAAGTCCCTAAGAGGAAATTCCCTCTACTAATAAAGATCATCAGCACTTTCTCTGCAACTTAGGATGCTGCCTGGGAACTGTAAGGTCAAGTCACTTACCCAAGGAGTCAGACAAAGGACTTTGACCCAGACATTTCTGGCCTCAAGTTCAGATCTCTATCCAGTACATATATGCTATCTGATTATATCAGTGTTTCAACTCAAACAATGCTTCAAGGGGAAAAATGTTAATCTTTCCTAGAAGTAGCAGAATATAAAGAACATCCAGACCTGGAGTCCAAAGACTTAGGGCAAGTCACAGAGCTGTGGAGCTTCCTAGCTTCTGCATAACAAATTACACAATCTTTATGAGGGTCAGTTTTCTCATCTGTAAAATAAACATAATACTTGTATTCTCTCTTGGGTATACTGTTAGGAGAGTATTCTCTAAACTGCAAAATATGAGTTATTGTTATAACACCCTGAGACTTCTGAATGCTGCTAAGCATAGCTACCCCAACACTAAGAAATAATTACCAATACCAAGACACCCAGAAATAATACCTACGTATTCCATGCAGGCCTAAAAAGTCCAGCCATATTTGTTCTGTTCTATCATTAAATTATCTCCAATGGGGGCTATTTTAGGATGGAAACTTTAGGTGGCAAACATATCTCTTGTTCATTGCCTTCTATATTTCTCTAATAAGCTAATATTTAGACAATGAATGCTCACAAAAGATATTCAATATTCATGAGCAAATACTGAGTTCCTGTCTTTGCATCTGGAAACTTTTTATTTTTTGAAAAAGAACCTTAGAGGGCAAAGGTCCTATTTGTATAAAAACATTTATAGTATCTTCTTGTGGTAGCGAAGAACTGGAAATTGAGGGGATGTCCATCAATTCGGGAGATGGTTGAAAAAGCTGTAGTATATAACTGTAATGGAGTATTACTGTGTTATAAGAAATGATAAGGACGAACTCAGAAAAACCTAGACTTATATGAACTGATAAAATTTAGTGAAGTGAGCATAACCAGGAGACCACTATACACAGTAGCAGCAAAACTGTACAATGAAGAACTATGAATGACTTGGCTATTCTCAGCAATATAATGATCTAAGAAAATCTCAAAGGATCCATAATAAAAAATGCTATTCTCCTCTAGAGAAAGAATTGATGCTGTCTGAATATAGACTGAAAGATATTATTTTTCACTTTCCACGTTTCCTTTTTTTGTTCAAGTCTTCTTGCACAAAATGATTAGTATGGAAATGTTTTACATGACTGCATACATATAAGCCACAACAAACTGCTTACTGTATCAAGAAAAGGGGAAGAGCAGGGGAAGGATTTGCAACCCAAAACTTAAAAAAACAAAACAAAACAAATGTTAAAATTGTTTTTATATGTAATGGGGGGGGGGGGAATAAAATATAAAATATTTTTTAAAAGAAAGAAAAGGAACCTCAGAGATCACATAGCACAGGCCATCATTTTACAGAGGAGGGAACTAAGGCTCGGAGAAGTGATGTATGCCCAAGACCATGTTATTAACTGGCAGAAAAGCCATGGCAAGAATCCAGTCTTTCTGACGCTCAGTCTTATGCTTTTTCTATTGCCTTTCCTTGCTACATACACATATACATATGATACTCTACCACATATGATAAGATTCAGACTTTTTGGTGCAACAAGTGGACTGCTTAACCCCCAATCATTACCCTTACCTTAAAATACTTGAAATTCTTAAGTGAGAATTTGGGGGAAATCAAAAGTAGAAGAGCTATACACTTACTTTCATCATTTTCTCCTGCTTCAGATGTCACAGTAATAGTGAAACTGGTTGGATTTTCTGATAATACTGTAAGAAAATATAAACAGAAACCAAATTAAAGAGTATTTCCCTAAAGTGAAAGTTTTTCTCTTTCGAATATACTATAACATAGTTTTTGCATTTGTCTCTAATCCTGCATTTCTATTTCAACAGAATGCAAGCTAAACAAAGCTCTTAAATGAGAAAGCATGCAACATTTCCTTACTTCAGTCCAAAAATGTCTACTAGACATTATTGTTGGTCTGGGAAGAAATGTGTATAGCGTTCTCACACAATTAAGCAACCCAATTTTATTTTTTTTTGCTTTTTGGAGGGCAACTGGGGGTTAAGTAACTTGCCCAAAGTAACACGGCTAGTAAGTGTGTCAAGTGTCTGAGGCCAGATGTGAACTCGGGTCCTCCTGACTCCAGGGGCTGGTGCTCTATTCGCTGCGCCACCTAGCCACCCCCAGAAACCCAACTTTTAACTTCACCATTTCCATGTCTTAATGATTTTCTACAAATCACTGACATGGGTCAAAATATATCTTTATTAATCAGAAACCATTTGTTCATGAATAAGAAAAGCTATATCTAATTTCTCTACTGGGATAGCACTTAGAGAACTATTAACACAAACACTGAATATTAATCTGATAGGTTAACCCTTCCAGCTGAGGAAGATACATTTGCTAAACAGAAATTAACCACAAAGCCCTCTTCCACGTACCCTCCTCCCGCCCTCCTATCACCAACACTGCCCTCTACTTCCCCTGAAACATAAATTAAGTGAGATTTTGGGAGAAATTCTCTATAGCAAATTCCATGGCCACCAATTGCAACCTATCTCTATACCATTCCAAGTGGAGCCAAAGACTGGCATGGCTGGTACACAGTATGGGTAAAGTGGAAGTCAGATGATGTTCCAAAGGCTACAGAAATTACAGCACATGGGAAAGATAATACCATAACTGCTGTTTATTAAGCAGAAGATGATTACAAAATTATACCCTTAACTCATATATTCTACCATGAATGTGGCTATGATAGTGGGTTCATGGACTCCAGAAGCATGGCTGAACCTATATTTGTTTTTTTTTTGGCTTTTTATCTGTTAAACTTGTTTGCAAGATTTGTTTCCTTCAGGCTTAGTACCCTCCACCTTCAGATACCTGATTGTTTAAGCTGGTCCCTGTCCATGACTGTGATGTGTCACCCTTGGACTTGGCATCGACCGAGCTCTGGATGCCAGTTAAAGAACTGACATCTTGGGGCAGAGATAGCTCTATGTCCAATCTCAGTAGGAAGTAGCTATGGAGAAGAGACCTTTAGCCCTAACTCAAAGATTTTGTGCCCCATGCAAGAGGGGAATGATGGGGTGCTTGTGCTCAAACCCCCGCCCTAAGATATTGTTTTATGTGCTTATTCTGTGTTATCCTTGTGATATTGCTGTAAAGTTCTGCTGACACGAGTTACTCCTCAACTCCCATCAACCTATGCAATAAAATGGATTGCTAATGTATTTTTGCTATGTAGGAAGCATGAAAAATCTTGGGATCAAATGTAATAGGAATGGGAATTTGAAGATCTTTCTTGCTCCCTAATAGGCCAAATGTAATCACATGGAGCCTGTGGTAGGAGGAGTCTGCTGAAGGGTGGAGCCCACAGCAAGTCGAGAGTTAGAGCAGTCAGAGCTGGAGGGAGGAGAGGATGCACCCAGGGAAAACAGCTAGACTTTTGAGAGTTTGTGGGAAAGTTAAAAGATGGTGTGGCTCCTGCTGTGCTATTATGTATTAACTTCTTTGTTGCTATGATGGATTCAGTTTCCTGGTATTGGGATTTGGCTTTCTGGTGTCTGAATAAATGTTTTGCTTCTGTCTTCTATATGGAGCATCTGTTATATTTTGTGACTGAGAACTATGCTGGCACATTCATAGTCACTGTTGGTGCTATGAATATTCTATTATTAAGAAGCCTACCCAAGAAGACTGTAATCCCCAAGAAATTTGACTATGAAATATCCTAACCCCTGTAGAGTGACTAAGATAATTATGTATTAAAAAAACATAAATAAATGAGCCAATAATTTTAAATTTAAGAATGAAACACTTTTACAAAAAAGGAGAAAATCAAATCTCAATGTATGTTTGAATTTCTATCTGATGCTGTTAAAGGTCCTCAACTGTAGGAGTTCCTGAAGGGGTCAAGTTAGAGCTGATGACCTAAAAGCTGAACAAATCCCTTCCATTAAGAGCGAAACAACACTGATGTTACACAGTAATACCTTAGAAGACCACAAAAGACCAAGGAGTTTGTATTCAATATTTCTGTTTCTCAAGGAGACTTCAAGATCAATACACCCAGTGGCTAGCATCATTCCTTAATCTCATCTGCCACTCTCTCACCTCCATGCATTTGCACAGGTCAGCTACTCCATCTATAATAAGCTCCTCCTGATAGCATCCTTTAAGCAACATCCTTTTTTTCAACCAACTCAGATGCCACTTTTTTCTATGAAGCTTTCCCTGATTCCCATTTCATCTCTCCCCTGTTGAAAGTAATTTTCCCACCTACTGCTTTGAATGTAGATTTGTGTACACTCCATGTCTCCATTATCAGACAGAATACTTCTTGATGGCTACAACTTGTTTTTCCATGGTCATATCCCTTAGAAGTGAACTTGGAGAAAGGAGATAAATTGTAGCACTATGTGCAGTGCATATACTTAGTGTTTGGCGCCTTGAGGTTGCTTTACTGAACAAAAGAAAACCAAAGTCATGTATGAACTTGAACTAAATGTTTTAATTGAATTCTTCCACACTTACCAGGGCTAATGTTTTAATGTTTGTTCAAGAAGAAGAAAATAAGATCTGAATAGTCAGCTCATATTTTAAAAGATTATTTGAGGAGAGGGAAGGAAGAAGGCTGTAGCAGCCAACAAAGTGCTAAAGGTCTACATGTGTTATGATCAGCTTCAGAAAAATTTATCAGCATGATACCATCCCTTTGTCAGGATGCTATCACACTTAAGCAATAGAACCCTAAATACAGCCAATCAATGAAAATTGAAACTATACCAGATGTAGCTAACAGACAAGTCTGTGTGTATTTTAGTTTATAGAAAACTAACTAGCACAAAGCCAGAAAAATGTATTTGTTGCAAGATTTAACAACACCGGGCCTAAAATATTATGGCACCTCATATTTGTGTCTACCATGGACATTCACCATGCATATTCAAAATTACCTACTTTGACAAATTCATAATCTCACTACTACAAGTAATCCCTTGCCAGTATAGATTATAACCACTCAAAGGCTTCTTGGGGGAAACTGATCAATATCTTTTCATAAATCTCCTAAGCAGGACTTTCCCAATATGTTGAAGACTGTCCTCTAATTCTTTTAATGTCTGAGGGACTGCCCTCAGTGAATCATTCAGGCTGTTATTCTCATTAATAAGCAACTGTCCCAGAGGCTTGCCCATTTTCCTTCTCATTTTAATATCAAAATATCTCACAAAGAAGTCCAAAGCACTGGATAGCAACAATCATTGATTCAAAATCACAAGGGGCCAGTCTGAGGGCTTTTCAGCTGTCATCAAACCTTCTTTACCTCTGCCTAGGGGTCTGCCACCAGGATTTTCACCTACTCCTTTCCTATAAAGTCCAAAAAGTACTTAGGACAAATATGCTTGTTTTAAAAGATCAATTCTACTTCTTGAAGAGGGTGAATCCTTTGTCTTGTTTTCTCCCTCCCCATCTAGCTGATGTAGGGATTTCTTGGGGAAACATTTGTATTCAGCAATCACTAAGGTCCCTTCCAACTCCAAAGTTATGAGTCCTGGGGAATTCCCTTTGATACCACGTAGCTTCCCTTCACTATTCTGCTTTTGAAAACTGGAAAACAAATCTGGTTCTTCAATTTGGGAGAATGATTCTGAGATTCAAATGAAATTGGTCATGCCATAGCTCAATAAACACTTTATGATAACGATCTTAAAATAACTGAATAATTCAGTGTATCTACTTCATATCAATATAACTAGCACATTTTCAGTATTGACTTTATCAACGTAGGTACTCCATTAATATAGACTGTAGTCTTTATAGACCTTAGCAGATCACTTCACAAGTTGATGTGCCAAAAAAACCAAACTTTACCACCTAATGGTAGTAACATTGGGGTAAAGTGTATTCTGCATTTAGCTAGTTGGGTCTACAAATAAAAATTCTTTTAAAAGAGAAAATAACATTAAACCACAGGATTTTAGATCTAGAAAAGACCACAGAGATCAGTCAATCAGGCTCCAAAAGGTGAAGGTAATGTGCCCAAAGGCACACAGGTAGTAGCCAGAAAGCTTTTGACTCCAAATCTACAACATACTAGTTCATGATTGAAGTAAAATCAGAAAAATTACAATTTGTGTTTTTCTGGACAATGATGATGGCAAATCATAGAAACTGGCATGAAAATAACAATTCACAGATACACAAATACAAGAAGTGGAAAACAAGCATCCATTCTATGAATTTTCAAAGGGTCAAATATTGTTTTACTTCGAAACTCCTAGTCTCCCTTTCCTAATAGCAAAAAGTTAAATTATGAATTAGAAACATTAATGTAGTTTCTTAAGGTCTTAAGAACCATAGTATTGGCCAAGGTGGTAGAAAAAAGGAGGAGCCCTCTGAAGCCCTCTGAAAACCTAGAAAATTGCCTCAGAATTGATCTAGGAGCAGGGAAACAGTTTAACAGCATGGCCATAAAGGTCTATCTCACTGGGGTGGGATGGGATCAAGGTCTCAGAGCAACAGCAGCAGTCAGCCTAATAGCAGGGAGCCTGCGACAAGGTTCCAAGCCATCACACCCTTAGGCAAGTGAGCAGTCTGTGCAGCTCAACAGCAAGGCACCACCCCAGCAACCCCACTCCCAGTAAAAACCACCAGCTAGGCCTTGAACCCATTGCTGACCAGTAGTAAAACCCCCAAGCCAGGGCTGGCCAACAGCAAGACCCCAACCGTGAGGCCTATCAGCTGAGATACCCTGTAACCAGAGCAACCCAGCAGCAAGGCTCCACCCCTGGAGCAGGCCAGCAGCTAAACCCCACACCCAGGGGAGGCCAACAGAGACCCCATGCCCTAGTAAAAGCCAGAAGTGAACCTACCCTCCAGAGAAAGCAAGCAGCTAAGCCCTGAAGGCCAGTGGAAGCCAACAATAAGACCCAGAACCTCAGCACAAAAAGTCTGGGCCAGTGCAAGACCAGAACCAAATTCTTACATAAAAAAGAATTCACAAAAAAGGTGGGAAAAATGAGCTAAAAACAAAAAAAGTTTGACTACAGAAAGTTACTATAGTGATAGGGAAGATCAAGGCAAAAACTTATAAGTGCCTAAATGGCTACATGAGAAGCCTCAAAGAAAAATGCAATTTAGTCTCAGGCCCAAAAAGAATCCCTAGAAAAGCTTTAAAAGGATTTTAAAAAGAAAATTAGATAAGTAGAAGAACATTTGGGAAAAGAAATGAGAATAATGTAGGATGATGAAAAGAGTCAATAGCATGGGAAAAAATGTAGAAAAATTTACTGGGGAAAATAATTCCCTAAAAAATAGAAATGGTCAAATGGAAAAGTACAAAAGCTCACTGAAGGAAAAAAAATTCCTTAAAAATTAAAACTGAACAAGTAGAAAATAATGACTGTATGAGACATCAAGGTATGATAAAACAAAATCAAAAAAGTAAAAAAACAGAAGAAAATATGAAATTTCTAATTGGAAAAACAAATGACCTAGAAAGTAGATTCAAGAGAGATAATATAAGAATTTTTGTACTATCTGAAAGCCAAGATTAAAAAAAAAGCCCGGACAACATCTTTTAAGAAATTATCAAAGAAAACTGCTCTGATACATTAGAACCAGAGGGTAAAATAGAAATTGAAAGAACCCACCGAATACCGCCAAGATTCCGAAATGAAAACTCTTAGGAGCATCATAGCCAAATTCCAGACACCCCCTCCCCAAAAAAACCAAGCTCAATTTAAATATTATGGAGCTGCAGTCAGGATTATATAGTATTTGGCAGCTTCCACATGAAAAACTGGGGGATGAGGGCTTTGGAATATAATGTACTGGAAAGCAAAGGAGTTAGGATTACAACCAAGAATTACCTACCCAGCAAAAATGAATATAATCTTTCCAGGGAAAAGATGGTCATTTAACAAAATAAAGGACTTTCATGCATTTCTAAAAGACCAGAGTTGAATAAAAAATTTGCCCTTCAAATACAAGACTCAAGGAAAACATAAAAGTGTAAAAAAGAAACAAGAATGAGAAAACATGGAATTCAATTAAGGTAAAAATTTATATTTCTTATGGCAAGATAATATTTATAGCTCTTAAAAACTGTATTACTATAAGAGCACTTCGAAGGAACACATGTACACAGAGGTATAGACATAAGGCAACTTTGATGGGATGATACCCCCCCCCCCAAAAAAAAAAACAAAAAAAAAAGGGGATGGGAAAGAAAATGGCACTGGAAGGAGGGGAGAGACTGAACAGACTAAATTACCCCACAGAAAAGAGCCATGAAAGAACTATTATAATGGAGGGAAAGTAGGGAAGTGGGGTAGTGGGCAAAGCCTAAACCTTACTCTCATCAAAATCAGCTCAATGAGAGAATAACATAAACGTTTGGTTGGACATAGGAATCTATCTTACCCTATAAGGAAATAAAAATGGATGGGGATAACAGAAGGGGGTGGGAGGGACTGATAAAAAGGGAGGATATATTGGGGAAGACAGTGATCAGAAGTAAAACACTTGTGAGGAGGGAAAGGATGTGGGCTGAGGAGGAGGGGAAAATAAGCAAAATACTGTATGTATAACTAGTTATAACTACAAACGTGAATGGGATGAACTCTCCCATAAAATGGAAATGGACAGATCAAAAACCAGAATCCTACAAGATGTTGTTTACAAAAAACACATCTGAAGGAGAGAGATAACACAAGGTAAAGGTAAGAGGCTGCAGCAGAATCTATTATGCTTCAGCTGAAGGAAAGAAGGCAGGCAGTAGCAATCATAATCTCAGACAAAGCAAAAGCAAAAACAGATTAAATGAAAAGAGATAAAGAAGGAAACTATATCTTGCTGAAGGGTACTATAGACAATGAAGTTATATTAATACCAAATATATATGCACCAAATGATATAGCATCTAAATTTTTGAAGGTGAAGCAGAATGAATCATGGAAGGAAATAGATAGCAAAACTATACTAAAGGGGAATCTCAGCTTTCCCCTCTCAGAATCAGATAAATCTAACCAAAAAATAAATAAGAAAGAAGTTAAAGAAGCAAATAAAATTCTGGAAAAGTTAGATAAGATAGATCCGTGGAGAACACTGAATAGGAATAGAAAGGAATATATCTTTTTCTCAGCAGTACATGGCACCTACACAAAAACTGACTACATATTAGTACATAAAAAAAAATAACCAAATGCAGAAAAACAGAAATAGCAAACGCATCCTTTTAGGATCATGAAACAATAAAAATTATATTCAATAATGGACAATGGAAAGAGATTAAAATTAATTGGAAATTAACCCAATTCTAAAAAACAAGTGAGTTAAAGAACAAATTTTTGTAGAAACAATTGATAATTTCATTAAAGAAAATTACAACAATGAGACAACATACCAAAACTTATGGGACGCAGCCAAAGTTGGGGGAAAATTTGTATCTCTAATTGCTTACATCAATAAAATAGAGAAAGAGCAGATTGATGAATTGGGCATATAACTAAAAAAAACATAAGAGAACAAATTAAAAATCCTCAATTAAATACCAAATTGGAAATCCTGAAAAATCAAAGGAGAGATTAATAAAATTGAAAGAAAACCACTGCAGTAATAAATAAAATTAGAAGCTGGCTTTATGAAAAAAACAATAAATAGACAAATCTTAATTTGATTTAAGAAAGGAAAGAAGAAAACTAAATTACTAGTATCGAAAATGAAAGGGGTGAATTCACCACCAATGGAAGAGGAACTTAACACAATTATTAGGAGCTAGTTTGCCCAATTACATGCCAATAACTTTGAAAGTCAAAATGAAATGGATGTATATGTAGCCAATCTTAGAAAAAGAAATTGAACAAGCCATCAATGAACTTCCTAAGAAAAAAACCCCAGGACTAGATGGAGTCACAAGTGAATTCTACTAAACATTTAAAGAACAATTAATCCCAATAACATGTAAGCTATTTGGAAATAATAGACAAAGAAGTCCTACCAAATTCCTTTTATGACACAAATATCGTGCCAATACCCAAACCAGGAAGACCCAAAAAAGAGAAAGAAAATCACAGACCAAATTCCCTAATGAATATTGATACGAATATTTTAAGTATAATACTAGTAGAGAGATTATAGCAATATATCACAAAGACCATACTATGACCAGGTGGGATTTATACCAGGAATGCAGGACTGGTTCAATATTAGGAAAACTATCAGCATAAGTGACCACTATCAATAACAAAACCAACAGAAATCATATGATAATCTCAATGGATGGAAAAAAGCCTTTGACAAAATACAGCACTCATTCCTATTAAAAAAAACACAAGAGAGCATAGGAATAAATGGCGCTTAAACCATTGGCAAGCATTATCTATAATGGGGATAAGCTAGAAGCCTTCCCAATACAATTGAGGTGAAGGAAAGATGCCCATTATCACTTCTACTATTTAACATTATACTAGAAAGGTTAGTTATAGCAATAAGAGAATAAAAAGGAATTAGAACAAGCAATGAGGAAACGAAACTATCATTCTTTGCAGCTGATATAATGTTTTACTTAGAAAATCCTAGGGAATCAACTAAAAAACTACTTGAAATTGACAACATCAACTCATGATGGAAAATGCTATCTACATCCAGAGAAAAAACTGGAATCTGAATGCAGATTGAAGTATACTGTTTTCTCTTCTGTTTTTTCTTTCTCATGGTTTTTCCCTTTTGTTCTGCTTCTTCTTTCACAACATGACTAATGTGGAAATACATTTAATATGATCATACATATACAGACTATATCAATTTGCATGCCACCTTGGAAAGAGAGGAGTGGAGGGACGGGGGAAAAAATTAGAATTCAAAATCTTAATAAAACTGAATGCTGAACATTAAAAATAAGTAAATTTTTAAAAAAGAAATGAACAACTTTAGTAAAGTTGCAGGATACTAAATAAATCCACATTTCTACATATTACCAACAAAGTCCAGCAACAAGAGACTGAAAGAGAAATTCCATTTAAAATAACTGTAGACAATATAAAATACTTGTTTGTTTACTTGCCAAGACAAATCCAGAAAGTATATGACTATAAAACACTTTTCACACAAATAAAGTCAGATCTAAACAACTGGAAAAATATTAACTGCTCATGGGTAGGCTGAGCCAATATAGTAAAAACGACAATTCTACTTATTTACTTAGTGCTATACAAATCAAACTATCAAAAAATTTTTTATAGAGATAGAAAAAATAATAACAAAATTTATTTGGAAGAATAAAAGCTCAAGGATAGCAATGAAAAAAAAATGTGAAAGAAGGTGGTCTAGACATACCAGATCTCAGACTGTATTATAAAGTGGTAATTATCAACATAAGCTGATACTGGCTAAGAAATACTGGTGGGTCAGTAGGTACAAATTCCATTATGGTAAATGACAATAGTAATCTAGTATATGATAAACCCAAAGATTCATGTTTTTGGAACAAAAACTCATTATTTGACAAAAGCTGCTAGAAAAACTGTAAAACAGTACAGCAGAAACTAGGTACAGACCAATATTTCACACTATATATCAAGATAAGGTCAAAATAGGTATATGATTTACACACAAAGGGTGAAACCATAAGCAAATTAGGAGAGTATGGAATAGTTTATTGATTTATGGATAAGGGAAGAATCTTGGACCAAAGAAGATATAGAGAGCATTACAAAATATTAAAGACAATTTTGATCATATAAAATTAAAAAGTTCTTGCACAAATAAAACCAATGTAACCAAAATTATAAGGAAAGCAGAAAACTGGGGGAAAATTTTTGCACAAAGTGTCTCTGATAAAGTCCATATTTCTCAAATATATAATGAAGTGAGTCAAAATTATAAAAATACAAGTTGTTCCCCAACTGATAAGTGGTCAAAGGATATGAACAGTTAGTTTTCAGACAAAGAAATCAAAGCTATCCATAGTCATATGAAAAAATGCTCTAAATCACTACTGATCAGAGAAATGCAAATTAAAACTCTGAGGTACCACCTCATACCTATTAGAGTGGCTAATATGACAAAAAACGAAAATGTTGGATATTGGAGATGTGGGAAAACTGGGACACCAATGCATTGTTGGTAGAGTTGGGAACTGATTCAACTATTTTGGAAGGGCTATCAAATTGTGCATATCCTTTGATGTAGCAATACCACTGCTAGGCCTATATCCCAAAGACAGTCAAATAAAGGGAAAAGAACCTATTTATGCAAAAAATTTATAGTAACTCTTTTTGTGGTGGCTAAGAATTGGAAATTTAAGGGATGCCTGTCAATTGGAGAATGGGTAAACAAGTTGTGGTATATGATTGTAATGGAATATTATTGTGCTATAAAAAATGACAAGTAGGATGATTTCAGAAAAATCTGCCAAGACTTAGATGAATTGTTGCATAGTAAAGTGACCAAATAGGAGAAATGTTGTACACAGTAACAGGAGAATGTTGTACACAGTAACAACAATGCTGTTTGATGAAAAACTGTGAATGACTTAGCTATTCTCAGTAACACAATGATCCAAGAGACTCTCAAAGGACTAATGACGAAGCATACTATAGGCCTCCAGATAAAGCACTGACATTGTTTGAATACAGATTGAAGCATGCCATTTTTCACTTTCTCTCATTTTTAAAGAGTCATTATGCCAAATGATGAACATGGAAATATTTTACATGATTGCACACTATTGCATAACCTATATGTGATTACTTATCATCTCAGGGAGGGAGAAGGGAAAGAGGCATAGAATTTGGAATTCAAAACTTTAAATAAATAAAAATGTTTAAAAAAAAGAACCAGTATCAACTCTACTTATCCTCCCTGCTACTAATAATTTTACTACTTTAAATACTGCAACCTATAGCCCATTTATGAGGTACCATCAAATGAATCACACCCTTTTTTTTTCCTGAGAGAAAAAGAATAGCAAATTCAGTTTTCTTTATGCTGACTTACATATGGAACACTGTCCTAATTCTTAGTTACAAAGTACTGAAAATCATCTCACTTTATGTTTAAGAATGTAATCAATAACTGTTCATGTTTGTGATTTTGGTTCCCCCCCCCCAAAAATAGAAAATTTATATATTTTGACACCATAAGCTAGAAACAATGGAGTTTGGTTCAAAATTTTACTTATTTACTTTTAGTTTACAACATTCAGTTCCAAAGCTTTTGAGTTTCAGATCTTCCCCTCCCTCTCCTTCCCCATTTTCCTTATTTTTTGCTTTTTTTTTTTTTGGAGGGCAACTGGGGTTAAGTGACTTGCCCAAACTCACACGGCTAGTTTTTTGTGTTAAGTGTCTGAGGCTGGATTTGAACTCAGGTCCTCCTGACTCCAGGGCTGGTGCTCTATTCACTGCATCACCTAGCCACCCCTGGAGTATGGTTCAAACATAGGATACAAGCTGAGAAGGGAGGTGAATTCCACAGTATTGACACTTTCCAACTTTATTCATCTCTGAACATTCTATTCTCATAGCTCAAACTACACTAATTCAGGGCAACTGAAAGGCCTTGATGACATTCTCTTGTAACGATTCAAAGACTTTCAGTCAGTCATCAAGGGCTATTTTACAAAGTGTGAATGTAAGAAGCCTCTCTAATTACTTAAGGAAGGGTAGTATCTGGGAAAGTGTACAGGGCTGGGAGCCCAGAGACCTGGATTATATTATTTAAAGCTGGAAAAGATCCTTCTAAATCACCTACTCCAAGCCACTCACTTTAGAAATCAGGAAATTGAGAATCAGAGAGCAAATAATTCATCTGAGTCACATAGGCAGTATACAGTAGAGGAGGTACTGGAACTCTATAGTCTTTTGATCAATAGTCAAGTGCACCATGTTTTTAACTATCTTCTCTAGTGTGACCTCAAGCAAGGCACAGGCTCAGGGAGAGTAAAGTGATCTAGTCCATACCCATATACCATTCTCTCCCCTGCCCACTAAACTGACAGATAAAGACATGAAGCCTAGAGGGTAAAGACTTATTAAATGTCATAGGATCATAGATTTGGGGCTGAAAAGGGCCTTAAAGACCATGTAATAGAACCTCTTCACTTCACAGTTGACAAAATGAGATCCTGAAGTAGGCTGATTTGCCAAAGGTCACTCCACTAGTAAATAGCAGGTCACACAGGTAATAATAACTAACATTTGTTTATATGTCATTTTAAGGTTTACAAAGCATTTTTTATTAAAATTATCTGATTTGTTCCTCACAATAACACTGGGAGGTAGGTACTGGGAAAAAAAGGGAGGCAGGGAGGGTGAAAGTTGGATTAGATAGCCTTTAAGGTCCTTTCCAGCTCTAAATCTGATACTATGACCTTGTGCAAGTCATTTAACCTCTAAGCCTGAAGTTTTCTTATTTGTCAAATAGGGAGGTGGGTGGAATAGATTAACTCTTCATCCCCATTTATGAGACTTGCTCAGGTTCATAAGTTACTACAGAAGCCTTATGGAATTCATACCTCTGTGATTTTGTTACCTCAACTGGAGAATGAATATATGAAGTAGCTGATCTCTCCCCACTAGACTAGAGCTCCAAAATATTCAGAATGCAGTCCTTACCAATTCACTCAAGCCTCTGCTCTAAACCAGATACAGGAGATGTTTACTTCTGAATGAAAACATTCAGGTAACCACAGGTAATCACTCCAATAAAAAGTGCAATTTTGGTATCTGTTTCCAGCAAGTCAAGGGTTCTTAACCTTTTAAGTAGGCTTAATCTGTAACCTTCTGTAATGTGAAATCTCTTTTCTTAATGTCTGCCTTGATATGATTGTGAACTCCTTGAAAGCTGGGAATCCTTTCCCCCTGTTTTTTACCTTCAGCAACACATGGTAAGTACTTCATAAATACTGAAATGCCAATATAACTTATTTTTTGTGCATCATGGACACCTTTGGTGGTTAAGTGAAGTCTATGAACTCCTTCTTAGATTAATGTTTCTAAACCGGTAAAATAAAAAAAAAAAAAACACAGGATTACACATTCATTATGTAATAAAATGTCCCAAAAGTCACAGTGCAGTTTAAAGCTTAAAACTGGAACACCTTGTATATACCTATACAGGTGTATAAGTACACATATTATAAGTATACTTATAATATACACTTCTATATATGTATGGGCAGCTAGGTGGCACGGAGGATAGAGTGCTTGTCCTGGAGTCAGGGAGACCTGAGTTCAAATTTGGCTTCAGATACTTCCCTGTGAACCCAGACGAGTCACTAAGCCCGTTTCCTCATCTATAAATGATCTGGAGAAGGAAATGACAAACCACTCCATTATTTCTGCCAAGAAAACCCCAAAAGAAGTCCCAAAGAGCCAACTGAAAAACGACTAAATAACAACAAAAAAACCCCATTTATGCATATAAGAACAGGAGTTCTCAATCTGGGTTCGTGGATTACTTTTACACACATGTATATGTAAATATATACACAAACGCATGTCTATATGTAGATTTATGTCTATACAAACATATTAGTTTGTATCTATATATACATATGTATGTGTCAATGACACACGTTATATACACGCACACATACATATACATATATACGTATATACGTATAAATGTATGAGTGTAAAATGGTTCAAAAGCCTCAGGTTAAGAACTCCTATTCTTTCTAAATCAATTTCATGTGTCAAAAAGAAGCCAAACTGCCAAATGCTACCTTAAAAAAAATTGCATGCCCTGCTCATTCCCGCATGGAAACTAAACTGCCACTAACTTAGTTACAGGCCCGGCACCTTCCACGCCCCCGCCCAGGGATCCAGCCCGACCAGGGGAAGAGACGCAGCGACCCCAGGGACGAAGCCTGGCTCAGGAAGCGCCTGCGGAAGGAGCGAGGCCCAGGTAAGATTGACCCCTTATGCGAAGGGCAGCCGACGGGCCAGTGGCTGAGGATCCTGGCGCAGACTCTCCGCCCCGAGCCGGGGGCAACGCCGAGGTTCGGCGGGGACGCTGGGGCGCTGCAACGCACACGGGAGAGGGGCTCCTCCACGGTGTGAGGCTAGCTGGGGGCTGTGCCGGGAGCAGCAAGACCGCAAACAGCAGCCCTCCTTCTCCCCCTCTGATTGTAGTCACCTGTGAAGGAGTCCGGGTAGATGGACTCCAGAGCCTCCAGCTCGTTGCGCTGCTCCTCGCAGTAATCCGTCATCGTGGCCCAAGCCGCTGGCCCATGGAACACTCGGACATGGAAAACTCGTACCTCGAACCTGCAACCCCGGGGCCCGCCAGGCTGCCGGGCTCGAGCGCAGGCGCAGATGGCCTTGGTTTAGGACTTGCCGGGGTTCGCAGTTAGGCAGGGGATCCTGATGAGGGAGTGCGAATAGGTATGGGGGAGGGGAAAGGCGAGACTAGATGATCCCCACCCCCTCACTTCCTCCGGGCTCTACGGCTCTTCAAATGGCTGCTTGAGTCTGGCCAGTACGTGAATACTAGCCTTGCCACTTTGTCACTTTGGATCGCGAGATTGGGCGTTCCCTGTAGCCGTCCACCGCCGAGAAGAATGTCTCGCGTTAGTAGGGCCGCTAAGAATACCGATCGTCGGTCGATGCATTAGGACTGGGCGTCGCATCACGAGCTGATACCGAGCTCAGGGAGGCGGAGTGTGCATCTTTCCTGCGGAAGGGCTTGTGATTGGGTAGGGCCAGTGTCAAGTCGCACCCTCCCCTTTGACTTCCGGTTACTAAACCCTCAGATACGTGGGTGAAGAGTAGTGTTTGGGTTCTTCTTATCTCTTGCTCATTTAAGGTTAGTCATTTTAAGAAGCTGGAAAAGACTTTCTTAATCGTCTAAAAAAGGCCGTCATTTTAGAGACGTGGAAACAGGTACCTAGGGAGGGAGGGCGTGGAACGGGACTCGTTAAGCGTTAGTGGTGGAGTTGGGGGTGGGAGCCCCATTCTTTCCCGAGGAGCGGTTCCATGCCACGTGACTCAGAACTCTCGCGCTCTTTGGGCTGTTGGAGATGCGGTTCGATCTCGCCGCCAACCTGAGCGTAGCAGACACTTATGCGCTGTGATTTGCGGTTGCCCCAGGTTGTTATCTTTGCCGTCGGAAGCTGAATAAAGACCCTCTTTCAAAGGGGACACTGACACATCTTATTCGACCCCGAGAGTAGTCTCGGGCAGGTAGTATTAAGTATTTTTCTCCCCACTTGGCCCTTGTGGTAACCCCGAGGGAGGCGGAACGTGTTAATGATTGGCAATTATTCCCTGTTTTCTGAGGAAACTGCATTGGAAAGATAGTTTTACTCGCCCAAAAAGACACGGCTCCTATATGGCGATGCTGGGACATGAATCTAGGTCTTAAAAAAAAAAGATTATCTTAGTTCTTTTGATTGTACAGGCTACATACTTTAACTGCTGTTAAAATCTTCAAAATAAGAGACTGATAAGGGGTATAGTACTAAAGCTGAGCCTTTCGGGAACGCTAGTGAGGGTTGGTGAAAAAATACACTCAGTTCATAGGTAAGAGCCTATCGCAAAGCCTATTGTGTGTCAGGCATTGTGCTGTGAACTGGGGGTACAAAAAGAGGTAAGATATTCCCAGACCTTAAGTAGTTTACAGTTGAATGCATCTCATTTAATCTTATTTATGACTTTGAAGAGGTTAGAGAGAAAATACTTAGTTTGTAAGCCATTTTGGCCACACTATAAAGCATATGAAGGGGAATCATGTGAAATTAGCCTGAAAGATAGATCTCAGCGAGATTGGAGTACTTTTAGGTGATATGCTGGGTAGGTTATTGGGGTATCACTGGGTAGCGATTAACAGCCCTGGCCTTGGAAGTCAAAAGACCTGGACTCCTCAGCTTGTCATTTGTGCATTATAACTTTTCAGACCACTGGACCTGATTGTTTGCTGTTATCTACAATCAGTGGTTGGGGTAGGATCTGTGCCTTTGAATAAACTGTCCCACATAATTGGAAAGAGGTTAGCGGAGAGGGGAGGGAAGGCAGTGAGTGCCAAGGTAGGAGGTGGAGGTTTGCCAGCCTTTCACTATTCAAAAATATTGCCTCTGTTGAACAGGGAACGATAGAGGAAACATTTCCACCTCCTCCTTTTTAATCCCTTTGTCCCAAGACCCAGAACTCACACTTTTAACATAACATTGTAATATGTCTGTGTCCTTGAGACTTACAGTACCCTTTATAACATGTGTATATATGTTTACACAACTGTAACAATTTTATGATATACAGAGTCCTGAAACTTGAAAGACAAAAGAAAATTGTTTTATTTCCTTTAATGTGAATCTTTTCATGTATTAATATAATCTACACATATTGTTTCTAATAGCTATACTGTAATCTCATTGGGTCGTTTATACATATTCTATCGGAAAGTCACGTTATTTCCGGTTTTCCACTCTTTAAATAATACAGGTCTGAGCATCTTGGTAAAAATTATTATGGATAGCAGTTAACAGATAACTTATTTTCCCACACCATTGCCCTAAATTTTTATCATGTTTATTTTTTACAGGTCTAGTAAACTAATCATAGCTGATATATGTATAATGTTTTAAGTTTCCAAAGCGCTCAATAAGTTATTTCGCTGTTTCATAGGTGAAGACACTAAAAGGAGGCTTAGCCAGATTGTGACTTGCCTGGATCTACCATACAACTGGTAAGTCTCGAAGCTAGATTTTGAATCTAGGTCTGTCCTCATTCCAAGTCATTCTATTATATCAGGTTGTCTATCTAACATATACTGGTAATTTTCTTTCCTTGAGTTGTCAGTGAGGTAGGTGATGCATTTTTGTGTGTTAGGATTTTCTGAAATACCTTTATTATATTCTGTTGCTGCTTTGCCTATTAAATGTAATCTGTATGTTGGTAACTATTTTTTAATCAGTGCTTTTATGTTTGTGTTTATATATATTTATGATTATGTATTTAATGTAGATCTATATACCTATGTCCTTAAAGTCTTACTCTGATGCTTCATTGCCAAAGTTATGCCAGTGTAACATAAGCTCTGACAAAGTGTATCAAGCTGGAAAAGTGTCTAATTCGGTCCTGCATATTTCAGGGACCAACCTAGCTAAGTTTCGAAAAGTTGGTCCTGATTTTTGACTACAGCAATTCTCAAAGACTATCCCCTAAGTCAGCAGTTCTCAACCTGTGGGTTGCAACCCCTTTGGGGGTCGAATGACCCTTTTACAGGGGTCGCCCAAGACCATCGGAAAACACATATTTCCTATGGTCTGAGGAACCGAGACACTGCTCCTCTGTCTCCAGGCGGGTCTGCCCACATGCAGATATGCCCACATACAAGTATTAAAGGGTCACAGCATTAGGAAGTTGAGAACTACTGCCTTAAGTGATATTGGGCTTATAATCTGCATCAGTAGACTGGTGACATTACAGATATTTGAAGTATATTATGTGTTTGTGTAAATGTTTTATTTGTATATGTTAGATCACTAGCATTTATTAATTGCCGATTACAGATGTTTTCCCATACCATTGCTTTCCTTTTCTTGTTTTTTGCATTTCATTGTGCAAAAGTAAAATGTATATGCCAAAATATGATATTACTTACTGAAATGTCCTCTTCACATATTTCAGAACTTTAGTGCAAGTTCATCTCTTCCCATAAATCCTGGGCTAGAAGGGAAGAGATTGGGAGATAGCCATTTGTCTTCATTGTGTTTAGTGGTAAAAATTTTTGACAGGTTTGTTTTTGTTGATTTTTTTTTTCCTATTCAGCCTCCAATGTCTCGTAAGAATATGCCAGAGGTATATAAGAATAAACCCAGAGTCTAGGGTACAGACTAATGTGTCTGTCACCAATTTTACTATGTTAGGGGTATTCGTATTCATTTAATCTCACACCAAGGGAGTGCTGATTGAAAAAAAATAATACATACATACATGCTACATTATGTATGTATGTATGTATGTATGCAATTCATTAGTTTGAAATATTTTGAAGCCAGTCCTTTATTATACATTGTGGAAAGCATCATGATAAATTAAGTGCTCAGTGAAATAAAAAACAACTTTTCATTATCAAAAGCCTCACCTTTTACTAAAGATCATCATGAATAATTAGTTTATACTTATTTCCATTTCAGTTTCATTGCTTCTGCCTGCTAAAAACTAAAATGCATAAAACTGGAGAAAATACTTCAGAAGTTCTACTAGGAAGTATTGAATTGTTCTGGCAGAACGTTAATAGCAAAAGTATTATTTAAAGGTTTGATTTGCCCGTGTAATCAAGCTAAAGTGTTTTTTGAAAAAAATTCTCATAAGCTATGTTTTACATGATTTTTTTGCCTTTATTTTTAGATTTTGAATGATACAGTCATTTACTGTGAAGTAAGGCTAGAAGAAATGACTGTTACAAAACAGAAGATGAGCAAAAACAAAGAAGATGCTCCTCATGAGTTGGAAAGCCAGTTCATATTACGTCTACCTCCAGATTATGCTTCTACTGTGAGAAGGGCAATACAATCTGGAAGTGTCAACCTGAAAGATAAATTGACCATTGAATTACATGCAGACGGACGTCATGGAATTGTCCGGGTGGACCGTGCCCCATTAGCTGCTAAGGTGGTTGACCTGCCCTGCATTACTGAATCCTTGAAAACTATAGATAAAAAAACCTTTTACAAGACAGCAGATATCTGTCAGATGCTTGTATGCAGTGTGGATGGGGATCTTTACCCACCTCCGGAAGAGCCAGTTGCCACTACTGATCCAAAAGCAAGTAAGAAAAAAGATAAGGACAGAGAAAGGAAATTCATCTGGAACCATGGTATCACTCTGCCACTAAAGAATGTCAGAAAGAGGAGATTCCGTAAGACAGCCAAGAAGAAGTACATTGAATCACCGGATGTGGAAAAAGAAGTAAAGAGGCTTCTCAGTACAGATGCAGAAGCTGTCAGTGCCCGTTGGGAGGTGATTGCAGAAGATGAAACAAAGGAAGTAGACAACCAGGTTTCCCTAGCAGGCCTAGATATTTCCTCTCCAGGAATGAGCGGTCATAAGCAAGGCCATGGCTCCTCAGAGCATGATGAACTTCGGGAGATATTTAATGACATTAGCAGCAGTAGTGAAGAGGAAGATGAGAGAGATCCTCATGATGATGAAGATATAAACATCATTGACACTGAGGAAGACCTAGAGAGGCAACTACAAGACAAGCTTGATGAATCTGATGAACAACGCCAAGAAAATGAGGAAACAATTCAGATGGTCATGGGAATTCAGAAGCAGATTGATATAATGAAAGGTAAACTCCAAGAGACTCAAGGGAGAGCAAAAAGACAGGAAGACCTTATCATCAAAGTAGAAAATCTGGCACTCAAGACTCGTCTTCAGGCTGTGCTGGTTGAGCTCAAACAACAGGAAGAACGAGAGAAACAGCAGCTCAGTTCCTTGCAGGAACAACTAGAATCACTCTTGGAGAAATAAGAGGCTCCTGCCTGCAAATTCACTGTTGTCCTCATGTTGGTAAATGGCCTACATTCCATCCTTTGGTTTGAGGACAGTATAGATTGTTAATATGGAAATTTGACTGTATTTGCATTTTACCATTTTTCTGTTGCCTCGTTTGAATTCATCCCATTTCTCTCTCTGTAACACTGCTTATTTTGTTAGAAACTTACAAATAAGTAGAAGTCGATAGGTGAGAGAAGACTGGTTGTAAAAGAGTTTTGGACTAAATGGACTAAATAGTTGAGCCTCTGTAATTCCCACATTTATTCCAAGGCTTTCCTTCACAATATGAGAACTTGCTGTTGCTTTATGGTAAAAACCAACTCAACTATAAGGAGATTTTGAAGGTAGATGCTGTAAAGCTTGTTTTGCATACATTTTAGTTTCTCAACTGTTGTAACTCCTCTAATGTAGAGGAGCAAGATATACATATACATATACCTACCACTACATATATATGTAGTGGTAGGTAACTGCCACTGCAAATAAAAGTGACAGCCATTGATGGTCTGTAACAGAAGTAGTTTCCTTCTGAGCATTTGTCTCCATTTTTTACTTCATTAATGTTGATATTCAGTGGATTAATGAACAGTTATTTCTATGATATGTTTTAGAATCTTTTATGATATTGTAAGAGAGTGATAGACTGTGTTTGGCAAATTTTAAGGCTACATTTTGCATCTCCCCTTCACAGTTGATAAAAAATGTTAATTCTGTTTTTTAGTGTTATATATATGTTTTTGTTTAACTGACTCACCTTGAATTTATTATAATAGGACCCCACGTTAATTCTTCATGCTGTGTTCCAGTTTTTCCAACTGTATTAAAGAATGATTTGACTCCCTATTCTGGTTTGTCACGTCTTGAATTTTTATAACATTAGTCTACTCCAGGAATCTGTTGTATTCCCTTGCTCACTTCTTCTGTGTAATACAACAGGTTGCATACAAATCTATAATTGTATGTTTTAATATCTGGAAGAACAAGCCAACTATCATCACCTTAAAAATTAGTTCTCATACATAATATAGTTATAGCAATATGTATATGCTTATATGAGAGGCAGTATGGAATAGTTGCAGGAATCAGCAAGCCATGGCCCACGGTGTTTTTGTGCAGCTCATGAGCTAAGAATGGTTGGGGTTTTTTTTTTTTGCTTTTTTTTGTCATATAGGAGGCATGTGGGTGAGGGATAAATGGGATACTATGGTAATATAAGAAAAGAATATATAAATAACTTTAAAAAAGAATGGGAATGATGGAGGGGCTATCTGCCAGAGAAGATGGGATAGAACGGGCTAACTTGTGCATGTAGAGGGCGTTTACTTTGGCAAGGAAAAGAGTCACTTCTTCATGTGAGACGAGTGAAGAGAGATAGTGGCAGAAGGCTTCTTGGTGATACGATATGAAAAGGGGGAAAGAGGGAGCCCTCAGCAAATAGCCTTGATTTTTTTCAGTGAAAAATGAGGTAAGGTTGTCAGCTTATAGGGTGCAGGGAGGATGTGGGCCTAAGGGGGAGGAATGTAAAGGTTTGATAAAACAAGTGTGAGTGGCATAGGGAATCAATAAGGGGTGTATGAAAGGATTTGTCTTGATGCATCAAGGGCCCAGTTCAAATTATGTAATAATTGGGGCAGCCAGATAGCACAGTGGTCAAATCTGGCCTTGGACACTTTGCTGTGTGAGCCTACACAAGGCACCTAATTTCTGCCTTGGTTTCATCATCTGTGTGATGGGGATAATACCACCTACCTCCCAGTGTTGTTGTGAGGACAAAATGAGATAACTGTAAAGTGATTAGCACAATGCCTGGCACATAGTAAGTGCTATATAAATGTTAGCTTATTATAATTATTATTAACAAATTTATAGTGTACCCAGTCAGCTCAGCTTTGTGATCTTCCCTAGCTTTCTTCAGCAAGTTGAGTAGGAGCAAAGTTAGCAAACAGTGGGAATCTAAGTCTCAAGGCTGAGACTCAGAGCAACATTTGTTCTAAGTTATGGAACAAGGGACTAGAGAAATGAGGGCAATGTAGGGTTGAACTGGCTCACCAAGAGGTCAAGATATAGAAGGGAGGAAAGAATAGCTAGTCCAGGGGTAACAGCTTGAGAAATAATTGAGTGGTGGGAATATTGGAGGTCATGGTGAGGATGAAGAACAGGGTTAGGGATTTCAGGGCAGAGATATGGCAACAGATAAGGGAATTTCTGAGTCCATGAACATGGATGGAAGTGAAACATTTGGGGATAATGGCAGAAGTTCGTGGTAAATAAAATTAAGTGAGAAGTTAAGGTGTGTGTATCTTGGAAGTGCCTTAATATGAAAACAGGAGAGAAAGATCACGAGGCAGTTATTGAACTCATTAAAGAAAGGGGGAGGGAGTGGCATCAGTAGGTTAAAGCTAACAAAATCTTGATTGGGTGATAAATATTGATAAATATGGGTTGAATGATCCTCAAATGGAGAAGAGGTTATTGGGTGATGGCAGAGGGAGAGAGTCTACAAGTGCAAAGGAGAACAGAGTATTCTGACTCCCCCGCCATAACTGTCGAGGTGTAGATGGGAGATGGAAGTGGGGATGCAGTGCCATATGGAGGGAACCAGGTCTCAGAGTGAAGGAGAGGGAAGACATGCGAAATGTAAAGGTTTAGGTGAAAGCAAGTCTATTACCTCTCAAAAAGGAATTCTAGAGAACAGAGTAGAAGGGGTGAGAAGATCTGGAGTAGGTTGTTGAGGGGTGGTGTAACCAGGATATATTAACCATTGAGGACTGAATTCCTTAGCTGTGTGAACCCAGACAAGTCACTTAGTCTCTGTCTTCTTCAGTTTCTTCATCTGTAAAGTGGAGATAATATCATCTATTTCCCTGGGGTGTTGTGAAGATCAAATGTGAGAATAATTGTAAAGTGCTTAGCACAATGCCTGGCACATAGTGCTATATAAATGTTAGCTATCATCATCATCATCATCATCCTTTTTTTTCCTTTTTTTTCATCATCATCTTTATACTGGACCCAGTCAGCTTGGTTTCATGATTTTCTCCATTTTCCTTCAGCAGCAAGTGAGTAAGAACAAAAGCAGCAAATGATGGGAATGATCCAATGCTTATACTTGGCAGAACAACATCTATTATAGGATTAGGAACAAGGGACTGGAGAGAAGATTCACCAGTTTCAAGCAAATTATCATCCCCTGGGTGCCAGGTAGCAGATATGCATATGGAGCAGTCTGGAGGGTGAGCTGATAGGAGAGTGGATAGTGTATCTGGGGCATCTCCTTATGTGAAGATTTCAGAGAGATACTCACTAACCATCTAGTTAGAATGTCAGGGTAGATTTGTCTCGGGGGGCCAGTCAGCAGGTGTCTAAGTGGAGCAGTTGGGTAGGGTGAATTCTTAATTATTTACTTGCCATAATTTGAGACATTTTTTCTGGACAATTTGGACCCCACTTCTATATGGCTGTGTATGAAAATGGAGCCAGGTTTTCCAAGCTACAAGGTACTTGAGATTCTACTAGGGTAGAGGGAAAGAAGAAAAAGACAGTAATGGGAACAGAGAAAGAACATATTCATAGTAGTGACTCATATTCCTATTCTGGACCAAGCAAAGGAATTAATATAGATCTATGTCCAAACCATGATCATTCTGTCAAGGAAAACATCTCCATGTAAAATCTCCATATACAAAGGCAGAATTTCAGATTGTTCCCCACAGGGATTATCACTGATAATTTTCAAGATAAATAGGAACTGTAAATAGGCCAAGAAGTTGACATCAAGAAGGTTATTTTTTTAAGTACAGTATATTAAGCATTAAATTGAAAAACAGGATGCTAGAATGACTAAGATTTCAACTATAGAATTACAGATATTATATATGCATATATATGTGTATGTATAAATACACACATACATATACATGTTAGAAGGAAATAGGATTTCAATCTGTGATTTCATCCATAGGGAATATCCCCAATATTCTGACTATTGCAAGTCAGAAAATAATTGTAATTCATAGTCATGGAGTATTTGAAGGAAGGAAGAAGTTCAGCATTGGGAGATTATATGATTTGCTTATGGTCATAGTCATATAGAAGACAGTTCTTCATTAAATTAAGTTCAGAAAATTAATAGGAAAAGTTTTAAATGAAAAATGAGTTTATTTACTCATATTTTGTCTCCTACCTGTATCTACCTTCAAAAAGAAAAACAGGTATATTACCTTTTTATTTTTATTTTTTTTGGTTTGGCAGAACAGAATTTTCATAATAGCTAATACTATCGTTTAGAGCAGCAGTTCTCAACCTGTGGATCATGACCCCTTTGGGGGTAAAAAGACCCTTTCACAGGGGTCACAGGGGTTGCCTAAGACCATTGGAAAACACATATTTCTGATGTCTTGGGAGCTGAGACACCACTCCTCTATCCATCCGCAGGTGGATCTGCCCACATGCAGATATGCCCACATATGAGTATTAAAGGGTCGTGGCATTAAGAAGGTTGAGAACCACTGATTTAGAGCCTGTTTGACACAATCATTTCCCAAAACAGCAGAAAGAAATCAAGAATCAGACATTCATACACACAAAAAAATGAAAAAGATAAAATTAGATATTCCTATAAATATAGTGCATTCTGAGCCAATATAAAGACACTCACTGCCATGTAGTTTTTAGCTTACTTGCTTTAGGGAACAAAAACATTCTTTTTTTGCTTCTCACTTTAGATTGAAAATATGCTATTGCATCATTTGAGGAAAGTTTCAAGCTTCTTTCCTCTGCCACCGAACTCCACTGACAATAAATTAAATGGCCATATAAATTTAAATATTGCTTATATAGCTAATTGGAAATGATGATGATAAGTACAAACTATTTCGGAAATAAAATATTATTTTCAGTTTTTCTAGACACCAAGTGAGAGGTGATTCAGAGGAACAGAGACTGCTAACAGCTGATCCTATAACAATAAGTATTGTTTTGCCTCACTGACAAGCTCTTACAAAATGGTTTCATTCTCAGCTTCATAAAACACATTTTCCGGCATTGTTATTGCTCATCTCATCACTAACCTCCATCAACACACAGAGATTTCATAAAATGTTAACTTGAAAAAAAAAATCAGTGCAAAATAGAATGTCTTAATTTCATGCTAGTTTTCTCAAGTGCTTTTTTCCTAATCCAGATCAGTAAAGTTTATTTAAATTAAATTTAGTTAAACTTACATTTAAATTTAAAATAGCTAGGCAACACTAAGTTAAAACAAACATGTAAACTATTTTATTTGTCATTCTTATACGAAAATCTACAAAGGCATGAATTTCCCTTATAGAATAATTTGTGAGAAATCCAGCCCATACATCCCAAACAAAAAAAGGGGGAGAAAGGACTGACATCAGGGCATAGAAAAGAAAAACACCACTACTCTATATGTGCTCAAGCATGCATATACACAAATCCTTGATACTAGGATTATTTTCTGATCTCTCATAAATTCATAATCCCAATAAGTAAGGAGAAAAGACACCAAAAAGAACTATATTTGAAGTGTAATTAACAGCATAATGTGTTTTTTAAATTAAGGTTTACTTTCTTAATTGTTTCATAAATGAAAATATAATCCTCAATATCTTTGCCACCCCTTTAATGAAGGAGGATAGAGTAAAAAATTACCTCATTTAAAGGCCCTACTCTCTGCAGGCAAAACATGTTTCCTGTCTAAGTAATTAGAAACACATATACCTGGGACATTTAATCTCTTGGCAAGGAATAAAAAAAAAAAAATCTTGTTATTATGTGAAGTGGCTGCACACACCTTGTAGAACCCAGGGTTGCTCTTGGGAGGGATTGAAGAGACCAGAGACAAGAGATGTTTGCAGCTGGTAGGTTATTCAAACATGGCCACTCACAGTAAGCAGGCAAGCTACTATATTACTATAAGGTTAGCATGATTCATGTGTGACTGCCTCGTACATAGGGGGTGAAGGCCAGTGAGGAGACTCCAGACCAGTGATGTCAGCAGCTGTCTGGCAAATGAGAAATTTCTTTAAAAATATCCTTGAGAACAACCACTGAGCTGTGGATCTCAGCACCCCCTTATCTGTAAGGAATGCACAGAACTGTCTTGGGACTGAGAGGCCCAGAGGCAGCTCCAAGATTCCCATGAGAAAGTAGGTGCCTTTTACTCAAACTGGCCTCTGCAATTATGCATCTCTGTAAGTTTGAAGAGCTTACTTGCAGCTTCTTCCAAGAAATTCTGCTCATTTTTAAAATAAATGAGTCAGTATATGTACTGCTGAAAGATGAGTGGAGAAAAAGTATTCATCAAACAAAGGGCCAGGAAAACAGTGATGGCTTTGAGAGCAATTAAAATTCAGCCAGAGGGCTAGGGATTATTAAAGGAGAAGTTATTACAGAATTTGTGTTTAAAGCAGTTCAGTATAATCAGATATTTTATAAATATAAAATAATCTGTTTTGGGTTTTCAGTCATGTTCTACTCTTTGTGACCCTATTTGGATTTTCTTGGCAAAGATATTGGAGTGATTTGCCATTTTCTTCTCTAGCTCATTTTAGAGATGCAGACACTGAGAAAAACAGGGTTAGGTGACTTGCCAAGGGACAGACAGCTAGTAAGTGTCTTAGGCTGGATATAAACTCAAGTCTTCCTGATTTCCAAATCTGATACTCTATACACTGCACCACCTATGTAATGGCAAACAAACAAGTACTTAGCACCTTGTTTCAGTTGAGCTTTGCCTTTGATTATATCAAGTCTTTGTTAAGAAACAGAACTTGTGAAACCCACAGTGGGAGGAACTTGCTGATGCAACAGGAAGAGGTGGAACAGGGAAGAGCTAATGACCACATATAAGGAGAAACCCAAGTTGGGAGAGAGCAGAACTGAGAAGGGGAATGGTTGTGGAGGCTAGCATTCTGTTTGTCTGTTCTGTCTGTTCTGTCTGTGTTGATTTTGGTTCGTGATACTTTGTACAGAAGCCCTGGGACCTTACTGGAAGCCCTGGAAGAGGATTTTCTTGTTGTTTGTTTACAGAGTCCTGGAGGAGGGTTTTAGAGATCCTGGGACCGTGCTGATGATGTGCGTTGAGTTCTCAGACCTTGTTTGTAGGTCTGTGTTGATTTCACAGGCAGATAGTGAATTGATGATGGTGCTGGCAATGTGTTTGAATGTTTTGACTCTGTTGAGTTTTATCTTCCCAGAAACAGAAACGGTGAAGGACTTGAGGTGGACTGGACACTGTGAACTTCAGTATGGAACTGGATAAGGAACTAGACGAGGAGCTTGACAAAGAGCTGAGAGCTGCCTACCTGTGAATCCAGGTGAAGAATGGGTAGAATCAGGCAGGAGCTGGACCCATGTCAGAGGAACCATGGAATTTGGGAGGCAGCCTTGGGTCAAGATGAAAAGACCTCTCCTTGGCTACTTAGTGCTGACTGAGAAAGTCATGATGTACTGTGGCCTAGGGGTGGGAGAACTTTGTACTCTGTACCTTGTACCTCTCAAGGATGATTGAGTTAAGGACTTACTGAATGATATCTTTTATTTAAAACTATGTGGCCACTTTAGTGATAAGTTGTTATGTTATAGCATTGTGAATACTGTACTTTGGTTTCTGTGAATGTTTTGCTTTAATTTACTGCTAAATAAATAAAGAGTTCACTGTACTATGTGATCAGAACCTTAGAGCTATCCAAAACAGCAGTCCTCTGCAAAGCTGCTCATGCTTGGTTTTACAATCTAACTGCCCCATCAGAAACATAGAGAAGTTTAATTGGCATAGGGACTGGACTTACTATTTTATTGGTATAAGGAACTCCAAGATGAGGAAACATCATCTATCAGTGTAGATTGGCACCTCACTTGGTCTGAAATTTGTAACTTTATAGATTTTCCTAGAGTATGGAAAGTATAAGCAACTTGCCCAAGGCCATATAGCTAGTAGGTCACAGGAGGGACAGGAGGGATTTGAACTCAGGTTTTCCTGACTGAGGCCAGATCTCTATCCACTAGGCTGCACTGCCTGTCAAAGATGTTTAATATGACTATTAAACAGTTTTAAGATTGGATATGGTTCTCATCCTTAAAGTTAGTAAATTCTTTGCTTCAATAAATCTCCATCCTTACCTCCAACTAACACAATACCAAATTGTTCAGTGTGTATTAACTAAAGAGAACAGACATTCTAGGATTATAGACCTAGAGACAGAAGGAACTTTAACCATCTAGTCTAGCTCACATCTTACAGATGAGGAAACAGAGTCCCAAAGATATTAAGTAACTTAGGCAAGGTCACACACACATAGTAAGTGGCAGAGCCAGAATTCAAACTCAGATCCTGTGACTCTTGGGTAGCTAGGTAGTGCAGTGGATAGACTCATCTTCCTGAGTTCCAATCCAGTCTCAGATACTTCAAGCTGTGTGATCCTGGGCAAGTTAATTTAACTCTGTTTGCCTCAGTTTCCTCATCTGTAAAATGAGCTGGAAAAGGGAAACCACTCTAGTATCTTTGCCAAGAAAACCTCAAATGGGGTCACAAAAAGGCAGACATGACTGAACTACAACAACCTGTGACTCCAAGTTTAGTGTTCTTTCTACTGGATCACCAATACCTCATTTATAACCTCAAAGATAAGGGGTTTTTGTTTGTTGGTTGGTTTGTTTTGGTAAATGTCTTACCCAGTAATATTTTTAGGAGGAGAATTACTTTGTCTTTTACCTCCATCAGGCCAGAAGATAGTACTTTATCACAAGGAAATGCAGCAAGGATCTCTTTGGGGGATCTATACCGATGTTACCCAATGTCTGGTATTGATCCATTGAAACAAACTGTCTCATACAAACAAAGCAAATTCTGTTTAGAATAGTAAATGCTAAGTCACAGATGCTACCAGAGCCCTCCTGGTGATAGAACAAAGCTTCAAACATAAGTCTTTCCCCATAGATATGCACGATTTACATCTTAATGCAAGAGGGGAGATTCTATAGATTACCTGTGACCAATCTCCAAATTGGAGCCACTAGAGGTACATCCAACAATTGGGAAAATGAAGGCCAGAGCACCCAGGAAAAAAACCATAAAAGAGATTCTTGTTGAATTAACAAGGGCATCTGAAAGCAAACTCAGAGGAAAACTTTTGTCCATTCATGACCAACACAGCAGCAACTAGGAGGTCAGAAATAAGTGATTGGCAATTTTTGATGAAAGATAAAATTCAGGAAGCAAACATATTGTTCCCTTATTTTTATTCTCTGCTGTTTGCTTCTGGGATTCTTTTCTTCTTTCCTTGGGCATCAAAGTTGTAAGAAACAGATTCAGATTTTAGTAGAGAATTAATATATAACAATTCACCTTATTTAAAGGGGACTAACATGTTTTCTCTCTTCTCCTCGGCCACTGTTTGTTTATGTCCTCTTTTGTTATAGACTGCCTATAATATTTTGCAAACTTGATTCTTTAAATAAGTTCTTTCTCATTGTTTATGGGCATTTTTATTACATGAGATCAGAGTGAGCCTAGAGGGACTTTCTTGGGCAGAACTCTAGAATTTGAACTCAGGAACATAGATTTTTCCTGGAAGAATAAACTGTTGGAGCATGGTACTGCTGAGTGTATGAGCTCAGTTCTCTTGAGCAGACCCTGAGGCTAAACTCCTCCTAAGGGTTGGGAAGAAAGGAGAATACAGACTCTACACTTAAAAGGAAAAGAGCTTCAGAGATTCATAGTTTCATATACAATCCTACTTCCCCCATTCCTTATATAATTTTGCTCATTGTATTTGATTTTGCTAAATTCAGAATAAAAATAAATAAAATTAAAACAAAATAAAGGGGCCTAAAAATAAAACCAACAAAAAACACCCAAGAGAGTCTTGTTTCCTTCTTCACCTTCCCCCAAAGCTAATACTGTACTTAATGATCAAATCTATCCTTTTAAAGAGGAATTTAATTTTAAAATAGTTCTGACAGATCATTTAATTTATAACTTTTTTAAAAAGCATTGTTGTTTGCCTGGGATTGTCAAAAAAGCTTTTGAGCTACCCGTCAGATATATTTGATATGTCATGTGTTAGATGTTAGTTATTTTTACTAATTGTCAGCAATGCTTTTTCTCATTATGTTTCCATAATTAAAAATGCCTTAAGAAAGTAGACACGTTGGGGTGGCTAGGTGGTGCAGTGAATAGAGCACTGGCCTTGGAGTCAGGAGGACCTGAGTTCAAATCTGACCTAAGACACTCAACACAAGCTGTATGACCTTGGGCAAGTCACTTAACCCCAACTGCCCTGCCTCTCCCCTCCAAAAATGCAAAAAGAGAGTAGACATGCTCTATAAAGAATGTGATTACATTCAATCCAAGTCCTAAGAGGGATAATTTATAAAACTAAAAACAGGCCTTAGGCCTGGAAAATATTTTCCTGTGTCAGTCTAGTTTATAGTTCAGTATCAATTAACTTCTGAGAAGCACATCAGACATTCTCACACAGGCAGTGTAAGTAGTGAAAAATGTGGATTTTAGTTTCAAGTGATAGTCCAAGCAATATATATTTTGCTTTTTTTGTTATTGTTAAGTCATTTTTCAGCTGTAGCCTACTCTTCATGACCCCATTTGGTTTTTTTTTCCCCCTACTTAATAGTATATTATTTTTTCCAACTATAAGTAAAGGTAGTTTTCAGCATTCACTTTTATAAGATTTTGAGTTCCAAATTTTTTTCCTCCCTCTTTCCCTCCCTAAGATGGCAAACAATCTGATATAGGGTATACATGTATAATCATATTAAACATATTTCCACATTAGTCAAGTTATGAAAGAAGAATCAGGACAAAAGAGAAAAATCATGAGAAAGAAAAAACAAAAGAAAAAAGGGGAAATAGTATGCATTGATCTTTATTCAGATTCCATAGCTCTTTCTCTGGATGTGGACAGCATTTTCCAACATGAGTTGAATTGTCTTAGATCATTGTATGGTGGAGAAGAGCTAAGTCTATCAAAGTCGATCATTGCACAATGTTGCTGTTACTGTGTATAGTGTTCTCCTGGTTCTAACACCAGTTCATGTCTTTCCAGATTTTTCTGAAATCTGCCTGCTCATCATACTATTCCTTTATATTCATATACCACAACTTGTTCAGCCATACCCAACTACAGATACTGGAGTAGTTTGCCATTTCTTCTCCAGTTTATTTTACAGATGAGTAGCTGAGGCAAATTGTGTTAAGTAACTGTAATAGTAACTAACGGGTACTTAGCACTTAGTTCCATGTTCATGATTGTGTCAAGTATTAAGACCCAGAACTTGTGAATCCCACAGTGGGATGGACTTCTTGATGTAATAGGAAGGGGCTGGAACAGGGAGGAGCTAATATCTTATATAGGGAAAAACACAAGCTGGGGAGTCAGAACTTCTTGGACCAAGCTACGTGGAGGCTGAGGAGGAGAGGCCCAGGCTGGTGAAAGTGACTTTGATTTTGAAAATGGAGCTTATGGTGGTGGAGCTTCCTTTGAGAGCCAGCCGAAACTTCTGCTGAGAGCTTCTGAGGGCCAGCTGGAACTGCCAGAGGAAGCATGACTGGGGTGTTGGTATTTTGTCTGTCTGTTTTGGGTCTGTGTTAATTTCACAGGCAGAAATGAATTAATGAGGATGCTGGCAATGTATATGAATGATATTGTGGCTTGGTTAAGCTTTATCTTCCCAGGAATAGAAACTGTGAAGGACTTGAGGTGGACTAGACACTGTGAGCTTCAATATGGAACAGAAACTGCATGGAGAGCTGGACAAGCAACTTGGATCTATCTGCCTTTGAACTCAGGTGGCAGTTGGTTAGATTTGGGCAGGAGCTGGGACCATGGAAGAGGAACCATGGAAACGGAGAGCCTGCCTCAAGTCAAGATGAAAAGACCTCTCCTTGGGTGTTTAATACTGACAGATGAGATTATAACTTACTTGTGACCTAGGGGTAGATGACCTTCATACTTTCCACTACCCCTTAAGAGGGTACTTAGTAGTGACTGATGATATCGTAACTTAATTGTGACCTAGGGTTGGAGGACTTTAATCTTTGTACTTTGTGTCAATTAAGGAGGCTTGCCTCCTTAATAGTGATTGAATTAAGGATTTATTAAATGAAAGACTTACTAAATGAATGTTATCTTTTGCTTAAAACTATGTGACCACTTTGGTGAAAACTATGTGGCCATTTTAGTCATAAGTTGTGAAGTTATAACATTTTGAATGCTGTACTTTGTTTATTGTGAATGTTTTGTTTCAGTTTGTTACTGAATAAGTAGAGAGTTCACTATACTATGTAATCAGAATCTTGAAAAGCTGTTCAAAGCAGCAGTCCTCTGGAAAGCAGGAAGATGTATATGGATCCAAACCCAGCATTCTATCCATTGTGCCACCTAGGTCTTGCTTGGGACTTTTGGTTTGTTTTTATTTTTAACTGCCCTGCATGATTAGAATAGCATCCTTGGTAAATCCTTCATATCTCATGTTCTGGATTCACTGTGAAGTATTGAAAAACCCCCAGGACTAACTCTAGTTCTTTTAAACTAGAGAAGAGACAAAAATATATTCACCAATAAAGTCCAGCTGCCAGCTATGGAATCAAAGTTTTCTTTACTTTTCTACACCTGCAAAGGGATCAGTGATCATTGTAGCTTGATTTATAATCTCCCTTTTTGTGAAAGCAGGAAACTTCATGGCGGAAAGTGGAACCCCAGGGTATTACTAAGCAGCATTCTTACAAAGCAAACAAGCTTTTTTATTTGTAGCATTAGGTTCTTAATAACATAGGTAATTCTTAATGGAGCATTTGCCGGTGCAGAATACTCTAGGAATAGTTCTGTTATTCTCCCATATGAAATGCTTCTGTTCTCTCTTACTTTTAGTCATTTGATCTGCTTACAAGCAACATGACTAAACTGTAAAACTATCTCTGTGAGGGTGTGGTTCCTTCATCTAAAAAGGAAGGGAGTTAGTGAAGGTTATCTCTTCAGTCTCTTCAGCTGTGTATTTCTAGTTAATTTTGTTTACTTTAGAGATCATGGAAATTCAGGAGTTTTAGTTTTCTGATAGATTCTTCCTAATGTCAGCTATTTTTAAGTAAAAGGAAAGGATGGGAGACAAGGAGCTAAAGATAAAATATAATAAACACAACTGGTGAGCTCAGTACTTTTGATTTAAGTGATTACACAATCAATAAAGCATTATTATAGGGCTGAGTTAGCTTTTGTTTTGCTTTGAGGTTATTTTTTTTTTAACTTATTTTGTTCAATTCATATGCTGGAACATATCCTTATTGTACAAGAGTTTGAATAATGTCATTCTGATGATCCTGATGGGCATCACAGAAGGGAAAATACTTTAAATAGTTTTCATTTTTCAAAAAAGAATCTCATTGGTGTCACTATTTCTAAAGTTTGAACCACCATTTTTTTTTTCTTATTCCAGAACTTCATTTTCTATGTACTTCTGAGACAGTCTGATTATTTCTTACTAATGCATTCTGGAAAGTTATTTCTCAAAAGTAAATAAAATTGTTTTGTATATTCCTATTTAGGACTTGAAATGGTGTAGAAGGAGAGGGAGTGCCCCAGATTTTCCTCAGAAAGAATACCTGAAACCAATCTGAAGCACCTCTCTTTTCTTTCTGCCCTTTTATGTCTTCTCTGGTGAGGGATAAGAGAGAATGAGTATAATTTGATAGTGGGGGTTGGATCCTATATCAGGTATAAGGGGAAAGGAAAGGCAAAATGTTACCATTCTTATTCCTTCTTTCTTTCTACTCTTCACTTAATCTCAAGCTCTATTTGCATAATCATATGCAACTAGAACATGTTTCTCCTTTTCACCTTATAATTTTCAGGAGTTTAGCTGAGACAACAACAACAATTTGACAATAGATTTATATCAGGTATGCTTTCCTTAACAGTAAAGTCCATGTATAATAAAATAGGATTATTAATAATTTATTGTGCTATTTTAAATTCTTCTCTAATTCTTTTTGTATTTTTGTTTTGTTTTTGCATCAAGTAGAGCCTCAGACACAAAACAATATAGCAGGAAGAGCAATAATCTGAGAATTAAGAGCTCTGGGTACTTGTCCTAGCTCTTGTCACTAACTTATAGCAAAACTGTTGACTACTTTCCGGATCCCAGTTTTCTTACCTGTGAAGTGATGGGGTTGTACTTAGATGATATGTGATATCCTGTGGCTCTTTATTGACATCTGATAGCCCTAATTTGGCAATATATTTTATCATTCCCTGTGTTCAGCACCTCAGCTATATCTTGGGCCATTTTATTCCCTTTTGGAGCTAAGCCAGCTCATAGAGTTAGGAGCCTCCCACTTGTAACAGCAAGAGAACTGCAATGGAGAACATGGAAATTTAGAATCACATTAATTGCAGGGGAAATGGGAACTCAAACATTACAGCCAAGGATTTCTAAAAAACATCCAACCCCACCATTTAAGGTCCCAACCAAGGATGTGTCTACATATACATGGAGAATTAAGACATGTAATTCAAGGAAACTGGCATTATCCTCCCCCTCAAAATCAATTCTATCCAGACAAAGGTACAATAGCATTGATTTGGAGTCAGAGCACCTGGGTTCAAATTCTGGCTGTACTATATATGTGACTTAATCACTTAATTTCTTTGGTCCTCCGTTTCCTCAACTAAAATGAGGGATTGGAACAGGTGGTTTCTGAGATGGTTTCCACCTCTAAATCTGCAATCCTAATTCAACAAAACAGCAAGTATGAGTATTAAATCATAGTTGATTTTCTTCGGAATACTTTATTTCAATATAAGAATTCTCATATACTTTGAATATTTATCTATTGAGCAATGATCCTTGTTTGTATATATTTGATTTGTTCCATAATATATCTTGAATATAAGACTTATCAGAGAATCTGATTTTTTTCTAGTTAACTACATCTCTTCTAATTTTAACCAGATTAGTTTTGTTTGTATATAAACTTTTCAATTTTATGTAATCAAAATTGGCCATTTTATCTTCTGTAATCCTATTATTTATTTTGTCATGTACTTTCCACCTAGCTTCTTCTATACTCAATGGTATTTCCTTCCTTGCTAATTTGTGTAATTTCTTCCTTCTAATTTGACTATGATGTTATCTTTTATACCTATCATCAGTCAATCAACAGACGTTTATTAAGTGCTTACTAGGTATTAGGTATCATGCTAAGAGCTGGGGATACAAAGAAAGGCAAAAGTATGGCCCCTGCCCTCA